>BMAU01002599.1:0-330098 GCA_019973935.1 Trichonephila clavipes | reverse complement strand
ATGATTGATTCAAAATATTGAGTCGCCTTTTATTTTTTATATCTTTTAAGATTTAATTTTTATGTTTTAACTAGCTATACCCAGCTAAATGTTGCTGTGGCTCAGTCAGCTTTAAAGTACTGGTACACCATATAATGTATGTCATGAAGCTTACAAAAGTAATAATACACTAGAATTCAAACAAATCTATATGCATATAAGACACATTTGTTGTCTGCCTGAATAAACTTTCTCTTTCATACTACATCATTTGGACAAATTTTCAAAATTTGTTTGTGTGGTTAGTAATTAATTATAATGCTATAATTTTAATTGAATAGGCAGATATTGCATTTTTAAGTATAAAAATAGTTATAACTACTGTACTGTATTTTTTTCAGTGAGTGAATATTAACGTCACACAGTTCAGCTACATGAGGGCTTTTGGCGACGGACCACATAATTTTGAACCATGGTCAAGTGACGTGGACGACACCTGAGCTGGCACCCCCTTCTAACTACCACGCCACACCAATTTGGCAGGAATATTCTACCAATACTTAGCTTGAGTATTCTTTGAAATCCACTCTTCCAAGATATATGACAGCACGGGTTCTATGATGAGTATTTTAGCAGGGAAGACAAATAATTTTGTAGCATGTATTACATTTTCAGCTGCCAGCGTTTTCAGTTGATTGCAAAGATTATCATTTTTGTCCCCCAAAAATAGTTAATGTCAAAATTTAAGTGTCTTATGTTTTTGTATGTTGATGGAGACCTTAGAAAACGATTTGACTATTTATTTTAAGTGAATGGTGTATATAATTAATTTTACAGTGGAATATATTTAATTAATTTATTAGCTCTAACCGATTAAATTTCCCTAAGTGGAGTATTTTGTTTATGTATGTCCCTTAATTTTCAATGTAGTGACCTAAAAAAATATTGCATGAAAAAAATTGTAGTAAATCATAATGCGGTAGATAAAGCATTAACGTGCATCGCTTCCCTACACGGCGGGTCTTACAAGCTCTAATAAAGTTTGAGCTATGAAAGTAGCTAGACATTTGCCAACTTCACTCTATTGTCAACATTTCGCTATTTTTTCCATTGAATCGCCATTTATTAATTAATCGCCATAAATTATATTAATGTATGATACTTTCAGTTATAAATTATTTACAATATTTTAAGCATCACAAGACTTTTAACAATGTGTTACTTTTGCTGAGCAGAGATCAGCTTAGCAGGTATTTTCAAAAATCAACCCTCAAGAGTGTTACGGGGGGAGTTATAAATATAAAAAATCCTTTTTATAAAAATTAAGGGACAATCGATGGGTGTGAGTTCACAACAATCGAAGAAGTCGTACTTGTCCCTTAACAGCTGGTGAAACTATAAAACTTATCGTGAATCGAAGATGGGGATTCACAACAATCGACGATGTCACAGTACGTGTAGACTATTTTTGAAAATTTAAATATCACTGAAGCTAATCATATAACTGCAAATGAGCCTTATCTTAATGAGTGCTGTTATGAAAATAAAACACTTTTATTATTACACAGCCTATGAGTTTATATTCAATATCAAACTATTCGCAAAATGGCTTACAACTTCTATTCAAATTGTAAAAAGAAACTGAAATATGAATATATCTTACTGCAGTCAAAAATATTCATAATATGTAAATATCTTATTCCTCCACTTATTTCAGTACATTTTAAAAACTGTAGCTCAAAGCAATTTTTATATTTATAAACGAGGCATAAAAGCTCACACAGTTATAAAAATGTCTTTATCATTTTTAAATATACTACTATAAAACGTATATGGTTTGTAAGATCAGTTCTAAAATCCTAAAAGCTTTCAGAGGAGCAAAAAAACATATAATTTTGGATTGATCAAAATTTTTAATATAATACACAAATATACACGTTATTAAGCAAATACATTTGAAAATCAAAGTTCCTTCTGAAATAAACGTAATTGAAAGAAAAATGTTTAATTGCAAATGAGTGGGAATACATGTTTATCTAAGGGTATCCCCAAAGTGAGGGTAATCCTCAAACTTAAGAATCAAACTCAGAAGCACAACAATCCATGAGGGCCAGGAACTACTGTGCCCATCATGATACACGTGACCATTGGACGCTGAGGTGCATGAACAGATGTCCCGATTTTCTGGTCTGTCTGAAGAGATACCTTCAGTGTTTAAGACCCCAAGCAAGCTGGGTACTCATTTATCGACCCAATGTGGCGGGGATGAAAGGCAGAGTCGACCTTGCCCAGCCCATTAATAGAACTCAAAACCTGTTGTGTAAACACGATACACTACCACTCTGCCCTATTCGGTGAAAAAAATAAAACTTAATGTTGGAATCTTATGTAATTCCCCAATGAATGAGGGAGTCAAACTTTTTTTTTTTTCATGTAAACTGTTTAGACGGAAATGGTTAATTATGAACATTTCACAAGTTGCATAAATTAAAATTAACCGTTATAGTTTACATAAATTTTTAAGAGAGCAAAAGGTGTATTTTGGCCGCACGAATTAATTTTAAAAGGAACACGGTTACGAAAAAGTAGTACAAATCTATCTAAAGTAGGGTTGGTTACCTTAGATATTGTCAAACACAACAATGTATTGGAAACCAATTCCACAATTAGTTGTTATAAAAATGCATGGAATATTACTAGACTTAGTTTTTGCATTTGTAATTTATATATTTTTTCCCTGAGAACTTTAAAAGCTAGAGCGGCATCTATCAAAACCGCGGGTCCCTCTCTGTTTTCCCAGATCGCCCCTGACTAAGCCGGGTCTGTCATAGTAAGTGAAAATGCCGGATTTTGTTTGTCAAAATCATTTTTTAGCAGACTGCATGTTTCATGTATTTTAGATGGTCGTTTTATATTTTCTACATCAATATCTTAATGTCTGAATTTAAAATTACATAAAATTCTTGACATTCGCATCAATATGACCATTATAACTTTATTAGTATATGAATGTGTCGTCAAACGATTACATGACTATTATTAACATATTATTTTAACCATTTAATTAATATTAAGTATAACATAACGCACACAAATTTTCTCAACTTTAAAATAAATATTTCGAGAAAACTACTTCAGATACACTCAAAATTTTTTATTCCTACGGTTTAGCTTCTCAGTTTTTCTTCTACGTAAATAATTATTGTATATTTGTCAATTTTTTTAGTATATTTTTGCTCTTAGCATGCAGTTTTCAAATGAATTGTATGAAATTTTCGAAATATGTTAAAAAAATACTAAAGCTATACATCAAAATTTGAAATTTATATTATACTCAAAGAATTACTAGAACTTATGGTAAATAATTTTTTAACTGCGCGATACATTTTCTTTTCGGAATTTCAAATGGAATTTCTAACATAAAATTTCTAACTTTATACGGTCGAGATTTCAAAAAATATACAGATTTTAATTCCTTATTCAGTTAGCCTTTAAAAAAGGTAAATGTTGAGGGTATTTTGCATAAATAGATATTTTTTGAATAATAATTCGAATGTTTTTGAATAGCTCGAATTTAAAATTGATTTTTATGTTTATTTATATGCATAAATGTCTACTGTAAATGTTTCCGTATATTTTTGATTACCCTTTATTCAAACATTCAAGTTATAAAAAATGTAGGAAAATCTTCATTCATGTTGTCTTTGATGTAAACTGAAGTTCGAGCACTTAAAATTCAAATATAATTCGGTGTATTTTAACAATATATAACTAGGCACTGTATGTTAACTTCCTGAACACTTGGGCTTTGAAGTCTAAAAAATTAATAGATCTTAATTAGTTTTTTTTTTTCGTTATTATTTTTTTATCAAAGTGTAAGAAAATGTTTCAAATTATCTGGTGAAGTTTAAATTTATTCATTTTTAGTGGTTGGAAAGTTTAAGAGGTTTCAATTTTTAAAGTGTTTCGTGTTTTATTAATTTTTTTTTTTTTTTTTTGGCATCTTATAATGAAACAATCATGTTTCAAAAACTGAAAGATTTGATTAAGATAAGAAAAATGAAGCGAAAGAATATACTTAAAAAGGTAATTTGTCTAAGTATATAAAATAGCAGATGCCCTGACACAACCCAACTTGTTACAGTTTCAAACAATATGTAACGAAAAGGGATTTTGTAACATATTTTTACTTATTCGTTGGGACTTTTCAAAACTTTTAAAATACCAGCTAACAAACAAACACTTACTGGGGTCTAAAGAAATTTCCCCGATTTTTTACGATTGCTCCAGTGTCAAAACACGGGGTTCCCCTGCGACATAAAACTTCCTATCAGTGACTTGCTGTGTCGCTTCCGCCGTCCCTAATTATCTTTCAAGATGTTAAACCTTTAAAGGGGAAAGTATTTTGAAAAGTGCCGGAAACCAACCGCTTTTGAGAATGTTACTTGAAGGCAAAAAAGCATCTTTACAATGACGGAATTTTCCGTGTGGAACGCTTGAGGTTAAGATTGGCCATGGTCTCTGAAAAATCTGAATCGTATTGATTAAAACGCTTATTTTGCTTTGTAGAGAAAGTGATTTCTTAAACATTCTTTTTCACATTCAAAATTTTACTGTTAGTTTAATTTTTCAGCCTTTTATAGTATTAAAATATTTTTATAATCAATTCTGAGTTTTTAATATTTGTATAATTTTTTAAATATGCAATAAGTTTTTTAGAAAATTTGTAGAGTTAAGGAATACATGAATTTAAATATCTTTTCCAAGTAAGTATGCAAATTTTGTTTTAATTTTTTACATCAGATTTTTCTAACTAATTAAATTGTAGTTTTTGTCTTTAATTGCCGTTGAAATTGGTTAAATTACTGAAATATTGTTAATTTTATAGGTTTTCTAAATAAAGTACTAGCTTTAAGATCAGCCAATTTCTTTATTTAAGTTATAGTATGAAAAATTTACGCAATAATCAGAACGCGCAAGCGCATCATTCCACTCTCTCTACGATGACTACGGTGACAATTTCTTGGCATATGGGCTTTGGGCAGGGGAGAGGGAAAAAAGAGAAACGGACAGTGGATGGTTTGTTATTTTGCCATGTACAGCTGCAAAGATCGATGCTTGTCGGAAAGGATCTTTTTGGAAGGTCGGTATGAATGCATACAGTGACCGGATGGAATGGTCAAATAAAGATCCTTATCAGAAAATGGGGTCCTATTGGAACTTTCACGGCGAACAGTTTTTTGCTTGAACAATAGAGAAGGGTCATTTTTATGTTAGATGTCAAATGTGACGCAGTACCAGTTTGTAATATAGGGACGTTTTCTTCCGCAGAAGCCTCTCCCCAACGGCTTTTCATCGTATTTTTAGCAGCGACTATAATATATCAAGAATAGGAGTGATTCAAATACTTGAAAACTGCCCTTCATGTTATACTATGAATTTACTTTTTCTTCCTGCCTTAAACCATGGGTGTAAATTATGACAACGTTTAAAAATAAAAATAGAATTTCTTGCCAACATTTTTTTCAACAAATTGAAATAAAAAATTAATTCAAAAACTAAAATAAAAATAAAAATGAATTTAGGTACTGAAAGATCTATACAATATTTTTTCAACAAAAAAGGAAATGGAGAATTTTAAAAATTAATTCTATATAATTTTACTAAAATAAATTAACTTCTTTTTTATACTTTTTAAAAATTTGAATTAATTTTTACAAAAACTAGATTTATGTATAGGTTAAAAAAAAACATTTATTTTAAATTTTGAAATAAAGATTCGTTCATTTAGTTTGGAATTTTATAAAACTTTTTGAGCAATCGCGGTCCCTGTTTGAAAAAAAACACGTTTCGCGTAAAACGCATTAAACATCTTGAAAATTGCTTTTGTTAAAAAATAAAGTATCAAGCAAATCGATGTCAGAAAATAAAATCATAAAAAATTTTGGCTCAAAATAGACGAGCTTTCAAAAATTAAAATTAGCTTTTAATTTTAATAATAAAATTGGGGTAGTTTTTGAAAAGAAAGCTATAAAAATTTTTAGAAATATTCTCAAAATTTTGATTAGAGAGATAACTGCATTTTTAAGGATAACATTAAACTGCGTTTTGTATTTTGAGTAAATAAATTTTGAAAACAAAAGGCAAAGGATTACAACATTTGAATTTGACTCTTTCTCTCTATAGTGAATGTGGTGTGGCAGTTAAAAGAATGATATAGTATCTTCGTTATCTCGTCTTTCCTCTAAAACAATTTACAGAGATAACATTTTGAAACATTAAATATTGATTAAAAATAAACTATATTTTATATATTCAAATTATTAAAAAAGAGTACAATTGTACTAATTTTAATAATAAAATTTTAGAAATTATATATCCCACTAAAGTGTACTTTTTATGGAAGTTTTTAAGGGAAAAAAAAGAAAGAAAGTTATAGAATTTTTTAGAAATATTCCTAAAATTTCAATTGAAAAGATAGCTACATTTTTAAGAATAACATTAAAACTACATTTGTATTTGAAAAAATAAATTTTGAAAAATTGAATGCAAAGGGTTATAATATTTGAATTTGACTCTTTTAGCCCTATAGTGAATGTGGAGTGGTGTGGCAGTTAGAAGAATGATATACCATCTTCGTTACCGTCATCCCTTTAAAACAATTTACAGAGATAACATTTCCAATCATTAAATATTGACTAAAAATTTTTAACTTGAAACAAGTCTGAAAAATGTAAATAAAATTATTCAAGAAAGTAGTTCATTTTAGGATTGCAATAGTAAATTAGATGATCAAGTGTATCCTGTTAAAAATTGTCATACTTTTGATATTAAAGAAAAATAAAATTATTTAGGTAAAATTGAGTGTCAGTGATAAAAATATTCTTTTTTTTTTATAAAACATGTCTTCAAAATAATCAAAACCTGCTTATAAAAATCGATAATACATGTATAATTCAATTCAAGTGAATTATTGAAGGACTACCAACTAAGAAGGTATACAATGATATTAATCTCACAAAAAAATTTTTAAAAATTAATAAAAGTTTACAAATTTTCCTGAAATAAAATTTTTGGTATATATATATATATATTATTGTATTTTAAAACCATATTTTATAAATCAAATATTGGTTTTTACCTTTAAAATTATTACATAAATTTATCAAAAAGTTTTATTGTAAAAATATTCCATAAAAATAATATATAAAAAATGTATAAAATATGTATAAAGAAGATATGAATAAAAATGTAATAATAATGTAATATTAATTTCATATTTAAGTAACAAGAATTCCTAAATTTAAAAGAAAATACCAACTGTTCCAAAGAAAATGGGAAATTTTACTTATAAAGCGACTTCCACATGCACTGAAAACGCAATAACACTTTACCACAATGAAATCACATTATGTAGGTGTAAAACTTTTTTGCCGTGAACGTAAATTACTCACATAAAATCACCATGAAATGTAGAAATGTCTTTTACTGTCTAGAAAATTTTAAAATTACGAAAAATACATATATCTTGCTTTTAGAATTTTCTGACGCCATGTTTGGCAAGCTTTAATATAATGGCTGCAGATGGCACTACGTGTATGCATTCCTAAGCACAAAGTTAAACTAACTTTGTTTTAGAAGAAAATTACGGCATAAGCTGCTTAGATACATATTAATAATGCTATATTTTATGAAAAGGAATATTTTTCTACACAAATAATGACTTGAATCACTTCAGAAACGTTAATTCTGCTTTTCTCCATGAAAAAATGAGGGGGACGCAAAGTAAAAAGAATATAAGGCAACCGTGTGGATTACGTCATTGCATAGGGTTCTGTCTTACTCCCGTTACTTTCTAAAAATAGTCGTTGGGGAAAGGAGGGAAGGAAGATGACCAGAGAGATTGGGTATCTCTTTCGAGCTTTGACCTAGGATTTTGAATCACTAGAATGTTATGACAAAAGATCGCTTTCAAAAACTATGCGTGTTGTTTTATGATAGTTCTAAGGAATTTTTTTATACTTGTAATAAAAATAATTTTCAATATAAAAAGTGATATCTCTAGTACAAGGAAGAATTTTTTTCTTGATTTCTTATGAAATTTGCACATCATAGTATTTCAGTAATAAAAAATAATAACATACGATGGATTTATACACTCCGTTATATTACTATATAAATTTTACTAACACCAAAAAATTAAAAATTGTTTTAATTAACATTATATTCTGAACTCAGAATAATAAAATTTATTTGTTTATTAATGACACAGCTGATGATTACTTTTTTTCCTCATTATTTTTCTAATTTATTCATAAAATTGTTTTTCTATAATAATATACTTGAAGCCTTATGTGAAAAGTCTTTTCTACCCTTTCAGATTAAAATTTTGTATATCTAAATTATTCAGAGTTAATTGTTATTCAAGTTATTGCTTTAAATACGAAATTGAGAATTTTATCTACATTAAATAATATTTTTATCCTTACATGCTCTACAAGCTAAGATATAATATATATATATTATATTATATATATATATATATATATATAATATATGAGTTCCTTCATAAAGAGAAAATGCTTACTATTTAAAAAATGTCATTCCTCTCGATTTCAAAATTGACATTCTTTAAAATGCTGTGCTTTGTTCTAATTTTATCCCATTTCTTAATAATTGTAATCTGACAGCAGTCAAGAAAGAAGAAATTGGCTCCACTATGTACATACCATTTAGGCGACATAATTGGACCCAAGGTCCCTTATGTGCGTCACTGGAAACAAGTTATTTTATGCAAAAATTGTATTAAAAATCCTAAAATTTCTAGCGACCCCAGATGCAAGTCACGTGACCCTTATTTTAACAAACACTGGTTGAAGTTATGCAAAGAAACTGGTGCTCTCTAGCTTATCCAAAGGTTTCTTTTACCTGTTAGAAAAACTACTTTTGGGAGCAAAGCAGTTTTATTTATTCATAGTTATCCCAAACATTCAGCTTCAGTCACCTCACTTTTTTTAATTCTAATCACTTTAATTGCTTTATATAAAGAGTTATTATGTTACTTAAATATCTCTTTAAACGAGTGAACAATTATTATAAATTTTGCACAATTTTTAGTAACAGAAAAATACAACTTTTAATAAGGGCTGAGTGAGTGAATATTTTTGTCGCACTTTTTTCGTTAATCGAGGGCTTTGGTGACCGCCCTCGTAATTATGAAGCCATGGTCAAGTGACGAGACGACACCTGAAGTAGCATCCCCCCTACTCTTGAATCTCCAATGAATGAGAGATGAAAAAGCGTGACGTCAAAGAAACAGTTTAAGTTTTATTTTTTTAAATTTAAAACCATAAGATGACCAGGACAAAGTGTAGTCTTTTCTCAATAGTTTGTGAATGAAAGTAAGTTTTGGTTTTTATTCATATTAAACTAAAAAGTAATTTAATAAAAACATAATTAAACTTCAAGAACAGAGAAAAAAAAAAAAAGATGAACTCAGGATGAACATCGTAATTTTCAAGAAAAATTGAATTGCAATATTATATTTTTATGCCCAAAGCAAGAATAAAATATTAAGCCACCTGACATGTAAAAACTGTAATTAAGTTGCTAAGGAATATGATTTCAAAGGCATTATGACACAAAACTAAAAACAAACTATGACTAATGTGTTGTAAAAAACTTGTGAAGACGAGTTGTCGGAACTGAAATCAACTCTTAAAAATTATTAAAATATATTCACAAAATTTGTTGAGTGAGGGAATGCGAGCGAATATTAACGTCGCACTGTTCAGCTACTCGAGGGAGTTTGGCGACGGACCATGTTCAAGTGACGAGGTCGACACCTGAGCTAGCACCACTTCTCCTAACTTCCAAACGACACTATTTGGAGGACGTTTGAGCCTCGACATATTTAATGTGCATCAGCTTTGTGGTGCAAGGCTCAAACTCATGGCTCGAGTTCGTTACCTTGACAGCCAGGCTACTACAGCCACCTTTTGTTTTTAAAAGGAGATATTTGTGATAATAATCGGTTCTTTCTGAGAAATGGCTATTAACTCATACATTTACTACTGAGCCTGTTAGAAAAATTATTTTTATGGGAGCAAAGAAATTTTATTTATTTATTTTTTGTTATCCCAAACGATCAGTTTAGGTCACTTCATATTTTTTAATTCCAATAATTTGAATTGATTTATATAAGAGTTACACTGTTAATTAAATATATTTTTCAATGAGCACACAATTATTACAAATTTTGCACAATTATTAATAACATAAAAATACAACTTTTAATAAGGGTCGAGTGAGTGAATATTAACGTTGCACTTTTTCGTTAATCGAGAACTTTTGGCAACCGATCTCCTAATTATGAACCATAATCAAGCGACGAAAATGATACCTGAGCTACCCCCCCCCTCTACTAACTTTCACACCACACCAACTGGAGGAGGTTTGAACATATCCATGTGGCAGTGCTGGCCGAGTGGTTAAGGTATCGGATCGTGGCTGGCCTTGTCACGAATTCGAGCCCACTACCACTTAATACCCGCCGTGTAAGGGAGCGATGCGCGTTATATTTGTCGAGAGCTCAAACGTCCTCCCGTTGGTGTGGTGAGATAGTTATGAGAGAGGTGGTGCCTGCTCAGGTGTCATCCACGTCAATTGACCATGGTTCAAAATTACGTGGACCGTCGCCAAAAGCCCTCGTGTAGCTGTACAGTGCGACGTTAATATTCACTCACTCACTCACTATTCATCGTTCCTGTGTACGCCGAGATTCGAATAATTACGCATTCCTCGAATTCTGAATTACATCGTTGATAAAAGTGTCGCATATCAATACACCTGACATATTCTATGTTGTACATGTAAATGGAAATTCATGTTTTAAGTCACATACTGTCTTTGATTTTAGTAATAATAATAATAATTTGATGTTTTATTCTCATTAGCTAACAATAAGCGATTAGCTTCTATATAATATAAATGAAGGTTAAAACAATTTTTGTCTCAAAGAAAATTATAAGCTCCTTTTTTTAATTCATTTCAAACATATTGTTTAATTTTACGCGCGCGTGCGTTGGATAACCAAATAACAGCTTAATTTAATGTAGTAACTCAGAAAATAAACTACATTATGTGGAATCCTGTTTAAAAAAATGTAGATGGTAGAAATAAATTGTACTTAACTTTGAATTTCTTAATGGTTTTATAAGAAATTCTCATCAAGAACATAATAAGTTTCAATACAAGTCTATAAAAAGAAAACGTCATTTTTCTGTGAAAATGGTCATTAGAGCACTTTTTCATAAATTGTTATAATCTTTTTTAACCACATTTCCATTTCTTATTTTATAAATTAATGTTATTATTTCTGGTATTTATGAAAATACGACAGAACTGTGTACTAAGAATTCCAGTTTAGATGACATAAACTGGTTAGGGAAGCAACTGAGGACAAAAAAAGTATCTGGTGTCTCCCTCTTGATCCCACCACAATGGAAGAGGGGAGGAGAGCCCATTCTTTGGTTTTTTATGACTGCTTGACCCGTTTGCCCTTCATTGTTCAAAGACGAATATTGCTCATCGTACATTACACAAGAAAAAAAAAACTTGTGCTTTCTAGCTGTTAATGTGTTTCCTTTAGCTGTTTGAAAGTAATTTCTAATCCTCCCAAAGAATTTTTTTTTTTCTTTTGTTATCCCAAAGAATCAGCTCGTTGGCTTCAACATATTTTTCAAATCCAATAATTTGTATTGATTTATAAAAAGAGAGTTACTATGTTAATTAAATATCTTCAATGAACGCACAATTCAAAAATTATTAAAAACATAAAAATACATATAATAATAAAGGCCGAAATCTGCTTATAACAAAGTATTGTTTCATAGATCAGTATATAATTTCATTAATTCAAGTGATTAATATACATTTACTAAACGTATGTAATGTATATGTATATATATACTACGTTATTTTATTTAAAAGACCAATTTTAAAAATGAAACATTTCTTAGACATGATCCATAAAAAGATAATTACATACCTATCAAGAAAAATTAAACCTTAATCACAGAACCGCTAACCATGAATTGCAGTACCAATAGTGAAAAAAATTATGTATGGCAATTAGACTTATACTATACTGCATATGTAAAGTAAAATTCAAGTTTTGATTCATACAGTTATCGATTTTAATAACAATAACAAGGATTTATTATTAATACCATTACATTGCAGTCAGAGATTACCTCCTATATGATATATAATTATAAGTTAAAACGATTTTTGTCTCATAGAAAATTACAAGCTCTTTTACAACCTTCTTCAGTAGAAAAAAGAACGTATTAAAAGATTAGATTTACAGACATTATTAGTTTCTTTTTTATGCCTTTGCAAATTTTAAATGTGTTTTTCTCAGATTTTCATTTTGGAAGATATATGAAAGGGTTTTCTATTCAATAATTTTTCTTCTGTTCAAGATAATTTTAAATTTTTTTTTTAAGATCTATCTATATCTATCTATCATTTTTCAATAACAGTTTCATATAAATTTATATCTGAGAACTCTCGCTAGTTTTTTAAAACATTTAAGTTGATATTTTAAAAAAGTTCATATTTCTTCCAGGTTTCCAAATTTAACAATATTCATGCTTTTTCTCGGATTATATAAGAACATTATTAAAATTCAACAAGGACACATGTTTTCAATTCCATACCAACTTAAGAAAGTGTAATAAAAAGAAGCTTAATTTGGGAATTAATTCGATGAATATAATATAGTCGGCCCTCCCCATTTTGCGAACCTCTATCTTGCGAATTTCTCTATTTCGCGAACTTCTTCATGAAACCAAGAACATTTTATGATTTTCTTCGTCAAATAACCTCCAAATAGCTAAGTGCATTTTCCATTTTGTTTTTAAGTGGTTTTTAAACTACATTGAAAAATAAATCACCATTTAACGAAATTTTCCAAACAACGAACTTTTCTTCAGGTTTAGCGACGACTGTAATTTAGTGAAATTTATGTCATATTTTCCTGCGTATCTGAAATAATAACATTAATTTGTAAAACAACAAATAGATGTGTTTGAAAACAGAATTATGCAAACTTTGGTAAAATCCTAGGAGAGCCCACACCCTTGGCGACAAACCGAAAAAGTGCCAAGCCAGAACAAGATGGCGCCAAACGGACCCGACAATGGCGGCAAGGGAATATAGTGGGATAAGGTGGATGCGTAATGAAAATATATGTAAACAATACAGAAATAAAACATTTAAGATAAAAAAATATAAAAACAGCACTTACTTTCTTACTGCTGATCTGTTCCGAGTGGAGGGTACAGCGTAACAAGATTTTAAAAAAGCCTTAAAGGTCTCATCGCTAAGCGAATGATTGCGTGAGCACCGCCATATTTATTCTGCGAGGTAATGGTCAAACATACATTCGGCGTGGCTGCTACGATTTTGAAGAAAGCGTTTTATTGCCAACCATGCTACATCATGCCGATCATAACATTTAGGACATTCACAACTCAAAACAATCAATCCTTCCTTCATACACCATTCAATCACTTCTTTCTTACCTTTCACATTCAACAAAGTAAAAAAAATTCTTAAGTATATTCCCTCACACACGCAGCCAACCCGGAGACCAACAACAAAATGAAATTCAAAATGCGCGCCCACAAAATACGAAAATGCTAGAAATAGTTAGGGTTGCTATATGTAGTGTTTAAAAGTAGGGTTACCAAGATGGCGCAATTATCGCCAACTAAAGTAATTCGCGCCAAGGGTGTGGGCTCTCCTAGGAGTGAACCAAGAAATTTATTACATACCTATCAAACAAAAAAAAATTGAAATAAGTACACTAAGAGAAATAAAAAAGATATCTCTAGAAAAATAAAACTGGAGACCTATCAGATCCTTCCTCCAAAAATTAAAACTCCTTTCTAAATTCAATCTTTATTCTTAACCCTATGGGCAATGTTTATGATACCCAAGAAAATGTAAACGCACTTGTTCATTCACTCGTGGATATCCCAAAATATTTGCACGGCTTAAAAAAAAAGACTGCGCACCCTTTTCCACGGCAATTCTAAAAGACAGCACAATCTTACAAAACTTTCTTTTTTCCCCTTTTTCATTCAACGAACATTGCACCCCTTATGGTTTTGAATAGTTTTGCCGCGTTGCGTGGTTAGACATTCTTCACTATAACACGGTTGAATGAAATAACAATAAATATTTATTAACTTTAAAGATAAAAGATTAAATGAGCAATTAAGAGATAAGCTTCCCAAAACTACAACACATGGGAAAAACAGGCACGCTACAAGAATAACAGATCAATTCAGTTCAGTTTTGGAGTCGATTTGTTGAGCTGTAAGGTCGCTGCATACTCCCCTTCCAGTGTCAACGATACCTAGTTGGAAGATGAACTTTGCGACCAGAACGTGTAGATGGCTGGGTAGGCTTTGAAGCTGTTGGATCAGATTCCACAGTAGCATGTGTTGAAGCTGTTGCATTAGGTTCCACAGTAGCAGGTGTTTCATTCTTGGTTTGAGGTAGTGGCAATTCCTCAGTGTTAAGAAAGAAGGAAGGTTTGCATCTATCAATAGATACAGATACCCGTTTACCATTGATGTCAAGGAAAACACTTTATCCTTCCTTTGTAAGACTTTGAAAGGGCCATCATAGGGTTGTTGAAGTGGACGACGTAACATGTCTCGGCGAAGAAAAACATGTGTTGCTTCCAACAGTCCTGGATGGATAAAAACTGGACGTTTGCCATGGTGTTTTGGTGGTTTAGGGTGAAGTGATTGCATGTGAGACTTAAGTTTCGAAACAAAATTCACAACATCATCGTCTGGCTTGGAAGAGTCAAACATCTCCCCTGGCAGTCGAATAGTGGTCCCAAAAACTAATTCAGCTGGGGTACACAGAATATCTTCTTTAAGAGAAGCTCGTAGACCAAGTAAGATGATAGGGAGTACTTCTGTCCAACGCTCAGTAGCATGGCACTTGATTGCACTTTTCAATGGGCGGTGCAATTCTTCGATCATCCCATTAGCTTGAGGGTGGTATCCAGTTGTACAACACTTCTGAACACTAAGTAGTTTGCTAAGAGCTTTGAAGAGCGAGGACTCAAACTGCCTGCCCCTGTCGGTTGTGAGAATTGCAGGAGTTCCAAAGCGAGACACCCAAGAGGAAAAGAAGGCCTCAGCAGTTATGTCTTTGAGAGGTTGGGCCTCTGGCCATTTCGAAAAACGGTCAATCATTGTCAGGCAATAGGTGTAGCCATTTGATGGAGGTAGAGGTCCAATGAGATCCAGATGAACATGATCAAAACGTTGGGAAGATTCTTGAAATGATGAAAGAGGTGATCTAGTATGACGATGAATTTTGGATTTTTGGCAAGCTAGGCAGTGTTTTGGCCACTTAGCTACATCTGATGAGATTGATGGCCAAACAAAACGCTGCCTCATCAAATGCACTGATCGACGTATGCCAGGATGGGATAAATTATGCATAGCAGAGAAAACATCTTGGCGATGCTGTTTTGGGATGTAGGGTCTGGCTCTCTGTGCCCGTTGATAGATCACACATAATATCAGTAGACGAATTGGGAAAAGTTACCTTTTGAGTTCCAAGGAAGTTCCAGATGCTATTAGGGTGTGAAGCTCCTGATCAGTCTGTTGTGTCTCAGCAATACAGTCATAGTCAATTTGACTTGGGAAGGTGATTGCAGAAACACGAGAGAGAACATCAGCAGCAATATTGTCAGATCCTGAAATGTGTACAATATTTGTGGTGAACTGAGAGATGAAATCCAGCTGACGGATCTGCCGTGGAGAACACTTGTCACATTTTTGCCTAAAAGCATAAGTGAGGGGCTTGTGGTCAGTAAACACTTTGAAATCTCTAGCTTCCAGCATATACCGAAAGTGTCGGATAGCCGAGTAGATAGCAAGGAGTTCACGGTCATAGGCACTGTAAGACTTTTAAGACGAAGTAAGTTTTCTGGAAAAGAAAGCCAATGGCTGTAGCTCAGAGTCCACAACTTGGTGAAGTGCACCTCCTATGGCATAATCAGAGGCGTCCGCATAAAGAGCAAGCGGGGCAGAAGGTGAAGGATGAGCAAGAAATGCAGCATCAGCAAGAGCTTGTTTACACCACTGAAATGCTGTAATTGCCTCAGAAGACCAATTTATAGGCTTTGAGTCCTTCTTACCTTTAGAACCTTTTAAAAATTCACTTAAAAGATACTGTTGTTCAGCTGCTTTGGGCAAGAAACGTCTATAAAAATTTAACAGTCCTAAAAATTTTCTCAGAGAGCCAACAGTCTCTGGTTGTTTGTAATCAATAACTGCTTGAACTTTGTCAGGCAATGGCTTAATGCCATCAGGAGTGATAAGGTGGCCAAGGAAAATGAGTTCAGTCACACCAAATACACATTTAGAGATATTTAGTTTTAAACCATATGAGCTCAGTCTTTGGAATATAGTTCTTAAGTGAGAACGATGCTCCTCAGCATTTTCTGAGTAACACAAAAATATCATCCAAGTAGACAAAAACAAAAAAGGAAGTCCTCTTAGTACTTCATGCATGAATCGCATAAAGGTTTGTGGTGCATTCACAAGGCCAAAACACAAATGGGTATATTCGTAAAGACCCCATGGAGTTGTTACAGCTGTCTTAGGAATATCACACTCAGCTATAGGGATTTGGTGGAATGCCTTAAAAATGTCTATTTTGGAAAATATCTTCTTGCCATGTAGTGCATGAGCAAAGTCATTCAAATAAGGCATGGGGTAGCTGTCGAACTCAGTAACAGAATTCAGCTGCCTGTAATCCCCAACAGGTCTAACTGTAGAGTCAGATTTGGGCACAACATGAAGAGGAGAACTCCAGGGACTTTTGGAAGGTCTAATAATGCCTTGAGCAAGAAGAAATTCAAATTCTACCTTCACTGCATCATACAGTTTAGGGTGTAGCCTTCTAGGTCTGGCAGTGACTGGTGGGCCAGTAGTAATAATATGGTGGACTGTGCCATGTGATGCTGATTTGGAAATTAAAGAAGGGTTGCTGAGGTCTGGATATTCCGATAAGATGTTTTTAAAACTAATGTTTGCATCTACAGTGAGGATTGAGGGCTGTACAATATTTGAAAACACAAGAAGTGAAAAGAGAAGTTTCCACATCCACCAACCTTTTTTTCTTAAGGTCGATTAAAAGGTTGAAGTACTTTAGAAAATCAGCACCAATTATAGGAGATGATACATCAGCAATTATGAAAGTCCAGATAAAAGGTCGCCTCAGACCCAGGTTCAGTTCTTTACGGACCATACCATAGGCTGGAATTTTGGTATTATTAGCAGCAAATAAGGAGAAGTTAGACTGAGGTGATTTATTCATAGTTGGAGAAGGTGGGATGACACAGATTTCACTTCCAGAGTCTATGAGGAATTTCTGGCCAGACTTACGGTCTAATAAAAATAACCGGCTGGTATGTTGCGAGGGCTCTGCCATTCCAGCTATGACAGAGCTTACTCGTTTTTTTGCACAAGGTGAAACACACTTGCGGGCCCGCTCTTTATAACGGCGATGATAGTAGCAGATGCCACTTCCTCTATTGACACTCCTAGAGCGTGAATGTGATCTCCGGCGGTCAGAACTATATCGTTGGTGGCTAGAGGAATTGCGCTCTCTTGTCAGTTCAGCAACTTGTAGAGACAGCTCTTGGATCTGCCTGACGAGAGAGTCCGTGGTTGGCTGAGCACTGCATGAAGATGACTGGGATGGTGGAGGAACAGTTGTGGCAGCATAGATAGTCGAGGACGCCCCAACAACCTCAGAAACCTTATCAGCGATGATAGCCAGTTTATCCAAAGGCTCTGAGGATGCAGACAAAACAGTCTGGATATGTAGTGGCATTCTTTGAAGCCACAAACTTTGCAGAAAGTCATCCTGGAGTTGGCCATTAGACAGCTCTTTCATTTTTCGCAACAGGTGGCTGGGCTTCTCATCTCCTAGCTGAAGGTCAGTAAGCAGTTTCTTAATTTTTTGAGTCCCCGTGTCGCTAAATTGGGTGATGAGCCGCTGCGAGAGTGTGATATTTGTCACTGTTCGGAGGGCTTAACACAATGTCCGACACGTAGGAGAGACTTTCAGCATCCAGGTTCGCAACCAAAGCAGAATACTTAGTATCATCACTGGAGATACCACTGAATGTGAATGCATGGTCGCATTGCGTAATCCATAGACGAACGTTCGATTTCCAAAACGGAGGTAGCCGCAACGCAATACGAGCGACTTCAACGGTTTCACTAGTCATATTGTTGAATAAGCAGGAAGCGAAACGAATCTCCGAGCAGATGCTTCAAGTGGCCTTGAGGAGAAGGAGAAAAATCTTTCGCTACGTACTGATCATCCGTAGTAGAAGAATTTGTATTGCATTCGCCAGTAGAACAGAACAGCTTACGTGTTTTTAAGTCCAAAAAGCGGTCACCACTGCCGCGTTGCGTGGTTAGACATTCTTCACTACAACACGGTTGAATGAAATAACAATATATATTTATTAACTTTAAAGATAAAAGATTAAATGAGCAATTAAGAGGTAAGCTTCCAAAAACTACAACACATGGTAAAAACAGGCACGCTACAAGAATAACAGATCAATTCAGTTCAGTTTTGGAGTCGTTTTGTTGAGCTGTAAGGTCGCTGCAGTTTCTTTATTTTACTGCAACTGCGCATGCGTTCTGAACCGACTATATCTGCCAATCATTTCTTAACCACACCCCGTTGCTATAGTAACGAAGGGTTATCTTTTTACGATAATCGAACTTTTTACGACGATCGAAGGGTCATTAGCGGTAGCTATAATTCGGTCCAGGTCAAAAGGATTGGAAGCAGAGCCAAAATTAACCTACGTGCACAAGATGTGCAGTCGCAGGCAAGCAAAAGAAATGAGCTCAGAAACTAACTCTGTTCTCGACGGAGTCTGGAGCTAAAATCCTGGCGAAGAGGTAAGCGAAAGCTACGTCAAGAAGAAAAGCAGAATTTCCGATACCGGAAAGCTTGAGAAAACGACCTCACTTCGTGGAGGCGTAAACTCGAATCTTCCAGATCGCCCCTGTTTAAGCCGGTTGATTGATTGATTGAATATTAACGTCGCACTGTTCAGCTACACGAGGGCTTTTGGCGACGGACCACGTAATTTTGAACCATGGTCAAGTGACGTGGACGACACCTGAGCTGGCACCCCCCTCTCCTAACTACCACACCACACCAACGGGAGGACGTTTCAGCTCTCGATAGATTTAACGTGCATCGCTGCCCTACACGGCGGGTCTTTTAGTGGTACTGGGCTCGAACCCGTGACAAAGCAAGCCACGGTCCGATACCTATACCACTCGGCTACCGCGGCCACCCTGTTTAAGCCGGATCTGCCATAGTAAGTGAAAGTGCCGTATTTTGTTTGTCAAGTTCATTTTATAGCAGACTGCGTTTTCCATGTATTTTAGATGGTCGTTTTATTTTTTCTACATTAATATCTTAATGTCTGAATTTAAAATTTTTGACATTCGTATCAAAGACCATTATAATTTTTATTAGTGTATGACTGTGTCTTCAAACGATTACATGACTATTATTAACATATTATTTTAACCATTTAATTAATATTAAGTATAACATAACGCACAAATTTTCTGAACTTTAAAATAAATATTTCGAAAACTACTTCAGATATACTCAAAATTTTTCATTCCTACGCTTTAGCTTCTCAGTTTTTCTTCTATGTAAAACTTTATTGTATATTCATCCATTTTTTTAGTATATTTTTTGCTCTTAGCATGCAGTTTTCAACTGAATTGTATGAAATTTTCGAAATATATTAAAAAATACTAAAGCAGCTATATCAAATGGAATTTCTAACATAAAATTTCTAGCCTTATAGGGTCGAAATTTCAAAAAATATCCAGATTTTAATTACTTATTCAGTTAGCCTTTAAAAAAAGATAAATGTTGATGTATTTTGCATAAATAGATATTTTTGAATAATAATTCGAATGTTTTTGAATAGCTCGAATTTAAAATTGATTTTTATGTTTATTTATATGCATAAATGTCTACTGTAAATGTTTCCGTATATTTTTGATTACCATTTATTCAAGCATTCAAGTTATAAAAAAATGTGGGAAAATCCTTATTCATGTTGTCTTTGATGTAAACTGAAGTTCAAGCACTTAAAATTGAAATATAATTCGGTGTAGTTTAACAATATATAACTAGGTACTGTATGTAAACTTCCCTGAACGCTTGGGCTTTGAAATCTAAAAAAACTAATAGATCTTAATTAGTTTTTTTTTTTCATTATTATTTTTATCAAAGTGTCAGAAAATGTTTCAAATTATTTGATGAAGCTTAAATTTATTCATTTTTAGTGGTTGGAAAGTTTAAAAGGTTTCAAATTTTAAAGTGTTTGGTGTTTTACTAAAATTTTTTTGGCATCATAATGAAATAATCATGTTTCAAAAAACTGAAAGCATTGATTAAGATAAGAAAATGAAGCGAAAGAATATAATTAAAAAGGTAATTTGTCTAAGTATATAAAATAGCAGATTGCCCTGACACGCCCCAACTTGTTACAGTTTCAAATTAATATGAAACCAAAAGGGATTTTGTAACATATTTTACTTATGTGTTGGGACTTTTCAAAACTTTTAAAATACAAGCTAACAAACAAACACTTCCTGGGGTCTAAAGAAATTTCCCCCCAATTTTTTACGATTGCTCCAGGGTCAAAACACGGGGCTCCCTACGAGCCATAAAAACTTTCTATCAGTGTCCTGCTGTGTGGCTTCCACCGTCCCTAATTATCTTTCAAGATGTTAACCCTTTAAAAGGGGGAAGGATTTGAGAAAAGTACGGCTCAACCGCTTTTGTAAACGTTACTTGAAGGCAAAAAAAAAAACACCAGTGCAGAGCATTTTCGAAGCATCTTTACAATGACGGACTTTTCCGTGTGGAACGCTTGGAGGGTTAAATTCAAAGTTTGGAGAAACACCTTGGGTCTAAAAGTCTGGTTGGCCATATTAACTTCAACTTTTGGACCCTTTTTTCCCTCCTGTATGAATCTTGATTCTTAGCCTTTAGAGACTCACACATAAGTGGGACATGTCTTTTACCACATATTACACATTTTAAATATTTCCTACAAGAACTAGATGTATGCTTTGGTGTTAAGCAAGCAAAACAACATTGCTTCTCTTAAAATATTGTGCCTTTCAGCCAAACTCTTCTTCTGAGCTTGAAAACAGTCTTACAGTTACAGTTAATATCATTATTAGGGATTTAGAGCAACAAAAGCTATTATCCCATACAAAACCATCAAGTATCAATATGTTAGTTTCAATGTCAAAATATTTCATCTTCTGAATAAAAAACCTGAATGTGGATCTGTTTGATATAGCTTTCTCCAGTAACTCTTTAAAAGTGATATTGCAACTAGGATCAATTTTGAGAAAAACTTTAAAGGTGATTTCGAGGATGAATGTATCTATCGCATCTTAATAGAATATGCTCCAACTCATTTAAACGATTACAATAACTACGCATTGCATTGTCCGTTAAATTAAATTTTTGAAGAAGTCCTGGGGTAATGATCATTTTACTGAAGATTCGAGTGCATAAAATTTCTTCTCTTCTATTATTTGTACATTTAGAGATAACAATGTTAATAATATTGCCCAAATTTTCAAAATACTTGCTTAAATAAAAATTATTATTTGTTTTTTAGATCTTTCTTGGTATATTTTTTACTGATGTCTTCTGAAGCAATCCGATCAATATAAACATCAGACTCCGTGACAGATTTTGCAAGATAATCCGCCCGCTCATTCCATAGTATTTTTAGAGTGTCCCGGAGTCCAAAGTAATATCTGTTTATTGGTATAAGATGATTGTATGTAAATTTTACTAGCTAGCCTGTGAATCGCACTATGTGATTTAATAGAATGATTTTGAAGAGCATGGAGAGAGAGAGAGAACAGAGAGACTATCAGATAAGATTAGTAGATTTTTTATTTGGAACAGTCAGATCATCTAAAAGCTTGGCAAATAGCCAAAGCTTCAGTAGAAAAAATAGAGTTATTGTGATTTATTCTGTAAGCAAATGAGAGATTTTCTGTGATACCAGCTATTGATGTTATTTGATCCTTTTTTGATGTATCGGTGGCTATTATATGGAAGTTCTGAAAATCATGCTCAACTGTTTCTTCAAATAAACCCCTTATAGCTTGAATTGGTAACTTTTTCTCCTGAAATCTGAAGTTATTAGTATATATTTTACATGGGAGAAATGAAAAGGATGATATTCTGGGGATTGTAATGATTTGGCTGCCATTAGCATTAAGGCATTGTAGTAAACCGAGAATATTTTTCTTATCCTCCTTTATAATTTTTAAATTCGATCATCAGGATTATTGCTATATAATCGAGAAAAAGTTTGATTGGAGATTTGAGAAAGAAAAAATTTACATGCCAGTCTTCTTATTTTGTCCGAGAGAATTTCTTGTCCAGCCAGTTTCATTAATACAATATTTGGTGTCCATTGTGGGAGATCTAGTGCAATTCTGAGAGCTTTGGTTTGTATTACATTAAAAGGCTTCAACTGATTATCAGACCATTTATTTATTATATGACATGTGTAAAAAAAAGGTGCTACAGATGCTATTATTGATCAAATGGATTAGATTTTGAGCTTGGGGACCGTAATGCTTATAAGATATACCTTGAAGAGCATTGAGTTTTTTCAGTGCTTTATTTTTCCTTTGATGCATGATATTGGTATTTTGATTCCGTTTCGAAAAATATACTCCTAAATATTTAATAATAGAAGTTTGCCATGGTAGAGGAGTTCCAGCTAGTAATATGTTAGGAAATGAGTGAATTCTTTTGTTCGAAAGTTCAGCTATTGTACTTTTTGTCTGGGTTTAAACTCAATTTCCAGTAATTACACCATTGACTTATTCTTTCTAAGGTATTTTGTAATTTACAACAAATGATATCGAGCGATTGATGTGATGAATAAATAAAAATGTCGTCAGCATATATGGCACACTCTCTCTCGACTCCAGTCTCCAATGTTTAAAAAAAGTCATACATACAGATAGTGTATAGCAGTGTTTTTTCGGACGAAAGACACCCCCCCCCTCCATCAAATTCGCAGCGATCTGTAAGATAAGAATTCATGTGCATCCAAAGCGCTATTTTCCCAGTTATACCTATTTCTAAACATTTGTAAATGAGACCGTCAATATATACAGAGTCATAAGCACTTTTTATATCTAAGCTAATCCCCAAGAAATATTTTTTTTCCATCTTTGCGTCTGTAATTGCTTTGTAAATTATATAAGTTGCTGTTCTGTTATCTTTAAAAGAAACAAATCCATAATGCTGTTGATGTAGTTTTTGTTCTGTTACCAGGAAGTAGGCAATTCGATTGGCTAAAATTCTTTCAAATGTCTTGGGAAAAACTGAGGTTAAAGCGATAGGTCTATAGGAGGAGATTTTGGTCTTATCTTTGCATGGTTTGGGAATTGGTAGAATTATAGCATGCTTCCACTCCTTTGGGACAATTGCCTTATCAAATATCTGTTGAAAGAAATTTAAGATTATTGTTCGTTCACTATGATTCAATAGTTTCAAGAATTTAGCCGGGATCTCTGATCTGCACCTGGGGTTGTGTTCTTGGCAGATTTTATTGCTCTATTCAATTCAGATATGTGAAAGGGTTTTTTAATTAAACTATTATCTTGGGCAAAAAATTCCAAAGGAAGTGGCTCATGGATAATATTACTGGATGCGAAGTTTTCTGCAAAGAGTGTTGCTTGAATCTGTGGATGATATATTATTCTGTTATGTACAGTGGCACAAACAATTGAAGATACACCTTACTTTTACTTGATAAATCCAACTTTCAATCGAAATAACACATTAAATAGAAGTGCAAACGTGTTTTTATTTTCACACGTAACAAAAGGGTTAATTTACAGTAAAAATAACGAAAATCAACACAAAAAAAATATTAAAATTAAAAATTTCACAAGTATTTGAAATAAACATAGGCAGATCTTTACCTCGAAAAATTGAGGGGATACACCAATGAAATTTGTGTGACATATCACATACAAAGACAGTGTTGATATTTGGTTGCATGTCCTTTGGCTTTTATAATGTCCTCCAAACGTCTTGGTACCGATTCGACCAATTTTTTGGTGGTATCTGGAGATATTTTATCCCATTCTTCTTGTAACACTTGCTTTAAGTGGGCTTTGTTTCTAATTTGGTGTTTTTGGACCGCTGTTTCGAGTGTGGGCCACAAATTTTCTATGATATTGATGTCAGGGGACTGAGGTGGTGTGTGAAATTGCTGTTTACAATGAAAAAGACCACATTTTAACATTACGTGCCGTATGCTTGGGGTCGTTGTCTTCCTGGAAAATAAAATTTCCATCTAAACCCAATTTTTTTGCACTTTCTTTAAGATTGTTGTTGAGTATATCTATATAAAGCTTATGATCCATTATGCCGTCTATAAAAACTAAATTTCCAACCCCATTTGAAGCCATACAACCCCAAACCATGACGGAGCCACCACCATGTTTAACTGTAAGACGTAAATTTTTTGGATCCAAAGCGGTGTTCGGCTTTCTCCAAACGGTGCGATGGCCATCACTTCCAAAAATGTTGAATTTACTTTCGTCACTAAATATAACTTTCTTCCAAAAGTCTTCAATTGATGAGTTTTTGCAAACTCCAAACGCTTTTTCTGATTTTGTAAGTTTATGAAAGGTTTCTTTCTAGCTACTAGACTGCTATATACATCATGTCTAATCACATTTCTCACAGTTTCAGCACTTACACTTCTGCCCATTATTCGAGAAGTTTCTGCAGCTAGGTTGACTGCACTTAGTTTAGGATCAATCTTGATATCTTTCAAAACTTTCCTTTTGGCTACATCACTCAGAATGCTTTTCCTTCCTCTTCCACTTTTATTTTCAATTAATCCATCGCTTCTAAATCTTCCAATGATTTTTGGACACACGAGTGGCTTCTACCGACAATTTTAGCTATTTCACGATAAGATTTTTCTTTCTTAAATAAACTTAATACAAATTTTCTTACATAAATACTGTTCTCTCTCGAGAACCCATTTTCCATTTAAAATTGTGACTTTAAATTCACATAACCAACTTCAAAAGACAAAAGTAGCAGTCGAAAAAGTTTAAGATAAAATAGGCGTTGAATAGGCGTTTATTTTTGGGCGTCTGGACTGTAAAACAGTCCTCAATCCCATATCGTGAGAGTCTATGATGTTGGGCATGGCAAAAGTGGAGTTTGACATTCTGCTGAGTGGCATGATGGCGATTGGTTGGGCGATGGAGTCCGGGAGGCGTGGCTATGGTTCTTCATCTGGGTGAAAAGTTTTTGAGTTTTTTTGGCTTGGCTGAGAGCTAAGAGATTGCTCTCTGATTGGATGTTGGGTAGAGTGATCATTGACTCCGATTGGCTGCCCCGGGGCTGAGATTTAAATTATGGGGAGGAGCATGTCCAGTGGGGAGAGCAGGAGAAAATATTGACAAAAATAAAAGAGAAAAAGTTAAATTTTAGCAATTATGGTGTGCAATAAAAATTGCACGAGGAAATAGAATTACGGGGATTATAGGAGTCAAGAAGAATTCTTCTTGGTCTCTTTGTATTGTCATTAGGGGTATAATGAGATAAATTTTGCATATTTATATTATTGGTAGCTTCTAAATCGTTAAAAAGTTAATAGCTATATTCTGAATGTGAGATTTGAAACTTTTAATCTTAAGAGCATTACGTATGTCGTCATTACGCATGTATCTTATGGCTTTGACGATCATACGTATTAAAGAATTTTGCAGGGTATCAAGTATATTAATATTTGTTTTAGCGGCATAACCCCAAACTGGACATGCATAAGCTAAGATGGGACGCATAACGGCTGTATAGAGAAGCACTTTGTTTTCTATACTTAAATGAGAGTTCCGGCCAATTAGGGGGTAAAGTTTAAACATTATTTTCCGGAATTTGTCGCGAACGTAATAAATGTGTTGTTTCCAAGTTAGGTGTGTATCAAAGATAATTCCAAGGTATTTGGCTTCCTGAGACCAGGGATTTGAGTGTTGTACATGATAATAGGTGGTGGGAGAGACTGTTTTTTCGTGAAAATAATGGCAGTAGATTTTTCGACATTTATGCTAATTTTCCATTTGTCGTAAAAATTTTGCAAGAGTAGAAGGTGTTTGTTTAATGCGAAGGAAATTGTTTTAAGATTTTTATACGTGGCGTGAATGGCAGTATCATCAGCGTAAAGATTAATTTTAGTGAGTGAATAGTCAGGGATATCGTTGATGTAGAGGTTAAATAGCAAGGGACCGAGCAAGGAACCTTGGGGACACCCTGCAGAAACAGTGTGTTCATTAGAAAGGGTCTCGTTAATTCTGATTCGGAAGGAGCGATTAGTGAGGTATGAGTGAATAAGATGAATCAGAGGATGAGGAATTTTAAAAGGTAATTAGCTTAAAAGTAAGACCATTAATCCAAACACGGTCGAAGGCTTTCTGGATATCCAGAAAAACTGCTCCCGTGCTTTTCTTTTCTGGAAACCTTCAGAGATATTTTCGGTTAGTCTTAAAAGTGGGTGAAGGGTAGAGAGTTTGTTAGTGAAACCATACTGATTGGGATTGAGGATGTTATTTTCATTGAAAAATTTTTAGTCTGTGAAGAATAATAGATTCGGTTAGTTTACCGATAGTAGAAAGGAGAGATATTGGTCTGTAACTAGAAATGCGAGATGAGGGTCCTTGCCAGGTTTGTTAATGGGGAAAATAATGGCTTCTTTCCAGTTATCTGGAAAGTGATTGAATTTGAGGATTTTGTTAATAGGATTGTTAAAATTAGGATTAGTTTAATTGGAAAGTTTTTTAACATGCGGTTAGTTATAGAATCTTTACCAGGGGCTTTTTTGGCATTGATATGTTTAATGTAGTGGATAATTTCATCCGGGAGAGCTGGTTCGATGAAAGAATTAGGGGGTAGAAAGAAAATTATTTACGGTAGTATTTATTAAATCATCATTTTGCTTATAATTATCATCTTCGCGATCGTTTTCAACAAAATTATTTTTTATGTTAGTTGCAAGAAGGTTAGCTTTTTGCTGATCAGTGACTGCCGTACCTGTCGCACAGTTAAGAGGTGGAATTTTTGGTCTTTTATTTTTGAAAAATTTTTGCGTGCGCCAAAGGCTATTGTCTGCGGTGTTAAGAGCTTCGAGTCTTTTTTGCCAAATGATATCATTATATTTTTTAAGTTTTTTTTTAAGATCAGATTGAGCTCTGTTATAATGTGATTTGAAAATGGGATTGAGGGTTTGATGATAACGTTTTCTGAAGTAATTTTTGATTTTAATCAGCTGGTTAATGTTATGCGGAGTGAAGTTTCTTCGGTCTGTTTCTATTGGACGGGAGGCGTGGCTATGAGTATCAATGACCGCCTCGGTGAACTCTGTGATTTTTTGTTCTAGGTCGTTAGTGTTGTTAATATTATTAGGATGGAAATCAAAGAGAGAAATATTTTTATTTAGATTTATTTTGAAAGCGTTCCAGTCTGTGGAGACCGCTCTGGGATTTGGGGGTGCTTCTGCGAGTTTGAAGTTAAAATTTAAGAAAACCGGATTATGGTCTGAGGATAAATCGTCGATGGAGTTAATTGTAAAGGGGTAGTAGAAGTTTTTGATTAGTGCGATGTCAATGGTGTTAGCGGAGTTGTGACCAAATCTAGTAGGGGTTGAGGGAAAAGCGATATTTAAGTTGAGCATATTAGCGAAATTAAAAAGGTGTCTTCCTCTGGTAGTATTATTTTTACAATTCCAAGCGTTGTGAGTTGCGTTGAAATCTCCGAAGAGAATACAATTACTAGCTGTTTGAATAAAGTGCTCAATGTCAATAGTAAATAAATTTTCATCGGAAGAGGGAGGAATGTAAACACAAGTAATAGAAATAGGATCATGCTTGGGGGAGTTAGTATAATATTAGTTGCTTCAAGAGCTCGAAGAGGAGGGGTGGGGAGGCAGTAGTGTTTGAGAGAGTTTTTAACTAGGATCAGAGTTCCACCTGCGGTCCGCGGTCCATCGGAGATTCTGTCGTTTCTGTGACAGGTGTAATTCGCTATATTAAAGTTGTGTGAAGGTCTCAGGTGTGTTTCTTGTATGAGAAAAATATCCGGGGAGTGCTTCTCTATAAAAATACGTAGTTCAGCAATTTTTCTTAGTAAGCCGTTTGCGTTCCATGAACACAAACTGAGACCAATCGGGGATGAACTATACATTATTAATATTGTTACACGATGCCTCTATTTGGGCGTACATTTGATTGGGATTTAATTGTTGGTTTGTATTTAAATTATTGCTGTTACAAAGAATTTGGGATAGCTGCATTAGACAGTGCATTGTCATTTGCAGCGTTGTTTGATATTAATATTATTGTTATTATTCATGTTATTAAAGTTAAAATTGTTATTTCTACGATTAAAATTGGGGAAGTGATTATTATTATATCTGTTATTGGGGGAATTGGTTTGTTGGTCTCAGTTTGTGCCGAAGACTCAGGTCCACGTGTCGCCATCTGAGGGGTGTTTTTGAATTAATAGCTCCGGTTGTCGCTTGTGCGTAGGAGATATTTGGTCTAACTAAGCTATTGTAGATGTTGGTGTAAGAATTTCTGTTATTTTTCGCGGCTCCTTTTGGGGGTTTGGGGAATGAGGGCAACCTCTATAGTTTGCCATATGACCATAGATGTTGCAATTTATGCAGTAAGGCGTTTCAAGTTTTTGTTTAATGGGGCAATCTCGGGTGAGGTGGTTTTCACCACATTTTAGACATCTAGGGTTTAGATGGCAGTTTTCAGAGCTGTGATTAAAATTGTTGCAGGTGTAACATTGAGTTACACCCCTACCATCATAACCCTCAACTCTGATGCTGAGATAATTTAGAGTTTTAAGATCGAATATTTTGAGATTGTCAAGATTACGGGGAGGGTGATTAAAAAGATTGGGAGGGGGCGTTTGTTTTTCTTCCTATTAATTGATTAACTCTATCCGGGGTGAATCCTAGGATTTCCAAATCCTGTTTAATTTCCTCTTGGTTTGTGTTTCTGGGGAGGCCCTTGATAACGACTTTATGGGGCGTTCTGCTTTTGATTTTATAGTATAAAATTGAAATTTAAGTAATTTAAGGTGTTGTACGGCCATGCGTCTTTCTTCGGCGCTGTCAGTATACAGTTTTAGAAATTCACCCGTTAGGCGGGATCTTATTTTGGGGAATGCTTTCGTTATTGCAGCCATTTGGGCTTTGTAGTTCTTTCGACGAAAAGCATGATGGGTGGTGGGGAGTTGATTTTGTTGAGCATTTTGACTGGCCGAATTGTTCGAGCCATTGGGGTTTTCGTTGGCGACGGGACCTGAGTTTTCGAGGTTGTTAAAGTGAGTGCCTTGCGGCAGTTCAAATTTATTTTGTGACAAATTTATGTCTTCATTATCAGTATTTTCAAGAATTACTTTTCTTGCAGTTTTTCTTTGGGGGATATTCGAAGTTGGAAATTTCTTTCCTTTTTCCAGATTAGTTAGTTTCTTTAGGGGTCGATTTTACAGGGGAATTTAGAGGAGTTTTTTCATGATGGGGGCAGCCAGGGATAATGCAGGGTTCGAATGAGTCAATGTCACTTACCGCCAGTGCCATGGTTTCTTCGATGTCTTGCAGCTCAGTGAGTGCTCGGACGTAGAAGGGTTCATCTGGGTGGTGGTCGGGCATCATCATCAGTGCGTCAACGCAGGCCTGCTTGCATCTGTGAAAAGTTTCCATTTTGGCTAGTTGAGCTTTATTAAATTTCAACTGCTCACATGGTGTAATCTGAGGCGAAGGTGTCCTCGTTTCGTTCCGATGCGATTCTGCTAGTTCCAGTTCCATGTCGGTAGGTAGGTTGGCCATTTCCAAGTCGTAAACGTTTTATCAGCAGGATAGAAAGAGTAGAGGTTAGCTCTGTCGCAAGAGCCCTGAAAAGGGCTGTGTATGGGTGCAGAAAAGTACGTGCTCAGTCTGTGGCTTCCGAAACGGGAATCGTCTTCTGTTCAATTCTCTTGTTCTACTCAAATCTTGATGACAGTGGATGACAGTGGATGACAGTCTATTTTTGGGTACCTGGACTGATAAACAGTCCTCAATCCCATATCATGATGTCTGTGATGCAGGACTTGACTTCGTTGGTTTTTCAGTCTGCGGAGTGACATGTCGGCGATTTGGCTGTGGTGATGGAATCCGGGAGGAGGGGCTTAGAGATGACTACTTGGAGTTAAAGTTTTATACGGTGCTGAGAGCTTAGGACTGCTCTCTCAGTGAATTGGAGGTAGAAGTGAATTTAGCCTCAGGCTGGCTGCCCATGGGGGTAAAAGTTAAAAATATATACTTGTCCAGTTGGGTGTGGAGATTAAATAAATATTGAAAGAAAAATAATAAAAAATTTTAAAAATTTACTAGGGTGCAATAATTAAAAAATTATTGCAGGGATAAAAAGCTAAGGCGGATTGTAAGAATCCAAAAGGATTCTTCTTGGCCTTTTAGTATTATCGTTACAGTTGTAATCGTTTAGATTTAACATATTTACATTATTAGTATTTGGCAAATTATCGAAAAAATTTATAGCTAATTTTTGAATATGTGCTTTAAAACTAGTGATTTTAAGAGCTTTATTTATGCGATCATTTTTCATGTAGCGGCAGGCATTTACAATCATTCTAATATATGAATTCTGCAGAGTATTTAAAATATTAATATTGGTTTTAGCAGCATAACCCCATACTGGACAGGCATAAGCGAGTATTGGACGCATAACGGCTGTATAAAGAAGCACTTTGTTATCTCTACTTAAATGTGAGTTCCGGGAAATTAGGGGAAAAAATTTAAACATTGTTTTTCGGAACTTATCGCGAACGTGTAATATGTGTTGTTTCCAAGTTAAGTGCGAGTCAAAAATAACGCCAAGATATTTGGTATTCTGAGACCAGGGAATTTGTTTATTGAACATTATGAGAGGGGGAGGAATGGTGCGCTTTTTGGTAAAGATGACGGCACAAGATTTTTCTACATTGATACTAATTTTCCATCTGTCGTAATAATTTTCTAGCAGCTTGAGGTGTTTGTTAATGGCAAAGGTAACAGTCTTTAAGTTTTTGTACGTGGCATTAATGGCCGTATCATCCGCATAGAGACTAATATTTGTTAGTGAGTAGCTGGGAATGTCATTTATATAGAGATTGAACAACAGGGGCCCGAGCAATGAGCCCTGAGGACACCCTGCAGAGATGGAATGAGAGTTAGATAATGATTCATTTACTCTGATCCGAAAGGATCTGTTAGTGAGATACGAGTGGATGAGGTGAATGAGGGGAGAAGGAATATCGTAAGTAATTAGTTTGAAAGTGAGTCCTAAAATCCAAACACGGTCGAAGGCTTTCTGGATATCCAGAAAGACCACTCCCGTGCTCTTCTTTTTTTTGGAAACCTTCCGAAATACTTTCTGTTAGTCTGAGAAGAGGATGAAGGGTAGATAGTTTATTTGTAAATCCATATTGATTAGGGTTAATTAGGCTATTATCATTAATGAATTTTTTAAGTCTATTAAGAATAATGTACTCAGTTAATTTACTTAAAGTTGAAAGGAGAGAAATAGGTCTATATGAATTAGGAAGATTTTTATTTGTACCAGGTTTAATAATAGGGAAAATGATAGCTTCTTTCCAGTTACTAGGAAAGTGATGAAATTTAAGAATTTTATTGACAAGAATAGTTAGTATGAGGATTAATTTGATAGGAAAATTTTTTAGCATTTTATTTGTGATAGTATCTTTACCGGGGGCCTTTTTAGAGCTAGTATTTTTAATGAAGTTAATAATTTCATCAGGCATGACAGGTTCAATTTGAGTAGAAGGGGGAAGAGAGAAAGGTATTCACAGCAGAGGTGACAACCTCGTCATCCTGATCGTAGTTGTCCTGCATGCGGTTATTTTCAATGAAGTTATTTTTAATCGTATTAGCAAGGAGGTTAGCCTTCTGCGGATCAGTGACGGCCATACCAGTAGCACAGTTCAACGTAGGAATTTGAGATCTTTTATTTTTTAAGAACCGCTGTGCCTCCCAGAGGCTATTGTCAGTTGTATTTAGAGCTTCTAGTCTAGCATTCCAAGTATCATTACTATATATTTTAAGTTCTTTTTTTGAGGTTGGCTTGAGCTCTATTGCATAAAGTTTTATAAAAAGGATTTAAAGTCTGCTGATATCGTTTACGTAGGTTGTTTTTATGCTTAATAAGTTGATTAATGTGATTTGGAGTGTAGTTTCGGTGAGCGTTCACTATTGGCTGGGAGGCGTGGCTATGGGTAGCGACGACCGCTTCAGTGAACTCTGTAATTTTGGTTTCAAGATCGTTGGTATTATTAATATTATTCGGATAGTAGTTAAAAAGAGAGAGTTATTATTTAAATTAATTCTAAAATCCTTCCAGTTGGTGGTAATTGCTCTAGGATTTGAGGATTCCACTTTAAGTTTAAAATCGAAATTTAGGAAAACAGGGTTGTGGTCAGAATATAGATCATTAATAGATTTAATAGTATAAGGGTAGTAAAAGTTTTTGATTAAAGCAAAGTCTATTGTATTAGCTGAGTTATGGCCAAATCTTGTGGGAGAGTCAGGAAAAGCTATGTGCAGATTTAAGATATTGGCAAAATTAAAAAGATGCTTGCCTCTGTTTGAGTTTACATTGCAATTCCAAGCGCTATGAGTAGCATTGAAATCGCCGAAGACGACACAATGACTACTCGTTTGGAGAAAATATTCTAAATCTATTGTAAATAAGTTATCGTCAGAGGAAGGGGGAATGTAAACAGAGACAATAGAAACGGGGTCATGGTCGAGGGGAGTTAGAATAATGTTAGTCGCTTCAATAGCTTGCATAGGTGGGGTGGGGAGACAGTAATGTTTAAGAGATTTTTGATAAGAATAAGAGTTCCGCCGGCGGCCGTTGCGTTAGTGATCCTATCATTTCTGTAGCAAGTGTAATTTGCTATTGTAAAAGTGTGCGAAGGTCTCAGATGAGTTTCCTGTATGAGAAAAATATCGGGAGAGTGCTTCTCTATAAAAATTCGTAGCTCTACTCTACGTCTAAGCAGTCCGTTTGCGTTCCAAGAACACAAATTGAGGCCAATGGGGGACTTAACCATTATTATTGTTACAAGAGGCCTCTAATAAGGCGTACATTTGATTTGGGTTATTGTTTGCTCTTTGCACTTGGTTAAAATTATTCATGAAATTAGGATTTGAAGTAGCTATGGCTTGGGTAAATTGAGAAAGTTGGCACAAACATTGCATAGTCATTTGTAGGGTCGCTTGCAAGTTAAAATTATTATTATTAAAAATATTTCCGTTAAAGTTATATCCGTTAAAGTTATTATTAGACTTGTTATTAAAATTTGGAATGGATCTGTTATTTGCAGAGGGATTTCTATTGGCCTCAATTTGAGCAGAATTCACAGGTCCTTTTGGTGCCATCGGTTGTTTATTTTGGGAGTTAAAGTTGGTTGAAATTTTATTTGGATTTGCGGCTTGAGCATAGGATACATTGGGTCTTATAATACTATTGTATACATTAGTATACGAATTACGATTATTCAGGGCAGTGCCCTTAGGGGGCTTTGGGAAACAGGGGCATCCTCTCCAGTTAGCCATGTGGCCGTACATTTCGCAGTTGATACAGTAGGCAGTTTCTAGCCTTTCGGTTATTGGGCATTCACGGGTAATATGTCCCTCACCACATTTTAAGCAGCGGGGGTTTAGATGACAGTTCTCTGAATTATGATGGAAGTGGTTACACGTGTAGCATTGCGTGACACCTTTTCCGTTGTAACCTTCCACACGAATGCTTAAGTAACTTAGGGTTTTTAAGTGGAAGATTTTTAAATTCTCAATACTTCTTGGGAGAGTCACCAGAAATACCGGGATAGGTTGTTTACTACGGCGGCCTATTAGCTGATTTACTTTTTCAGGGGTAAAGCCTAGTTCTTCTAAGTCGGCTTGAATTTCTTCGACCTTGAAGTTGCGGGGCAGTCCTTTCAGTACAACCTTGATGGGGCGCTCGTTTTTGGGTTTAATTTCATAAAATTGGAATTTAGTTTTTTTAGCAAAAGTTAACAGTTCATGAAATTGTTCTAAGTTATCGGTATAAAGTTTAATAAATTCTCCGGTTGTACGGGATCTTATCTTAGGGAACTTTTCATTAATAATTTTCATTTGACTTCTGACAGTTTCAGTGATTCTAAGCATGACTGGAGGGGGAAGCGTACTAACGGGGTTTTGATTGCCGGAAGGGGTAGGGCCAGTGGCCGATGGGGGTTTGGGAGTAACAACGGGAATAGCGTTTTGAGAACCTGTGATTTCTTCTATATTGCTATCACTAGGTAAGGAAAATCTATTTGGGGAAATCGAAATGCTATCATTTGGAATATTTAAAATTTGCTTTTTAGTTGTCTTCCTTAGAGGAGGATATTCAAAGTCCGATTCTTCTTTTCGTTTATTGGAAATCCTGTTACTATTAAGGTTTAATACTCTTTTTAGTAGGAGTTACATCTGGGGAGTTTTTAGGCGTAATAATTTTCAATCCTGAATCATGATGAGGGCAGCCAGGGGAAACACAAGGAGGAAATGAGGCTAAATCACTTACCGCCAAGTTAATTGTTTCTTCAACTTCTTGAAGCTCCGAAACGGCACGTCTGTAGAAAGGCTCATCCGGGTGGTGATCGGGCATGGCTTGAAGTTCAGCGATGCAGGCCAGCTTGAACTTTTTGAAAGTCTCCATCTTTGCAGCTGGGCTTTGGTTTGTAAAATCTGCTCACATGCCGAAAGAGGTGGAGGAGTTGGTGTTCGTCTGGGCGAGTCGATTAAGTCCATATCCGTGGGTTCGTTTCGATTATCCATTTCCATTTGTTATCAGGTCAAAAATAGGGGAGAATTACAGTGTCTGCTCAAGCAGGTTAGCCCTGACAAGGGCTGTAGATAATAGATGCACTATCAATATGGGGAGGGGAAAATAACAAGATACTGCCGAATCAATATGCCACGTGGCGGTCGGTCGTAGTAGCAGAGGAGAATATATCATATTTTCATTTCTTTTATATCTGAAAAAATGATCCAAATTCGGGTCATATTCTTTAACATGAATCGAAAACAGCCTTAAGTAACACATGTGGAAAAGCTTTTTTGTTTCAAGGAACATTTCGAGCAATTTCACAAAGGTTCTTAAATTTAATTCTAAGTTTTCTAATTTTCCTATTGGTCGTGGTAGCCTAGTGTCTAAGGTAACTATCGTGGTTGGCATGTCACGATTCCGAGCCCAGTACCACTAAAGACCCACCGTGTAAGGGGAGATGCACGTTAAATCAGTCGATAGCTCAAACGTCCTTTAGTTGATGCGGTACTTTGAAGAGGGTGGCCAGCTTATGTGTCGTCCTCGACACTTGACCATGGTTCAAAATTACGGAATCTATCGCCACAAGCCATCATGCATCTGAACAGTGCAAAATTAATATTCACTCTCTCACTGACTAATTTTTCTATTTCTTTCATACTTTTGTTACCCACACATTTTTAACGTAACTCTCGTAATTTTAAATAACCCAAATGAAAGAAAATCCACCTTATAATATTTAATGTGCTGGTTACATTAGTTATACACTTAAATAAGCCATGTACCCCCATGAGGTTACAATGTGATGTGACCCTACGCTTAACAATTATCATCTAGTGATTATGTGACTCGCACGACGCTTACGATATATCTGTATACTTAATAATAATATATAGTTAATTTTTCTATAAAAAGAATCTGTAATATATAATGTAACATTCATAAATACACATAATACTACAGCAATGATTAAAATTGTAAATTTTGTGTGGTAAGTTTTTTCCGAAACAATTTTTAAATTAAATTGGTAATAAAAAAATATTTTTAACCATCAAAACAATGGCAGGTTTATAGATTTTTTTAGGTTTTCTAGTCATTCAATCCAGCGTTTCTCAAACTGTGGATCATGCCCTCCTTGGGGACCGTGATATCTCTATGATGGGGGCGCGAGAATATTGAAAAGTCGAAAACAAAATTTTATTTAATTAAATTTGTTTACTTTCAGTAAATTAATAAATACATTCTGACATAATGAAAAATAAAATACTCATTTACACTGATATATTACAATTATAAATGTATCAGTGCAACAGAATGTGTTTTATAATTAACTTAAGGGGTGTTGGAAAGCTAAAATCTTATTTTTTTGACAATTTGAGATTTTTACATTTTCAAATTGTATAAATTTTAACCTTTCTAAAAATACCTTACTTTAACCTCTAGGGTATTTAGAAGCCCTTAAAACGTATTTTTATATAATCGTTGAATTTAAGCCACGCCCATTTTAATGGCAAAAATTGTAAACAAATTACTTTGTTTTTGTTTAAAAGTGCAATGACTGATATAAACCAAAACATGTATCTTTTATTTTAATTTGAACCTTTTATTTTTTAATTTCCTAGCCGATTAGAAGTCTCACTGTTTACATTAAAATCAATTTATCTCAAAATGTAAATTTTAATGTTCGATGTACCTTTTCTGAGAAACTACTGTTCACAGGTATGTAAATTTTTATGAATTATTTATAATGATGTCTAATATATACTAAAATGAGCTTTTTGTAAAAAACTCAAAAATTAATTTTTACAAATTTTTTAAGTAAAAAATGGGTCAAATTTCGCAATGTTTGATAAAATATTTCATAATTTATTAAAAAAATTCAAAATTAGCTAAAAGCTCATTTTAGTATAATGAGAGAGGTGTACTTTAATAGTGTGAAAAATTTTAAGCATGTACATGAAATAGATTTTGAGAAAAGGTACATCGAAAACAGCCAATTTAACATTGTCAGTATAGAGAGAGAGGTTTCCAACCCCCCTTAACAGAACAAAGTTAAGAACAAGTCTAATAATTGCCAGTGACCCCCTATGAGCTTGTCACGCATAAAATTATATACAAAAATTAACACTTATCTTGATAAATTGTACGGTTTATAATTAATCTCTTAACTGCCGATTAAAAGTTATGCGATTCGTTTCCCAATGCCAAACATTTTCCACGCAGGCACGCGTATGCGATGCATTAGGGGTGGGAGGGGTAAAGAATAAAGAAGCAAATAACCTGAAGTGAAAATCCTTCGCACACTTTCAAGGTCATTTTATTGCATTCCAAAGCCTTCGGAATAATTGTATAGATAGCAGTGCCCAGAAAAGATCCGTACTTCGGAAATACGTATATTTACGTTCGGGGAAATAAACGCTTTGCCTGAGCGAAGTTTATATACGCCAGTGACACTTAAGAGAGTCAAATCGTATATATTGAATTTTTAGGCTCAAAGTGTTGTATGGATGAATCTCAATACATTGTTATTGTATGAGTGGAGTGCGATGAAAATTACGATTGTGTGTGTGTGAATATTGGATCGCGAATATTGAAACTTTGAGAGAAGCACTGCATTCAATCTGTTTTAAAAAGAATAATGACAATATTAAATAAAATTGAAAGCTGAGTTTTTGAAATTTGTTTTGTGTGGGGTTTTATGTATATTTTAAAACATATATTAATTTATGAAAAAATATCGTATATTTTTACTATTCTAATATTCTTAACTTTAAAAATCTCTCTAAAGACTTTTAGCACAAAATTGTTTTTTACCAATGTCTAACAAATGTACTACAATTCGAACTATTCATTTCTCTTTGTCTGGTTATTCATTTTTGTTTTTCAAATGATAAATAATTCGGGGGAAAAGAGTACAAATACGAAGTGTATTCTTAATAAGAATTTAAAAAAAAATTACTTAGAATTTTTTTTATTTATTATTTATTTTTTTATATATATAGAAGAATATTATTGCAATCTCAAATTCAAAATTTCTTTTTTTTTGCATAAGAATTAGTCTGCAATTAGTTCTAAAAAATGTAAGGACTCGCAATTTATGTAATTAACATTATATACTTTTAGCTCCATACTGGTTTTCCCGTACACCATGCGGGCTACAGAAAGTTGGCTACAACCTGTTTGTCCATATGCTGTACGAGCACTATCTTTGATTACACATATTTTTAATTCGTATAGTCAAAGTATTCGTTGCTAGGGCTTTTAAGATATGCGTAGTGCCCATGGTACTGAAATACATCTCATCAGGAATTTTATTTATGGGGGAGACGTGAGACTGAATTTTTCGTTCAAGGCCTAAATTTTGATTTTTGAAAATATTCGATCAAGAACCGGGATCTGCAAGGGAATGGGTGATTTGTTGCTTTAGAAGAAATAAAATGAAAAGATAATCCAAAAGAAAAAAACATTATATCTGCCATCATTGCAATATAAATCTTAGTATTTCCACATGCCTCAAATGTTTTGTATATACATATATTGTATGAGCACAAACACACACAAAATCATCTATCATTTAAATACAAAAGTACGAACACATATTTTGTTTTGTAAGTATGAGATAAATTCTTTTAAGATGCATTAAGCATTCTTCATAGCATGCCGAATGTACTTAAAAATTCAAACAATTAGGGGGTTTTGTAATCCACTATTATAAATTAAAAATAGTGTGAAAACTTAAACATTAAAAAGTTTAATTAAATTCTGCTGTTTTCGCGTTCTGTGCGTGTTAAGTAGTATGCTTAGTTACATACAATAAGAATAATGTGCATGTTTTGGAACATTTTGGGCAAATAAATTGATCACTTAAGTGGTTAATACATAATACATACTTATTCCAAGCCTCCATAAAATATCTTTGTGAACTGAGATTATTTTTGATTAATCCAAATGTTTCAAAGTGAAAATATTTACTTGGAAACTCATTTATACGAGAGGGAGAAAGTAATTCCTTTATATATATATACACTCTGTCGCAAAAAAATATATGCACCCAGAAGAAATCAAGCTACAATCACGAAACTCGGCAAGAATGTAGTCTGGTAAGAGATATGCAAATGATTAAAATTTCGAAGCCAATGAGACAAGGCTAAGTGTGCTATGCGCATATTAGTTGCGCAACTGGGAGAGTTTAAAAGCATGAGTACGAGCGCCGTACGGCTATCCAAACGAATCTGATGACTTTGATAGACGATATTGAGACTTAGGATGCCTCTAAGACGTAACCGGCGGCAGTACGAGCAGCTGACGGACTTTGATAGGGGCCGTATAATAAGCCTCAGAGAAGCAGGTTGGTCGAATAGACGTATCGGCCGCCACCTCGGTCGGAGCGATATGGTAGTTGCTCGGTGTTGGCAACAGTGGATCACAGAAGGTAGAGTGTACCGTCGCGGAGGGTCAGGACGTCCCAGGAACACAAATGATCGCGAGGATCGTGCAATCAGAAGAGTGGCCACTTCGGCACCAACAACGTCGCTAGCATCGATTCAACGCCACTTACCTCCTTCCAGACATCCAGTGCCATCAAGAGAAACCATAAGGAGACGACTGACCGAAGTTGGCTCGAGGAGCCGACGTCCGCTAAGACGCTTACCACTGACCCCACATCATAGGCAGTGTCGACTGGATTTTTGCCGACCTCGGGAAACTTGGAGTGTGACAGACTGGAGACGTGTCGTCTTCAGTGATGAATCCCGATTCAGTCTCAGTGCTGATGACCACCGCACACGTGTCTGGAGGCGCACCGGCCAGCGGTCCAATCCGGCATTTATTGTCGAGCATACAGCAATTTCACAAGGTGTGACAGTGTGGGGAGCAATTTCTTGGGACACACGATCATCTTTAGTGGTCCTTCAAGGCACTTTGACAGCTCGCAGATACGTGGACGATATTTTAACGCCGATTGTGCTACCCATGCTATCAAGTCGCCCAGGTGCCATTTATCAACAAGATAATGCTCGTCCACATACTGCGCGACTCTCCCAACAATGTCTTCAAGGATATGACGTCCTACCATGGCCTGCCAGGTCACCAGATCTTTCGCCAATAGAGCATGTCTGCGACGCGCTGGGAAGGCAACTGCAGCCGTCCCGAGATACAGGAGAATTAACTGCGCAGATGCAAAGACTATGGTAGGATCTTCCACAGGGGTCATAAGTGATCTAATTAAATCGATGCCACGCCGAATTTCGGCTTGTATAGCTGCCAGAGGTGGCTTTACTACTTACTGATTTTTAACCTTTTGCAAGCTGTAACCGCTTAATAAAATGATATTTTGTTCTGAATTTTTAATCATTTGTTTATTTTCATATACACTACATGCATACCAAATTTCGTGAATGTAGCTCAATTTCTTCTGGGTGCATATATTTTTTTGCGACAGAGTGTATATATATATAGGTTTCTAGTTTTTCTTTTGAGTTTCATTTGTTGGAAGTTTTTAAGGATTTCTTTAAAATCGAACATTCTTAAATTGACTAATTACTTTCCTTTCTAGCTATTTCTATATCATATACTTATACATTGTTAACCAAAAAGTAAGAACTGAATTTATAATTTTTTTTGCGTATATCTTACAGGGAATATTTTACTTTCTATTTGCATCTATTTTCCCTTTTACAAGACGTGAGGAAGATATTGAAACCAAAAATGTAAGTCCCTCATAGGATGTGCTTCATTTATAATTCAACCAAAGAGCCCCTTGTCTGAATTACTTTTATTGGCGAAGCACCTATCCCAAATAATGGTTAGTAACGCTGACAGTTTTGCCATTGATCATCGGTTCGAAGCCCGGAGAAGGAATACATGTTTGTAAATATTTAGTGTCTCTGAAGCATGAAAGAAAGCATATATAGCTATCGAGTCGCAAAGCCTCTCATGAGGTAGGGAGAAGAGGACGAGAAGTAGGAGGACCCTCACCATCCCCAGAGTGTTCTTCCTCAAAACTGCGGTAGAGCCGAGCCAAATCCAGTATGCTAACAAAAGGCGTAAATTACTAGCCCCTTGGCAAGATAAATCTCGTGGACCTCAACCTGACACCGACAGACGGGGGCAACGTCATTGTTATTGGCTAATCACATTTGATTAACCAGAACATATGAATGTAAACGAAGGCGTGTGGCCAGGGCGACTAAAAGGACATATCCCGAACATGCCCCAGGCTTTGTCGTTTCACCGTTCAAAATCTAAGCCACGGAAACACGGCGGGTATTTGAGCTGATGCCCGTCAATTCTATTGAACCTAAAAGTTTTCCCGTTGACGTATAGTGGAAGTTTGAAGATGGAGAAATAGTCTTTCTTCAGGTTGCTACGTATATAAAAAATGCTTACAAAGTAGACTAAGACGTTCTCTTTTTTTAATCTTAACCTTTATAATGACATAGATCTCTTCCGGATGGGCTTGATACGAATTCTCAACTATTGGTGTTTCTTTTGAGTCAGGGTTTACGGGGTGTTGGAAAGCTAAAATCATATTTTTTGTCAATTGTAGACTTTTACATTTTCAAATTGTATAGATTTTAAAATTTTAAAATTGTATAAGTTTTAATGCTTTCAAATTGTATACATTTTAAAGTTTTCAAATTATACTGATTTTACCTTTCTAAAAATACCTTACTTTAACCTCTCGTGTAATTAGAAGCTCTAAAAATCTATTTTTCAATAATCGTTGAAACTATGCCATGCCCATTTGAATAGCGAAAAATGTAAACAAAGTAATTCGTTTCCGCTTAAAAATTGAACGTCTGATATAAACTAAAACAAGTATATTTTCTTGTAAATTAAGCCTTTTACTTTTTTTATTTCCTAGACGATTAGAAATATCCATGTATACATTAAGATCGATTTATCTCAAAATGTAAATTTTGATGTTTGATGTACCTTTTCTGAGAAACTGCTGTTCACAGGTGTGTAAATTCTGAATGATATATTTATAATGATGGGGCTAATATATACAGAAATAAGCTTTTTGTAAAAAACTCAAAAAATTATTTCTTACAAACTTTTTATATGAAAAATGGGTCAAATTTCGCAATGTCGTATAAAATATTTCATAAATTATTAAAAAATTCGAAATTAGCCAAAAACTTATTTGGTATAATGAAAAAGGTGTACTTCAATTGTATGAAAATTTTCAAGTATGTGCATATGGCAGGTTTTGAGAAAAGGTACATCTCGAAAATGGCCGATTTAACATTGTCAGTATATATATATAGAGAGAGAGAGAGAGAGAAAGAGAGGTTTCCAACTCTCCCCACTCCCTCTTAATCATTATGTTGAGTCATATGATGTTTCTTTTGAGTAATGGTTTAATCATGGTGTTTTTTTAGTCTTTCTGGGGTCTCTAAAGACTAAAAGTTTGGAGGTATTGGCGTATGTTAACTGAGATAGGGTTCGAATTTCTGACTGGAATTTATCTATGCTATCTGACTGAATGTGGAGGGGAAGCTTGGAGAGTGTAGTGTTTACTTTGTTTCCCGATTCGTCAACTTACGAGGCCCGGAGCCATTCCGCAATTTTTGATTTGCCCCATTAATAGTTCACATTTGAAAAGCTTTAAGAAGTGAATGAAATGTGTACAATATACAACAGGTTATTCCCCTTCCCACATTTTTTTTTATTTTTATTTATTCATTTATTTATTTATTTTTATAGAAAGTCAGTTTTAGTTATAAATATCCTAGTTTTACTGAAATCGAGCAATGAGGATGTAAAAAAGGTAATTAACTTTTGAAAATTAATATTTTATTTCGGAATGAAAAAACTTTTTTTTTCTTTTTGTTTACCCATTAGGAGAAGTAATGATATTTTTCATGCATATATCATTTTTTTTAAAGTTTTGCTAAATGTTGTGGAATTCATATATGGCGATAATTCATTAATAAATGTTCCACAAACAATTATAAAATGTTCTGAAAATTTACGAAAAATAATTTTTTAATATATGTGTGGGTATATTTTTAAATCCAGATGTATTCAACAGGAAGGCTTTGTTTAAGCAAAAAACTTAAAACAATAAAATTTTTATCTTTTCTCATGTGCACCATTTTATTTCACATTTTAGCTATTTGTATTAAGTAGCGCAATTTAAAAAAATCATACTTTCATTATTTCACATTATAACAGAATAAATTAAACAAAAATCTGCATTTTTTAGTGGTAAATTATTTTTATATTATATCAGTGGTTCTCAAACTTCCACTACTGACGACCCAATTTTCAATCATAATTTTTATCGCCCCTCCAAATAATAATGTATTGAATGCAATAAAAATGCACTTAGGAGCTAAAACTACAGTAGGATCATAATTATAAATAGTACAAATTAACAAGATAAGTATTAAATTTTGTGTGTTACTTTTAAGTAATACATAAATATTTTTATTTTTTTTACTTTTTAGTTCGATTCATTATAAAAGCGTGTTTTTTTGTTTTTTTTAAACTATAATTTATTTCATAATTATTTTTACTATACACGATAAAAATCACAATTCCAGTGAATAAATTAAGAGAAAATTACTTACCTACTTTCAATAGTTTTTCAACTTTTCTTTGATAATTCAAGGAAAAATGCAATGAAACTAAAGAAAATGTTCCAAGTGTGCGTGTACTTAATAAAGGACATACATCACAGATATTTTTCGCTAACAATACAGGAACGTTATTTTAAAACAAAACTGTCCTGTTTTGTTCACATTATTGTGGTTTTGCTTTCGTTTGGTGATCTACAAATATCATTTTGAATTTTTTCCTTCTTGTTTCTTTTTGACAAGACGAGAGAGAATTGCTACATTTATATCTTCATAATTTTCTTCATAAAGTTCTTTAGGCATTATTTGAAAACTTAAATTCAAATCAAACGTTTCATGTATTTCGCTTTTCTCATATTTACTTTCGCTATATATATATCTTGATTAATATGCATTATTTCAGCAGGTTCTTCAATTGCTTCATCAGTTTCAACTTTCTTCAATACAGATCACAGGTGCCCATTTTTTTAATATTCTGCTCATTTACATTTATAAACCATAATAAGTCGTATAAAACAACAATCAAAACCACAAAATTGTTCATGGGGAAAAGTGTATCATGTTAATAAAAAATATATTTGAACAAAAGTGGTCGCGCAGGGAACTCGATCAAAACTAGCAACTTGATTGCAAAAAAACGTTTGACAATCTCAAAAAACCGGCATATCTGTTACAAATTTATTTTAGTTCCCATTTAGTCTGCCTAATAGGAGGATACTGTCAAGGACACTGTTAATGAATAAAGAGTTCTCCCAGAATTAATGATTTCGTGAGCCTGGGTTGATTCTGCGCTTTATGCGACCGCTCCCATAATAAAAGTGCATTTATTCAATGTAAAAATATCGATGTCCGTTTTGTTCCGTATAAAATGTTTTCATTATACATTATATGTTTCAGAATACTTATAAAATACATCTTGGCCAAGTAATCATTCAAATTGCTTAATATGTGTGCTTATCCATATATCATAAAACTCATTCACATGGGAAAAAAGGAACAGAAAAATATTATTTACAACTTTCCATAAAAAAACAGGAGACGGAGTGAAACATAAAAGTAAGTTTTTAAGGTCAAATATATGATAATCAAAAGTATTATTTAGGGTTTAAAAGAAACGTAATAAGAAATCTCTCATCGTGGGATTGCATTAATTCAAACAAAATGTCTTTTTTATTTGGTTATAGGATCAAAGATATCTAATGAGCGTTTGAAGTGCAATCTTTTATTTTTGATGATCATCAGATAATATATATAAATCACATCAGTGTAAATGTATATTTTTTATTATGTCAGAAAGCAATTTGTTTCACCCCATTCCAAAAAATTATTTTTTTAAACCTTTTATTTTCAATTTGCCCGCACCCCCAAGGGGTGCACCCCACAGTTTGAGAGACACATCCTTATATGGAGAACAAAATGTATATTGCATGAAAAATTAAATCTTTAACGCTTCATTAAATTATGTTTTTAACTAGAAGAAATTAAGAGTTTCCTGACCCATCGTACTTTTAAAGAGAATTAATCATTGAAAGATATTATTGTGCAAAAAAATTATAATTATGTTGAATGAAATATATTTATAATAATGAGCTTTGCAGGGAAAATAATTTCTTTTGCACTAGAATTTTTAGCGTTAAAAATGTAAATTTTATGGTAAGATTTCAAACTAATAGAGCCAGAACTTTCATAACCATAAAATATGCCAACATTTTGTTATTTTCCACATTCCGCGCCGGATACTCGTATGTTCAAACAAAGTAAAAAAAAATCAATTTGATATTTATTTGAAACACTCATCTAGTAGTAATTATTTGCATGGTTAATTGTTTGTTATTGGGAATGCATTATGAAACAGATATTAAAAAACTTATTGAAAATAATAATTTTTTTTTAAAAATACATAAAAAGGAAGAAGAATGTTCTAAAATATTTTAATGAATTCCTCAGTGATAAGTAAAGCAAAAAAAAAATCAACTCCTGGTTATATATATATTTATATATATAGGTCAAAAATATTTTTTTATTTTAGTTACTTCTTATAAAATAATTACAATTAATATAAATTTGTATATACATATGACAGAATAACAATATTAAGAGGTAAAAAAGAAAGTGATTTTTTCATTTTCTTCCTATATATCTGGTATTTAACAATTATATTTGATTGTTACTATTCATTCATTCATTTATAAATCACATCCTCAGAAATTAGGCCATATCAGGTAGGATTCGAACCCATGACCTTTGGATTAGAAGTCGAACGCGCTACAGGGACACGACGAGTCATTTTTCTTTTTGTATATGTTGTTGGACAAGTATTTTTGTTTGTTACTATTGATTCATTCATGAGATTTAATTAATATTTGTAATAGCTGCATTAACATCAAGTGTCGTCCACTACAAGTTTAAAAGATGTAGTTGAACTTGGGTGCATGAATAAAGAGTATTTTATTAATGATTCGAAATTTGAGCAAGAAAATAATTGAAGATTGAAAAAATAACACTTAAAATTTTTTGTATCGCAAATCGCAAAGTAGCTCAACTGTATTAAATGGGCAATTATTATTCGACTTGGGGAATATCTTGTGATCTGCAAATATCATATAAGTAAAAATTTGATTCATTTCAGGTATGAGTGAACTGGATATCTCCCGGTGAGGGTGCTCTGACTTCAGTGGCATTTTTATGGAACATTTTAGTTATTCTAAGACTATTGTGCCTTATACTTTTGCATTTTTCTTTCTTCCTCTCTTTGTTTATGTATACGCCAAATTCGACCAATAAGTCAACGTAGGACATGGATTCACAAACAACGTTTAGTCCGAGTAATTCGCAAAAACAGTAAACAGTTAGGAATGGTATGGTGTCGACATGAATGAAAAGGTGCAATGAGGAGTAAAAAATACCCTTATTAGACGCAAAGCATGTTTGGAATAAGAACAATACATCATATAACTCGACGTCAGAAATGCAACCGCAAATGACTATCACAGGAATTGTATGAAGTGGCAAATGGGTACGTCATAGCACAACCGATACAGGCGGAACGATGGATTGTCAGATTCATTGAAACAAATTCAATGTGCTTGTGAAGTGAGCTGACGTGACGACAATCCGTGCCGTGAGATACTTCTCTGTAGCCAGCTACATACACAAACAATTTCAGATTACACCAGTAGAAGAAATCCAAGGGTATCCGTCCCTAGGGATTGAAAATGGATTGACTAGTCCACCTGTTGGTATATATAGCCTGGAGGTAGTTACGCTCCAATGTCGAAAAATGTTTAGGCGAATCATCGTGAATTTACCTCACATCCTGGTGTAGAGTGGCTGGTTCTCAACCTTTCATTCTCCCCATAAGAGATAAAATTTACTAAGTGCTGATTTCTTCAAACCTATCACTGCATTCCATGCCCCTCCCCTCTTAAAACCCACTGTCCTCCCAACAGCTAATAATATCGTGATTCTCACCGACTAAACACAATTGCCCATACCATGTTTTACTGTAATTTCTCCTCCCCATGCTGCCTACTATCACCTCTTTGATTTTGTTGGTTTCATTCGGTAATATCTTTATCTCTCTCTAAGAATGCACTTTCATATGATGTTTTATTTTATTTATTTTTTTATAAACGTTGAACGTAAAACTTTTCCCGTTTGTCAAATAATTAAACATTTCTTTTCTAATTAAAAATTTTAAACAAACAAACATAATACATATAAAGTTAAAGGGAAATATCTAGATGTCAAAAAATATATACACTAATACATAGCCACATTTTTGTTCATAGCGAGCTGTTCCACACCATCATCGTTTTTAAGCAACGAAAACTATAGAGGAGCTTTGCTCTCCAATCTTTTCTAAGCAGTGCTGCATTTGGAGTGACTAATGACACTACACTTTCAGCAAGAAAAAAAAAAGAAGGGTAAGAAAAAAACATTTGAGGATAAAAGGGGGAAAAAAGTCGATTGTGTCGGAAAGAAACTCTGCCATCTTATTTTTCTCGCCATTTTACACTTTACGCCTTGATTTTGAAGTAAAAGACAAAGTGGTATAGTTCTGTTTTTTTTCTTTCTTTTTTTACAACGCATAAGAAAACGTTTCTTAAAGTTGAGTAAAGGGCTTTCTTTTAGTATTTGTTACCTGCCATTTTGATTATTTTTCGATTTTGTATATCTGAGATGAATATTTTTTTTTTCTTGTGCATCGTCATACATTTTAAAACACTCTATACATATTCTTTATTTCTTATTATTGCTAATTTCTGAGAGAAAATCTATAAAGAGTATTTTTATGTACATACCTAAATGAGCTTTACATCCGCAAAACATTACGATATTACGGTAAAAAAAATCATTTTTTTTTTTTAAATTTAAGGGGTGTTGGAAAGCTAAAATCTTATTTTTTTCACAATTTGAGATTTTTACATTTTCAAATTGTATAGATTTTAACCTTTCTAAAAATACCTTACTTGAACCTCTAGGGTATTTAGAATACCTTAAAACGTATTTTTAAATAATCGTTGAATTTGGGTCACGCCTATTTTAATGGCGAAAATTGTAAATAAATTACTTTGTTTTTGCTTAATAGTGTAACGACTGATATGAACCAAAACATGTATCTTTTATTTTAAATTGAGCCATTTATTTTTTACTTCCCAGCCGATTAGAAGTCTCACTGTATACTTTAAAATCAATTTATCTCAAAATGTAAATTTTAATGTGCGATGTACCTTTTCTGAGAAACTACTGTTCACAGGTATGTAAATTTATTATGAATTATTTGTAATGATGTCTAATATGTACTAAAATGAGATTTTTTTAAAACACTCAAAAATTTAATTTTTACAAATTTTTTAAGTAAAAAATGGGTCAAATTTCGCAATGTTTGATAAAATATTTCATAATTTCTCAAAAAATTCAAAATTAGCTAAAAGCTCATTTTAGTATAATAAGAGAGATGTACTTTAATAGTATGAAAAATTTCAAGCATGTACACAAAACAGATTTTGAGAAAAGGTACATCGAAAACAGCCAATTTAACATTGTCAGTATAGAGAGAGAGAGAGAGGTTTCCAACACCCCTTAAGTAGAAGTCGTCTTCCAAGTATGTAAAATAATCCATTTTACAAAAAAATAGATTAATAGTGAAAAGGGATTTTCAAGAGTCCCTGTTGAAATAAAGTAGAAATAGAAACATAAAAGGAAAAATAAGTAAGATAAATCTAGATTTGACGAAAAAAATATTTTTGCTACGCTTTACGTTAATTGTAGAAATTTCAACTTGACTCATTTTATTTGTTTTCCTTAAAATAATATACTTTCCTTACCCACTCCAAACCCTTATATGTTAATTTTTCTCATAAACTAAAATTTGAAAAAAAGAAAAATATTAAAACTTATTTTGTTTGTACTCAGTTAAGAGTTACTTGTTAACTTCACATTATTTTTTAATGATCGCAGTAACCAGGTGGACACGGACAATACTCGTCGCTTGTGTTGCTTCTGCTGAGACAATGCCCCATTAAATCTTACCTTGTAGAGCAACCATTCTCAAACTGCAGGACAAGCTCCCCTATCGGGGCTTGATAACCCTGTGTGTGAGGAGCGAATATACATTAAAAAAGTCAAATATAAAATATCATTTTAAAAAATAACTATTTGTGTGGTGCGTTCAGTGCTTTGGACGTGTATACTTATCCCTCCAAATGAGGACTTTTTGTATTGTGTTGCTATCTTGAAAACTAGTCCCACACGGCTTTGGAATGCAATAAAATAATGTCCTCAGTGTTTCTAAAGAATTAAATTATTTCGGGGAAGAGGAGGGAAGAAATGTGAATGGGTACATTCTAGGTACAATAAAATCCATAATTCAGCGATTTTTTTTCCTGTTTGAGTGTATTTTTCCTGTTCTTCATTTACTGTCATTTTCAATTTCCCTGTGTAATAGGTGTTTTTTAATATTTTGTGTGAATGCACTGAATGTGTGTGATACTGGTTTATGTGTTCAACCATGTTTCAAAATATATCACAGAACATATAAATTATAATTTGTTTTATTAATGCTTATTCTAGAGATTAAGTGTTTTATTTTATTTATTTTATTATTTTATTTTTGTTAGTTTATTATTTTATAGTTTTCTTTTCTTCCTGTTCTAAAGTGAAATTAAACAATTTTTAGGAAGAAATACACGGCTTTTCTCTTCCATTGCTTCCCCCAATACTGAAGAGTAAATTTAGTAACTTTTCCTCAGTAGTTAAGGTGTTAGTACATATCTTGATAATTTGTACGGATTATAATTAGAGTTATACTGTAACCTTAGGGTCAAAGTGCATTACTATTGCATTAAATGCATTGTTATTGTAAATGAGGAGTATGACGGTGAAAAATGAGATTGAAAATTGGGTAGCAGATATTGAAAGTTTAAGAAGCATTGTTGTATAGAGAATGTTCATCGCTAAGTACCAGATGTATGCATAAGTATTTTTCGGTGTAGCTATGAGATGGCGCCAGCGAAAGGTTTGCAATACATTAATTTGACACATACGTCATTTAGTTCGTTTGACTTTAAACTAGAAGCACACACAAGTTGAGACCACCAACAACTAAAGTCTTCGTTTTATCGTTCAGTGATCATGTCGAATTGTGTGTCTGAAAAAGAATGATTGCCACAAGCATGGCTTTTCTAATTTAATGAAAAGAAAAAAGCAGTTGAAAGTCATCGCTTGCTGGTAGAAACATTGGGAACACGCTCCATCAATTAGAACATGTGAGGCATGGTTTCGACAAAGACAGATAACTCTGGTACGCCACAAAATTACGAAAACGAGCATTTACAGGAGTTATGGGATGATGTCGCATCTCAAACTCAAAAACAATTGGCAAAAACATTAAATATGTCACACGAAACAATCAGCGGACGCTTGCGAGCAACAGGGAATATCAATAAATTAGGTCAATGGGTCCCGCACGATTTGAACGACCTTCCAAATGGAAAATTGCAAAGTCACTAGTGAAATGCTGCTTCAACAACATGAAAGAAAAAAAATGTATTGAATTTTGACGGATGAAGAAAAATGACTTTATTTTGAAACCCCGAAGTGAGAGAGAAAAAAGCCATGGTTTTCACCTGGCGAAGCCAGTTCTTTAACACCAAGGCCGAATCGCTTCGGCAGGAAAACAATGCTATGTGTCTGGTGGGACCACCGTGGTATTGTGTATTACAAACTGTTGACGCTCGGCGAGACCACGTTTTGATCGAAAGACGACCAGAAGAGGCCAGAAGACACGGCAAAGAGACTTTCTTACACAATAATTATCAGTGTCACACAGCAAAACCAGTGAAAGACACCTTGAAATCGCTTGGATGGGACATCCTTCCGCTCTCGCTGTACGCCCCAGACCTGCTACCATCTGACTATTACATATTCGCAACAATAGGACACGCGCTCGCAGAGCAGCACTTTAGCAATTTCGAAGAAGTTGGAAAACGGCTCAACGAATGGTTTACTGCAAAATGCAAGCAGGTTTCCCGGTATGACATTCATAAATTACCTGAAAGTTGGGTGCTGGCTTTGTCACGTGTTCGATCCCAATACCCGTAAAGACCCGCCGTGTAGGGCCGCGATGCACGCGAAATCTATTTAGAGCTCAAACGTCCTCCTGTTGGTGTGGTGTGGTAATTAGGGGAGGGGGTGCCAGCTCAGGTGTCATCCACGTCACTTGATCATGGTTCAAATTTACGTGGTCCGTCGCCAAAAGCCCTCGTGTAGCTGAACACAGTGTAACGTTAATATTCACTCACTCACTTACGCAGAGGGTGCTAATGCCCATTAAATATGACGAAGCTCAAACATCTTTCCAAGAGGTCATTTTATTTTATTCCAAAGTCTTCGGAATCTTCTTATTGATAACATCTCAGAGAAAAGAAATGTATTTCGCAAGGATGGGCATACTCGCGTATGGAGCACATAACGCACCTATTAAGAGAGTCGGATATTTACGCTAGTAGCACTTAAGGTATCTGACTACGTTCGGAACCAAGATTTTAAAAAAGCGCATAAATGGATACGTTTCATGATATTTAGTGTCACTTAGATTAGAATACATGTATAAAAATGTTTGAAAGTTATTTTCTCAAAAAAAAAAAAGTTTTAAATACAATACATTGGCAAAAAATTAACTTATAAGGAGAGGGCACGACTAGAAATATTCATTTGGGATCAAGACTTGGTGTAATAGTAGTAATCCTTTTGGGTGTTTACTTTATAATGTAATTCCGTCGAATGGACAGTCAATTCGGAGAAATAAGCCTTCGAAATTCATGCTAGCATTTATGCAATTAAATTTTAATTTTCCTCAACGAGTTCATAGCTTGATTGGTAGATCAATCGTCTGCTTACAATGCGCGAGGTCTGGGTTCGATTCCACGTGATCAACTTTTTTTTCTTCAATTCATTTAATTATTTTTTTAATTAAATGAATTTATTCAAGAAAGGTTTATCAAATATTAAACGATATTTTTGTAATTATTTGTATTTTAATATGTAAAAAAAATTAAAAATACTGTAAGATTCGCCCGGAAGTTGAAATTCTTTATAGGTGGCGCGGCCATCGAGAAGAGGAGACAGGAGAGCTGAACGAGGAGAGGAGGGGACCAACATGGCGGAGCGAGAGGAGATGGGAGAATGAGCGGGCGCGAGGAGAAAAACAAAATGGTGTTAACTTAAATTTAAATGTATATAGTTAGTTTCGTTAATATGTATTTGTGTGTGTGTGTGGCTATCAATCATCAATAAATTTTGAGCCACTAGACTTGGAGTATTCATTGTGCCTGGATTTTCTTTTGGAATCTTCATGAAACAAAAAGTACCTACGAAATTCCTTTCTGGCGCAGTCGGATGTATTTTAAAGATTTCATCGAAGCTCCAGGTAAGAAAGGGTGGTCCACACTCACAAATTAAAGTTATTATTATATGTATTGTAATGTAAAGAGTGCATTATCAATAGCTGTAGTTGTTTGGAATAGATGATATGTTATTGTAGTAAAAGTAAAATAAGTTACAGTCTAACTTATGTATGTTGATTCATTAGAAACCCCCAGGGTAAAGAAAGATTAGTCGGGTGAGTCATTATAATCATTAAATGATCACCGCGAGAAATATTTTAGTTTTCCGTCAGAGAAGACGTTCGGCGTGACTCATTAGAATCATTAAATGGTCACTGTGAAAAAAGAATGGGTTTTCTGTCATAGAAAACATTTTTCTTTTGTTTTAAGTTGAGAAATATTTCAGTTTTCCATCAGAGAAAACATTGTCTGATGTGAGTCATTATAATCATTAAATGACCACCGCGAGAAATATGTAGTTTTCTGTCATAGAAAGCATTTTTCTAATTAATGGTATCATCTATTCCAAGAGGTAAAAGATAATTATTGTGTTTCATCAGAAACATTTAAAAATAATTAGATATATAATTCTATTGAACACCAGTTCAAATAATTAGTGTGTTTCACCAGAAACGTTACGAAATATTGGTACATATTACTTTTTTTTTATTGAACATCAGTTCATGTATTATTTGTGGCAAATCTGAAACTTTGTAAAGCAGTAGAATACAACTGTATTTTTAGTTGAACATCAGTTTATATAATTGTGAGAAAAGTATAAAATTTTGTTGAGTTTTGAGTATATTAATGACTAGAAAAGAAAGAAAGTATGTTTTAATTCATACCTCAACTTGATGAATGATTTATGGTATTAAAATATTGTTGAATTACATATAGAAATCAAATGTAATTTAAGCAGAATATCTAAGTAAAGAATATATATATAGTTTTTTTTTTAATGTGAAATGTACATTAATTGTGATGAAAGATTTATTCATTATTTCACTGGATTGCATAATATTTTTTTTAAAAAAAAGAATTGAACATATATTTTCATTTCCTTTTCTGTACGCATATGACTCATTATGAAAATACGATTTTAACCATTGCTGAGTAAGAAAAAAAAAAAGTGAGTGATTGCTCAAGGCCATAAGCTGAAGTGTGCATTTTTTTATTTTTAGAATAAAGTGTAATAACGTATTTCTTTTTCTCTTTTGAATACATTAAGGAATATTATGTCTGCCAAGTAGAACTTGTATTTATGAGTATATATTTTTTTTGAAGTATCTGATATGTCAAATATGATTACTAATGATTTTTTATTTTGGCTAAAAGGTTGATTTTCTTTTATTTTATTTGGTTTTATTTTGTGAAAAGGATATAAACGCAGATATTCTTTTTATTGTATTGATTTATGATGTTTTTTTTTTGAATTACATTTTCGAAAATTTAGATATTATTTCATGCAGCAGAAAACCTTTCTTATTATTGTAATAACACTTAGTTGAATTGAATTTTGGTCTATCATATGTGCTAAATGTATCATCCAAGGTATTAATTTGCAAATTTTATGCGGAAGAAATACAAAACATTTATTTTTTTAAAAAAATAAGACCCACCTGGATTAATTAAGCATACTGTTGTGTTGTGAAATTTAGAGTGTTATGGATTGATTTAGGATAACTATAGTAAGGGACGAGATGGCATTTTTAGGAAAGGGATCAAAAGTAGACCTGCAATATATGGCTACGGAAATGGGGGTCGAAGATGTCCTTGGGATGAGAGTGTTTGAGTTGAGAGATGTTATCTTGAATAGCGAATACTTCGACGAGGAGTTTTGTAGAGAATTTTTAAACACTATTATAGAGGAACGTGAGAGGAAAGAAAAGATAGAATTGGATGAGAGGAAAAGAAAAGAAGAGATAGAATTGGATGAGAGGAAAAGGAAAGAAGAGATAGAATTGGCTGAGAGGAAAAGAAAAGAAGAGATGGAATTGGCTGAGAGGAAAAGAAAAGAAGAGATGGAAAAAGCGGAAAGGAAGAGACGGGCCGATTTCGAGCAGAAGATGAGGGATATGGAAATGGAGTTCGAAACCCAGAAAAAACTAATCGATCTGGAAGGAGAAGGTCATTTAGCAATAGCAAGCCTAGACATAGAAGTGTCCCCAGATAGAGACAACATTAGAAACGAATTGAGATCCAACCTTAGCAGTGAGACCAGACTCAAGGTTGAAGTGGAGGATAGACTCAAGGCTGATGAGGAAGCCAAAGCAGTGGAGGATGAGCGGAAGATGGAAAAAAAAAAGAAGAATGAACGAAATAATAGCTTTGGAAGAAGAAATGAGATTGAAGAAAGAAAAAGATGGCTTGTGGAAGAGCAGATGCTGCATGTTCAAGAGGAACGTAAAACAAGCATGAAAGAAGAACAGAAGTGTTTACCAGAAGAAAGATGCAAAAGAATGAACGAGCAAAACCAATTGTTAAATGAAGAGCAGGAAAAATTGTCAGATGAAGATATGGAGGTAACCCAAGCAATCGAGAAGGTTCTTGTGCCTAAAGGTGAACAAGTTCAGACGCGTAGTGCGGATCAATATGCCGTAGCACAATCTGTTGTGGTGGAGAAAGAAAAGGAAGAAATATCAGTTGATGTGATAAAGGATAAAGATGAGAGTAACCCCGTAATCCTTAGCAAAGAACGAATTGACTTTGATGAGGATGAAATTGAAGAAGAAAAACTAAAATTGCCTAAAAGAAAATGCAAAAATTTAAGCAGAAGGACAGTTGCCGAATTACAACAAAAGTGAATCTAAAAGCCTCAAGCAACATGGTACTCATACCCCAGCACTGGAGTCTTAGACGCGAATATTCGCAGGACAAAAGTGGAATAGGAAAACGTGCATAGAAACTGTCGGATTTTATCAAGCGAGATGTTACTGTGAAGATACGACGATCATCGCAAGAAATTCGAAGCACCAGGAAAAGAGTTCGACTTAAATTGAGACCACAAGACAATATCTACCGAGACGGGAAGGTTAGGGGTGAAACCAGACACCTAGACTTAAAGATGGTTGACCCAGCGTGGATGAAGCAATGATTTGCACGTAAATTGAGGGAGAGTGAAATAGAATTTCAGAAACGTTGTTTAAAACGACGTGCCAAACCGAAAGTGACCATTCGGGGAGATAAAGCCTCGCATCGCTTATATTGGGACCGAGGAAAAAGAGGAGTAGCAGAGACATAATCATAATGTATCTTTATAATATTTTTTGGGTGTTAATATTGTATATGCATATAACCGTCATATTCGGTTAAAAGTGAAATTTTTGTAGTTTATTTAGAAAACGTCTATTATTGATTGATTTATGTATTAGCTGTTTTAGAGAGTCTAATGTATCCTTATTCTTATTACTGTCTTGTTTTAATGTTGTATGTGCATATAGGGTAACCGTCAGATCCGGTTAAAACGGGAATTTTCATTGTGTATTTAGAAAACCTTTATTTTTTGATTGATTTATGTATTAGCTGTTTTGGAGTGTAGCGTATACTTATTCTTATTATTTTTTTGTTAGTGTTGTATATGCATATATGTCAAATGTATTTTTCATTTAAAAGTGGAATTTCCATAGTTTGCTAGAAACCTTCTATCATTGACTTATTTACGTATTTACCATATTTTTACCTGTGTACTCTTAGAACTAATTAAAGAATGTTATTGAGTAGCTTGATATTCATGGTAAGATAGTGCACTCTCTCTTTAACTAAAGTTTTGATGTTATGTGTGTGTGTGACTAACCTTTCTGGTAGCACCTGGTCATTGAAGATGACGCATGTGCTTCTGTTGGTGGGGCATGTAAGATTCGCCCGGAAGTTGAAATTCTTTATAGGTGGCGCGGCCATCGAGAAGAGGAGACAGGAGAGCTGAACGAGGAGAGGAGGGGACCAACATGGCGGAGCGAGAGGAGATGGGAGAATGAGCGGGCGCGAGGAGAAAAACAAAATGGTGTTAACTTAAATTTAAATGTATATAGTTAGTTTCGTTAATATGTATTTGTGTGTGTGTGTGGCTATCAATCATCAATAAATTTTGAGCCACTAGACTTGGAGTATTCATTGTGCCTGGATTTTCTTTTGGAATCTTCATGAAACAAAAAGTACCTACGAAATTCCTTTCTAATACATAACCAAAATTATTTATCAGTAAAATTATTTAAAATTATTTTAATTAAAAATATTTAAAATTTTTAATAATTAAAAATGTTTAAAATATTATTAATTAAAATGGTTGACATTATAATTAAATATATAAAATACTTATTAAATAAAAATATTTAAAATAACTATTAATGAAAATTATTAATAATTAAAATTAGTAAATTATTATTTGTTAAAATCAACTAATTATTTACTATTTATTATAATTAATTATTATTTAATATTTATTATAATTAATTATTATTTAATATTTATTATAATTAATTATTATTTAATATTTATTATAATTAATTAAATCTTTAATATTTATTATAATTAATTAATTCTTTAATATTTATTATAATTAATTAATTCTTTAATATTTATTATAATTAATTAATTATTATTAGGCATTATTATTAATAAGAAATATTCTTAATTTATACGTAAAATTATTATTAATTTATAAAAGGTGTTTTAAAAAGGTATAGAACTTTAAATTGCAATAAAACAACGATATTTCATTCGATTGACATGAATTTTTTTTATTCGAAAGATAATCTTGTGGCATTACATTTTAAATATGATTTCTAGCATATGACTGCCACGGCTGGCTCGGATATAGTCCATTCTGGACGTCCAATTTTCGATGACTTTTTCCAACATTTGTGACCGTATATCGGTAATAACACGGCGAATGTTGTCTTCCAAAGGGTCAAGCGTTTGTGGCTTATCCGTACAGTCCAATGACTTTACATAGCCCCACAGAAAATAGTCTAGCGGTGTTAAATCACAAGATCTTGGAGATCGACTTACAGGTCCAAAACGTGAAATTAGGCGGTCACCAAACGTGTCTTTCAATAAATCGATTGTGGCACGAGCTTTGTAACATGTTGCGCCGCCTTGTTGGAACCACAGCTCCTGGACATCATGACTGTTCAATTCAGGAATGAAAAAGTTAGTAATCATGGATCTATACCGATCACCATTGACTGTAACGTTGTGGCCTTCATCGTTTTTGAAGTACCGGCCAATGATTCCACCAGCCCATAAAGCGCACCAAATAGTCAGTTTTTCTGGATGTAACGGTGTTCCGACATACACTTGTGGATTAGCTTCACTCCAAATGCGGCACTTTTGTTTGTTGACGCAGCCATTCAACCAGAAGTGCGCTTCACGGCTAAACAAAATTCGCTTATGAAAATCGGGAACAACGGCAATCTCGTTTTAGGCCCATTCGACGAATCTACGCCTTGCTTGATGATTGTTTTGATGAATTGCCAAACCAAAGTGAGAATAAGTCACTTGACAGCTGTTAAATCGGTTGCTATCTTGGAAAGTAACGCCAACTTAAACTTCTATACCTGGAAAAAAAACACGCTTTACTTAAAATTATTATTAATTTCATAATAAAATTATTGTTAATTTAATAATAAAAATATTGTGTATTATTGAACTTATGATTTATTATTGGAATTATTATTAATTTATTATAGATGTTACTTAAATAAACTTTTTCGCATTAAATAAATTTATTTGAATAGGACTTATTAAATATTTTATAAAATTATAAAATAATTTAATTAATAATATATAAAAAATACGTATTTTTATTATATTAATTATAAAATAATTAATTTAACACAATATAATAATAATATATTTTATAAATTATTTTATATCATATATAATATTTTATTCATAGTGTATTTTGTATTTCACATAAAACTATTTGTAACTAATTTTTTTCTAATATATAATTTAATATTCAATAATCATTTCATAAATAAATTTATTTAATTTAATAAAATAATTAAATGAATTGAAAAAAAGCTGATTGCGTGTAATTGAATCTAGACCTCGCGCCTTTTGTAAGCAGACGATTTATCAATCAAGCTACGAACTCGTTGCGGAAAATTTAAATTTAATTGTATAAAATCTAAGCATGAATTTCGAAGGCTGATTTCTCCGAATTGACTTGCCTTTCGGTGGAATTACAATGATGGATGAACACCGTAAAGGATAGCTACTATTGCACCAAGTCTCGATCCCAAATGAATTTTCTTAGTCATTTCCTCCCATTTTTAGAATAACATTTTTTCAAAATGTTCTTCTTTTATAAAAATGCTTCTAAAAAATAATATTTTGCTTATGTAAAGACTTCTCCAGAGTGTGTGAAATATATATGTATATATATATATATTTGAAAAATTCACGTTATTTTCAATTTCAACCCTTTGAAATAATTATCGGCGTTTTTTTCTTAAAATTTCTCCATTCTGTTGTCGTAACGCATGGCTAAAACCCCTCCCAAGTTATACATTTCATAAATTCTAGTTGAGCCTCTGTATGAGGTCTGAGCTTTAGACAGGCAAAATATTATAATAGAAGCATTTTTCACAAAAGGAGAATATTTTGAAAATTGGTCATTTTATGTTCGTTTTTTTTCAAAATATTGTACTTAAATAATTGTTTAGTGTAATAATATTCTTAAATCAAGTTTTTATATTCACTTTCTAATCTAAGTGACACTAAATATCAAAAATATTATCCATTTATACGCTTTTTGCAAAATCACGGTTCCGAAAGTAGTCGGTTTGATTGATTGAATACTAACGTCGCACTGTTCAGCTACACTAGGGCTTTTGGCGACGGACCACGTAATTTTGAGCGGCCGCGGTAGCCGAGTGGTATAGGTATCGGACTGTGGCTTGCTTTGTCACGGGTTCGAGCCCAGTACCACTAAAGACCCGCCGTGTAGGGCAGCGATGCACGTTAAATCTGTCGAGAGCTGAAACGTCCTCCCGTTTGTGTGGTGTGGTAGTTAGAAGAGGTGGGTGCCAGCTCAGATGCCATCCACGTCACTTGACCATGGTTCAAAATTACGTTGATTGATTGATTGAATATTAACGTCGCACTGTTCAGCTACACGAGGGCTTTTGGCGACGGACCACGTAATTTTGAACCATGGTCAAGTGACGTGGACGACACCTGAGCTGGCACCCCCCCTCTCCTAACTACCACACCACACCAACGGGAGGACGTTTCAGCTCTCGACAGATTTAACGTGCATCGCTGCCCTACACGGCGGGTCTCTAGTGCTACTGGGCTCGAAACCGTGACAAAGCAATCCACGGACCGATACCGATACCACTCTGCTACCGCGGCCCGAAAGTAGTCGGATACCTTAAGGTGTTAAAATATTTTATAAAATCAGGATTTGAATCAATTTCTTATCTCCCAGCAAATTGATTTCGTAATAGCAATTATGCAACAAGGATAATTATTGTCCTCATTTACCGTGTGGTTATGTACGGTATAGTAGATTCGCTGTGTTTCGCGCCCTAATTTAAACGAAGACTTGCGATGTAGAGATATTCCCCCTCGAATTGGTATGGCAGTTAAGACAGAAGGATGCTAGCTCTCATGTCGTACTCGTCATTTGACCGTGGATGAAAAGCATCAGATCAGTCACATATAGCTACCGTGTTGCTTGAAAGTTAGAGGTTAGTAAGCACTCACTCATGAGGTCATGGTAACCTAGAGGTTATGGTTACGAATACGTGGCCTTTTTGTCTCGGGTTCGAGACATGTTACCGTTGAAGATCCGTCGTGTGGAGGAGGCCTATGCGCGTTAAATCATTTGAGGCTCACGGTCCTCCCACTTGTGTTGTGTGTTATTTAGGTGAGAAGGTATCAGCTCAGGTGTCCTTCTCATCACTTGACTGAGATAGAAATTGCGAAGTCTTCCGCAAATAGCCTTCGAGTTGTTTCATAATATAATGTTACTTTTACTTTCTCTCACTCATTAAAATTTAAAGGCAAATGGATAATTGACAACAATGTAAATACCCTTTACAGTTATGTAACGTTTTTTGTAAGATCTTGTTGAAGATGGATGCACGCTGCAGCCCGTGTCAGATTGCTGAAGCTGTTGTCTTGTGGGGCAATCGAATATTATGTTCTGAATTATACGAAAACTTTCGTGATATATCTACTTCAAAATGTTTGGATGCGATACTCGCCACTGTGGAACATTTTGTTACAGCTTTTGAGGAAGACTTGGACGAAATAATAAATAGACACTGTACAAATTATATGTCGGAAAAGGATTTTATAGACTTCATGTTACCTAGATGCATGATATTATCGGAAGAAAATCATTATGTCAATTTTATTTTTACGTGCGCGTTCAGTTCGAGGGTCATATTTCTGTTTTATATTCATTTTTCTTGCTTTCACCACACTGAGTTGGCTTCGAAATGCCTATCAAAAGTATTAAGTGAAAAATATGGAGAAATCTTTGCATCACAAAGGCCTTGGAAAGGACTAGTCAAATTTTGTAAGCAAGTGAACAAGAACGCATTTTTTGTGATGAATTGGGATCTGGATGACTTTTCTGGTTTCTCGAGTGACTATTCAGATGACTCTTCGGAGCCTAATGCTTCGGATGAAATTCAACAATGTAGTTCAATTGAAATTTCGAGTTCTAATAGATTAGCAATGGCTGAAGAACTTAGTGCAAATGTACCTAAAATCAAAAGACGGCGTCGCAATTTTGGTTACCCTGATGGTCTTTCGAATGACTGGAAACATTCCAAAAAGTACAAGAAAAATGGCTACGGCGTATTTATATATTCACCGCATGATTCTGTCGTTGATTCTGATAGTCCAGAGCAGTTTTCAATTGAATCAAGACGCAATAACCCAAAATTTTGTGATATAATAATTAATGACGCAGAATCGTTAAGTAAAATACATTCACTAATTGATAAGTGCAAATTTAGCATCGATGTGGAGCTGTTTTTAACAGATTATAGTGATCTAGTTGGGGACAAAGGAAAAATAGCAAATTTAAAGCCAGAAACAGATCTTGCTTGGATTGAAACCGCTGGAACCTCGATTGACTCGTCACAGATCTGTTATAAATGTCAAGGTAAATATAATACATACTTCGTTGAATTTTCAACACGATATGCAAATAAATATCCTAATTTAGATTTGATATCAGATATTATTGTCAAGTAATTTAAAGAGGGAAAAAAAGGAATGACGCACTATGTGTAAATTGCATAGACTGAAGTTTTATAGTTTTAGATATAGCATATATTTTCTACAATGTTTTAGAATATGAAAAAAATAGTTTTTATGCGAATGTTTTGTTTTTAAATAAATCCTATTTGATTTAATACTGCAGTTTTTAATTGAATATTTTTATAATGTGTCTATTTCAGCTTAATTAAAAACGAAAGAAAAAATTAACTATGGTAATTGTGACGTTATGCTTAGTTTTCTGTAAGAAGACTCGACATCCTAGACATGTAATTATCACACTATGGATTGATAGTACATCACAATTCCGATTCAATAAAAATCTTCTATTGTAGATGATTTTTCGGATACGGGTGTATATTACGTCAAGTAAAAGGACGTTCCCAAATGCCATGGTATATCGTTAATATTAAGAAACCATTCTCTTGAACATGCGAAAAAATAACATTTATGACATCATTTGTCGACATATTTTATTTTGGGGCATAAAGGTGCGTGTTGAATACGCAAGAACCCTTAATTTTAAGTATTTTATAAGATGGCCAAATTCCATTATTATTAGCTGATTAGTTGCTATTATTAAGCCATGGTAGGAGAGATGCATCGGGGCCAAAAATAATTTTTATGGATCCATTAAATGTATGCAGTGGTTATGATCAAAGTCGCATTCTTAAACTGTAAATAAAACATTGAAAATGTTATTAAATATATACATAAAATAGTGTGGGATTCTCTTATTGAGTAAGACAAAATGATTTCTTCTGAACTCCGTTCCATATCTTCAAGTGGTAATAGTTCCAATGCTACCACTTCAAGACATGTAGAATAAAATTTGGGAAGGAAGTCATTGGTCGACGATGGGTTTTATCTTTAGTACTATGAGTATGACATGAGTGAATGATAGTATTATACTTTTTCTTGTAATCAGCATACCATGTGTGAACACGGTGAACTGTTATTGTCGGCATGTAAAGATTAGTCAGGCAACCTTCACCAAAACTTGTTTTCAGATTAACTATACAAAATTTCCTCTGGAAACCTTAATTTCCGATACAAAGTTTGCTATTGCTTACCAGCTAAACAACATGTTATTTTGCAGCCGATGCCACAGGAAATATAATAGTATTAGCTTAGAATGGAAATGGGTGTAGGCCGTATATCTGAAAGGTCTTTAAGAGCAGTTTCTTCTCAAAATATCGATGTCGCAATTAGAAACAGTAGGTCTATTCGTATAAGACTTCTTATTTTTAAAACAGGCTGAATGAGGAAAATGACTCATGGTTTTAATTGGGAATATAGCTTTATACTAAAATTCACATCATTAATGATTATGCGACTTAGAAAATACAAAAATAAATAATTAGCGTATAGTTGCATCTGCACTTTGATCTGCAAAATTGTTAACGTAAATCTGTATAATATGTATTGCATGCTACAAGGACTTAAACATATGTATTATTTGACAGAATCTGCTTGAGCTTAATGTTCGCTATGGTGACCACTCCACTTACACACGAAGATAACATTTTTTCGTTGACTTTTGCAATATCACTTTTCTTGTACAGTGTAATACGGAAACCCGATATTGTTATCTATAATTATATACCTCTAACATATAGAATATCTTTATATTTACACTTCAATATCTTGTGCAAATATTTAGTTACAAATTCTGAAGTCAAAAAAGACATGTAAAGTTTTAAATGCCCAGTAGCATTCACATATACACGTATACTATTCTTCAATAAGCTTTGTACCTTGAAATATGATATGCGCAGTTGCAAGGTAGCTTCTAAAAAAATCAATGTTTGCATTTAAACATATTCACATGTCTTATACATTTCCGATTGAAAATAAGCTCACACAGATTTAAAATTTTATCCAAAAGTTTTTCGAAAAAGTATTAGCATATGATTTTTTCAGCATATCTTTAAAAATATATTGTTGTTGACACAAAGTATTCTGATTATATGCAATCGATGTATGTATTGGGAATGTCAGAATGCAGAATTACCAGTTGGAGGTATTTGTATGTAAAGGCAAGTCTAGATATAAAACTCGGCCATATACATAAGTTTTGTTCTGTATTCTAGTGAATTAAAATAAAGTATTTTGATGAAATTGTACGTAGGTTTTATCTCACGAAAATTATCATTTAATATATTTTGGAGATTTCTCCAAGGTAATTAAAGTATAATTTATCAGCAATTTTCAAGATGTAATAGAAAATGTGATTGATTTAAAATTTTATATATTCGATACTAGGGGTTTAATATTAAAAACTGAATATTTTTTTTTGCTTAAAAATCTTAAATATATATGTCAGTATATATACTTGCATATAAACGAATCTTTTCAACTGAGTTGTACTCGATAGAGCATAATGCATGTTTTCAGACCGATTACCTTTTTCCGCCTAGGGTTAAGATCAAAGTAGCGCAACTCCTCAATATATCATTTCATTGATTTAAAATATAGGGTTAAGAGTAAAATCAAATGGATTCAACAATTTTAGTTATCTTTAATGCATGATAAATATATCCTTGATTGCAACCACAACCAGCAAGAGCTATTTTCCGCATTCGTAAACTTACTTCAGCAAATGAATGCTGTTCAATTTAATAAATTTGTCAATCAAAAAGTTCTCAAAAAGCTCCGTAAATATATATAATTTTCTTTTATTCAAACTCAATGTTTTATTAATACTATGTTGTCTTTAACGAACAGTTATATCATTTGTAGATTTCGAAATACAGCAATTTTGAGAATTTATATTTTAAATTTATGCTTAACTATCTTTGTATAAATATCTCAAACTATTCATTTACATATGTATAATGCTACCTTTTTTAACAGAAATTATCAATTAAAAAAACATTTAAAATTCTTGATATGGGGAATATAAGCTGCCACATACTAGTCTGGTAAAACTGTGAAAATTACTATCTAAAAGAAATACTTCGGTTCAGGTCCATTACTCCAACTGTCAAACTATTCAATTAGGTACTTTAAAATACAGTACCATACTCACAACGCACCTTAATGTACAATAACCGTCTTTATTTTGCGGGGAAAGTCTCTGTTGGAATCTGAACTCACAATATGGACAAGATCAGAATGTGGTTCTCGGGTTGGTCATAAACTTCAAGAATATAACTTACATCTCTGTTTAAGAATGAATTTACTACAGTATCCATCTGAAGAAACCCACCGCGCAGAGGAGTCGAAACACGCTAAATCTGAAGTGGCTCAAAGATATTCTCGTTAGTGTGGAAATTAGGATAGAGGGTGCCAGCTCATGTTTCGACCTTGTCACATGGCCATGATTCATATTGCGAAGTTCATCGCCAAAATTTCATTTTGCTGAATAGTGCTACTTTAAAATTCCCTCAAACACTCACTACAATATCTTTATCATTTTTCCAACATATTTCCTTGAAGTTTCATTGAGATATAAAATAGTTTTCCATGCTTTCTATGCACCATAGTTGTTATAATCATTATAAATACTACATACGTGATTCTAATATTTTGAGACAGTTAAGATATCTCATCTTATTCTCACATACTCGATTCTTAAAACTCCTATCATCTCTTCTGATAGTGAAGTTAACTTCCACGTAATATGCATAAATATTACGAAATAAAAATTAATGTAAAAAAATTGAATTGATTTTTTTTAGTTAACAAAATGCTTTTACTATTTCTACTAATAAAAATAATATCCCTCGTGGAATTTCAGGAGAACTTATAAAGGAAAATAAAATAGTTTTAATTTTTAACTATATTGTGAAATGGTTGTGTGTCATAACATTTCTTTTTTACATGAAAGACATAAAATTTTAATGAAGTGTTGAAAATAACTAAAATTAAAATAGTGCTTCAAATCTGTGCAACATTTTCTTGCCCTATCTGGGTGAAGTTGGAAGAATGTTGTATAACAGTTCGTGTATGAACTTGCTTTTGTTGATTCATGTATTCATATCTTGATGCCACTAAATGTCTTAAAGAGGATGAAACACTTTAAACTCTTGAAGAGACTGCTAGTTAATGAGAAGAAATTGATGTTCAGGACGATACAATCGGCTATACTGTATTCCCTTTTTACCAAAGATTGACACCGCCATGAGGTTTCAGGTGATGACAAAATAACATTTGATACCAGCTGGGCAGAAGAGATTTTTGTAGGTCAGAAAAGTAACCCAGAAATATAGAAAACTTATACTCTCTGTCAAGAAACCAAATTAGTTTAATTTATTCATGATTTTTGGCTGACTATATGGTGTTCATAAAAACCATATAGGGGAAAGAAACTCGTATGTGAAATTTCTAATAAATTCTGTCTTTCAAAAGACATTTATTTCGATTGAATATACAATCATGTCCACAAGTTAAGGATAATTCAGAATTACACAGAAATTGTACTCTAAAATAAAAAAATCGCCTGTAGAATTATCACCCACATCTTTAAGAATAATATGCAAATTACAGCAAACCACCAGATGGCGAGGATAGTAAGTCACAATGACGAGAGTGTAAGAGAGGGGTATATAAGGAATGGTGGCAACGAAGTAAAATTGTTCACAAGCGCTTTAAAACCCTTTCAGTGCAATAACCGCCTATTTATAACCCAAAGGAAGCATTTGGATGATTTTTTACGTGGTAGACAATTGGACAAATGGAATGAGGACGTACCCAGCTGGAAGTATCCGAGGAACTTGGAATCACGCAGAGTGTCATCTCCACGCTTTGGCAACGATTCCAAGATGATGGTAATGTGAGTAGGTATTGCATCAGAGATCGCCCTCGAGATACAACGCCGAATAAGGACCGGTATTTGGTAGTTACTGCCAAAAAAACAGACGGAGCACAGCATCAGACCTGTCTCGTCAGCTCTCTTCAGCTACCGGTACGACAGTTTTAAGGCAGACCGTGTACAGACACTTAGGACACATTGGTCTATGTGCTCGTAGGCCTGTCAGACGTGTTCCACTTGCCGCTATTCACTCTCCCCTGTGATTAACCTGTAGTAGAGAGCATGCATTGTGGACACCACAACAGTGGTCTTGTGTGATGTTTTTTTTTCTCTCCGACGAGTCCACATTTAGTTTGCAGTCTGAATCTCGCCGGACTTTAATATATAGAGCGCCAGGTACCCGTTGCCACCAAAAGAACACCATTGAACGACACCATTACGGTTGTGCAGAATGGGTCGTTTGGGAAGGAATTATTCTTGATTCCAGAACTTACCTTCATGTTCAGAGTGTAACGATGACAGGCCATTTCTATCGGGATGTCCTTCTGGAACAATATGTACGTTTGTTTCGGGGCGCCATGGATGCTGAATTTCTGTTTATGGATGACAACGCCCGTCCTCACCGTGCAAATATTGTGAACGAATGCCTTCAATCGGAGGATATCACACGTATGGATTGGCCAGCATACTCACTGGACTTGAATCTAATAGAGCATGTGTGGTATATGCTTGGCCGACGAATCGCAGCCCGTCAACCCCCTCCCACCTGTCTACCGGAACTTCGGAGGACATTGCTTGATGAGTGGTGTAATATTCCCCAAGATCAGATTGATAATTTGATACTCAGCATGCCTAGGGGTTGTAAGGCCTGCATTGCATCGTCCAGGAGACATACTCCGTATTAACCATCATACTAACCAGGTTATACTGTTTTTTGTAAATAGGTTCTTTTTTGAAATTTGCTCCAGGGAGTAAAAATCGCAATTTTTATTAATTATATCAAACATATAGCATCTTTTTTGCTCCTTACCTTTTGTTTAATGAATAAACTTTACAAATTAGTCACATTTGTGTGCTTCTGTATCTTTATTGTCTGAACTTCATTATTCTTAATTTATGGAAATGAGTGTAAATATCCAAAATATAAATGTTAAATAGGTCGTAGCTCAAATCTCTAATGTGGGAATGGCATGGATGTTGGGAAATCGGAGTGATGGATCAGGTGTTTTCTTCGACAAATGAATGTATACAACGGGATCATAGCCTTTGTTGCTCCATATCCCACAAAACCTGAACTGAACTGAAAATGTATACAACTTTGAAGTCCATCACCAATATATTTTGTTTTGTTTCTAAGTGCTACCTTAAAACAATCAATTACATACACAATAATAATTTTAAACAATAATTATTGTCAACATTTACTTACAGATAATTTTTATTGCAATTGTAAAATAATTTATAAGCTTGGATTAGAAATTTCAAACTTTAAAGATTTTCCAGTATATCCTAAAATTTCCATGCCAGAGATTGAAACTTGAAATTTTAAACATTATGTTATATGGATTTAACAACTGTATTAAAAGATACGTTCGTGTATGTGTCTTTTTCCCTTGCGCACCAGATGGTGATGTCTAATGTACTCGCAAATCCCAGATTTCAGTTTTCTTTTTGGCGCTGACTGATGCAAACTTTCGTTTGGACCGTTCATGTTTCGTTTAACTTTCTATAGTTAGTTAACTTTTTTTTAATGTTCATTGCCAATATCACATTGTTGTTGGGTTCTGACAAAGAATAAAATTATTTGCTGGAAACCGATGAACACGGCAGTGATTCTGCTACAGTGAATGGAATTATCTGTGATGAAGAAATGGAGCAAAAATGCAATACACTTGTGTAACAAATGTGGCAAAGCTTTTTGTAACATTTCGAGCAATTTCACAAACAGAAAGAAATTCTTAATTATAATTCTATTTCCACTATTTTTTTCGTACAATGTTAGCCCACATATTGTTAAGGAAACTTTTCTAATTTTAAACAATACCAATAAAAGAAAATGTACTTTATAATGTTTCCTGTGCTGGGGTTACATTTCTTATACGCCTAAATATGTCATGTACCCACATGAGGTTACAATGGTATTTTACCCTATATATATCAAGTATCCATTAGCGATTACATGGCACGCAAGAGTTCAACAATGTATCTGTATACTTAATAATATGTAATGGTATTTCATTATAGTAAATTATAATATATAATTTAGCATTCATAAATATAATAATATAGCGATTAAAAAAAGGTAAATTTTGCGTACTACGCTTTTTCCGGAATACTTTCTAAATTAAACTGGCAATAAAAATATTTTTTAATCATTTAAACCAGTGGTGAGCAACCTTATTTCGACTGTGACCCCTTTTGTAGAGAGAATTTTTGGTGACACCTAGAGATAAATATTCACAAATACGAAGTAAATAGGCGCATTTCTTTCGTTTTATGGAATAAAAAAATAATTATTTCTGACACATATTAACATTATTTATAATTTAAAGAAAATATTTTTTGTATAACATAAAAATGAGTAAATTACCTTTTAATGATAAGTATGTGGCTGCAAGTTTCTGATTATCTCATCGATGCTCGGATGTATGTTGCTAATTGTTGTTGTGTGTTTATTACTGAGATACATACGAAAGACGTGAGATGGGCTGCGGTAGCCCAGTGGTTAAGGTATCCAACCATAGCAGGCATGTCATGAGTTCGATCCCAGTACCGCTAAAGAACCGCCGTGTAGGGCAGCGATGCACGTTAAATCTGTCGAGAGCTGAAACGTCCTCCCGTTGGTGTGGTGTGGTAGTTAGGAGAGGGGGGTGCCAGCTCAGGTGTCGTCCAGGTCACTTGACCATGGTTCAAAATTACGTGGTCCGTCGCCAAAAGCCCTCGTGTAGCTGAACAGTGCGACGTTAATATTAACTCACGAAAGACGTGAGATAGACTAACAGAAACATATAACACAACCACAGAAGAATACAGATTTTATTAAAAACGATGATCCCAGCACATAACAAGAAGAGGTGCGCTGCTTTTCCTTTCGAGATGGGAATCCATTTCAGGCAAAAGACTGACTTCTTTCCCGAAGAAGATACAGTCATGTCTTACTCGGGATTCGAACCCGAACCCACTCGGTTACAAGCCGAGGGACATAGCCACCATACTGGCTGAGCGACTGTTGCTAATTGCAATTCGCATATCATCTTCAGGGTTCAAACGAGAGTGGTATTTAGTTTGTTTGTTTTTAAACTAGTTTGCTAAATCTAGTTTCACATAAATACGTTGATGCAAAAATTGTATTAGTAATATTATGGCATTCTTGCATAGAACGGGATATTGCTCTTCCACGGATAGCCAAAATTTTTGGCAAGGCTGAGTCTTAAATTGAATTCGAAGAGTATAGACACTAATCAAATCTATCAATAGCTCTTTCGCACTAACTTGAAGAGTTGAACTGCATATGTCGTAGGAAAATGGATCACGAATCCAGCCAAGATCGTTTTCAGGAAAATCCTCGAATCTTCTCGAAAAATTTTCTTTTAACTTTGCAATGTGATTGGAAATGATGTTTTTAAATGTAAATATATATATATAATTTTACTTTATAAAATCGTTAAATCGAGGGAACATGTCGGTGTTGTGTTTATTCAGTTCAGTTGTCAGAGACTAAGCTTATTTTTAAAAGCTTGAATTTTATTTGCTGAAGTTATGATAGTTGAATTCTCACGCTGCAAGCTCAAATTTAAATCATTAAGTTTTTCGAAAATATCAACTAAATAGCTCAGCTTTCCTAGACAAACTTCATTGATATAATAACTTGCCAATCTATGTTTCTTTTCGCTTAAAACATGTACACTTCATTTCTAAAATCAAATATCCGTCGTAGTATTTTCCCACTTGAGAGCCTTCTGACTTCGGTGTGTAACAGTAATCTCTCATACGTTGAGCCCATCTCATTGCAAAATATTGAAAAGAGACGTATGTTAAGACTGTTGCATTTAATGTATTTAATTGAACTAACAGCGTCTTATAATATGTTGTGCAACGCTTCATCCATATATTTTGTTACAAGAGCTTGCCGATGAATCATACAGTGATAAAATACCATATGATGCACCACTTTCTGGATTAAACCTCTGAGCCCTTTGTTCGAACCTGTTAATGCTGCAGCACCATCAGTACAAACCGCAATACAGTTTGCTCAGACAAGGGCCTTTGCTTCAAAATATTCATTTATTACTTCGAATACTTTTTCTCCAGTTGTTTTTCCTTCCAGACTTTTGCAACATAAAAAAGTTTCTGTTATATATTCATTAAAAATAAATCTAACGTAAATAATTAGTTGTGACATTTTAGTATAATATCGGTACTCTCTTCCCGTTGTAAAGAAAATACAGATGAATTTTGTATGCGTTTTATGACTTCTGAGACTCCATATTCCGTGACATTTCGGAAATCTGCAGATACATGGTATCTCTTGATAATGGTATTGTTTTTAGTTCATTTCTATATTTATCGCCATGCATAATTGATGTCATCTTAGTTGCTGCAGAAAGGATAAAGAAATTCTCCAATTGTATGGGGTTTCATTGGTTTTCCTACTAGATAAAAAAAAAAAAAAGAAACTTCTAAAGAAGCTCGTAATGCTTTCTGAGGTATTGTAAATTTCTTTAGATTTGCACTTTGAATTTTAAGATTTTCATCTCGTCTTTGAAAAAAATCGGCATGTTTATTTTGACGTTCTTTATGTTTTTTTTTCCAGATGCCTTTTTAATTTAGCTGGTTCCATGCTCTTATTTGCTAATGTTTCGTTTCAAATGGTACATATCGGGCGTTCTTCATCATCAAAAACACAAAATGTAAAACCATACTTAATAAATTCCTCATTGTATTTTCTTATTTTTTAGATGAGGCATTTAGTTCAGAGAGAATTTTGAGACTCCTCATCAGTATTTTTTCATTTGTTAGCTGAAGATATACCTGGTTAACGTATTACCCATTTATCCATTATGAATATAGGGGTTACATTGTTTTAACTAAAACAAATAATAACAAAAAATGTATCATTTTTTTGAGAAATTTAATAAAATTAACAAAGATCTTTTTCTCTAATGATAGCGCATACCTGATAACAAAGAGCAGCAAAGCCCGATAAAAATATAAAAAAAAAAATCATAACTACACAACGTCACATGATAAATCTCGAGGAGAAACCAAAACAATTGCATGCCAAATGTTACATTCAGCGCAGTAAAACATTCAGCGATAATTTATGGTCGTTTGGTTGGCCTTCGCTTGGTACGCATGTCTACAAAATGACTCCCATAGCCCTTTATTACCGCTCCATCTCGTACGGTGCGCATGCTCAGTGCGCAATGTTCGACACAGTACGTATAACATCAATACGTCGGACAAGTAGGCGCTTTTCAGTAAAACTGGCGAATTACCGTGAAGAAGGCGTCATCTGCAGGAGTAAAAAACTTGCGCATTCACACTTTACATATTACGCATTACGGTCAAAGAAAGAGCGAACAGAAGAAAATTGCAATTAAACAGTCAGTGACCTTGTTTCACTCTTTATATGTACACTGTATGGTATGCAGCATGCAGGAATAATGCAATTCATAAAAATTTGTCGACTCCCAAAAAACTTCTGGCGACACCCCACAAGGGTCGCGATCCCTAGTTTGCACACCTCTCATTTAAACAATACTAATCATTCTGTTTTTTAACGTTTTATAGTCTTTTCATCTATTTTGAAAAGAATTATAGCAATGTTAATTAAAATTAAAAGATAAGTTTATGAAATTCATTTTGTGCAGTTTTATACATTTTCTTTAAGCAGAAATTATGGAAACATCGTTTATTTTTACTATTCTTTTGGCATTGATTATCTGTAGTAGAAATAAAATAACTTAATTTTTTAAAAACTTTGGCGCCACATATTTTTTTACCAATTTCTAACAAATACACTTCACTTCAAACTGCTCTTTTATCTTCGTCTGATTATTCATTTTCATTTTTGAAATGAGAAGTGATTCGGGGTGATCATTGCAAACACAGATTATGTTAGAAATAATTTCCTCACAAAACTGGTCTCCGAGGTACGCAAGTGAATCTTTCATTTTTTTTCTATCTCTTTTCTTTCTTATTGAAAAAAGTATCAGAATTTGTTACTTATATTGTGAATGAAATACGAATATACACAGTCCAGTCACATTAATGTGACCACCACGTACTTTCGACTTTGACGTTAAATAACCAATCACAGAAGGATGCTGGTATATCACAATGCTATTGAGCGTATATAAAGAGTGTGTGAGGGCTTCGGAAAAAACTACAGTCGTTGGCGTAATGCAAACATGTAAAGAGTTATCCGAAGTCCAAAACGGCATAATTTTTGGCTTTCGGGAAAAGGTTGGAAGCATTTCCGAAACGGCTAAGTTTGTGGACTGTTCGTGTGTCACCGTGGTTAAACGGTCCCATTATGCATGGCAAAATGGGACCGTCCAAAATCAGTGACGCGGCAAATGCGGTGTACCACGGGCCATAGGTGATAGAGGTGACTGATGGCTGCAGAGGTGAGTTCGGGAGACTAGACGTGCTACCGTTAAGGGAACCAGGACATGCTCGAAAGAGTAAAATGCCAAAATTAAGACCCTTTGTTTATGAGACATATATCATTTAAAATTTCCAATAGAGCTTAGATTTTTTTATGTCTATAATAAAGATAATTAAATTATTATGTAGAACTACAAAAATAACTTTTTACTCCAAAGGTTTTTTTTTACTACTTAATTTAAGTAATACATAATTTTTGAGAACTCGTAATATATACTTATGTTTAGGTACCATTTTTTAAAAAGTATCCTTTTTTATGAAAAATATTTTTACACATATATAAAACAATACATAAAATACAGTGAAACCCTTTTTAGTATAGTTTCTTTAAAAATTATGAAACTTTGAAATTTGAATTTTTTTTTTTTTCTGCTTTTTTATGCATAAAACAATTTTTTAAAAAATTAGGCACTATTTTAATAGAAAAAATTAGGTTCACTATATGCATAGGCATCTTGTATAGAAATATAAAAAATCAGGAATCATACAGTTTTAATAGTTTTTTTAAAAATGTACCTAAATGCAAAAAAATATGCTTTTGAGAAAAAGTGAAAAAACTAAAAAAAACAATATTTTCACATATTATACACTTAATTAGTATTTCCTTGCCTATTTTTATATGACTAATATAATAATCCTTAACCATTTTCTAGAAATAATTTTAAATTCATATGTTTTTCTTCCCTTTGTTTTAGTTAACATGAACATAATTTTCGAGATCTTGTAATACATATTTTCATGTATAGGTACCATTTCTTACAAAAATATGCTTTGAATATACAAAAAAATTTACAAATATATATAAAGTAACATATTAAACATAATGAATCTGTTTTTTAACTAATTATATTTATATAATTGCATAATTTCTTAATAATCATAAAACCTTAAAATTATGAAAATCTTAATTTTCTTTTTTTACATATAAAATCAATTTTCAAAAAATTAGACACATACTAAAAGATATTTTGTATGTATGTATCCTGTTTAGATATATAAAAGGTTTCAAACAAGATGCTACAATAGTTTTTTAAAGTGTACCTAAATTTAAAAATATTAAACATTCGAGAAAAAATATAATAAAACTTAACAAAAAAAAAATTTCTCCTTACATTATAGATTTGATTAATATTTCCTGCTTGGTATTCATTTTCTTCATCTAAATTCTGTTTATTCATTTTCCTTTTTAAAGACCTTTTATTTCTGGCTTCCAATGACACTTTATTTACTATACGTTCAGCCTCAAAAATTCGTTTGTTATTAATTATAAGTAAAGCACGTTCCGTGTTGTATCCTGGTTAATTGCCCAGAGCTTCAAAGACTTTTATCCTACTTACATATCCATCGTTAAAACAAATTACAGCATCCATAACTCCAAATTTCAAAGTTTCAATGCCAACAAAAACTGTTTTATGAATTCGCTCCCAAATACATTTGTTAAAACTTTCATTGGGATTTTGTGTTCTTCCATGAAGGCACTTTTTCAATAAGTCCTTCTCTGAGATCCCGAAATACTTTTTTCACTTTCAATAAAATTGACTCAGGTAAAGAATGCTTGTGAATATAAAATTACCCCGTAACAATGCTACGGTTATAACCGCACCAGCTATCCTCACCAAGAGGACACAAAGTGTGTTGAGGATTATCCTCAGTACTTAGTTTATGAAAATAAATAGCCCATATGGCTCTTTTCATGTCCTCCAAAGATGACAAATTTTTACGGATTGCTAGCCCATAATAATGTTGGATTGAGTCCACTTCTTTAAGCGTTAGCCGTCCACGTCCCGAAATATTTTTCCCATCTGATAGCTTAATGCCTTTGCTCATTTTTAGAATGTTTCTCAGCCTTGTGCCCATACGCTTTTGCACATGGCCAACACATTCTAATTTTTCAACTTCTGTGTCGCCGTATACTTTTGCTTCTTTTATAGTAAGAAATCCTTTTGAGTCCCCATCACCAAGATACTGCGTATAACATGCTTTTCGTGATGTTTCAGATTGATGAAATAAATACCCCCGACATTCCATTCCCCAACTGAATCCTTCGTAATTTTCGCACAATTTTCACATGGTTTTTTATCCTTTGAAGAACAATATTTTGTGAGAGCTTCAAAGTCGATAACCTTTTTCCGTTCTCAACAGAGACGTAGCACATACAACTCCATTTAATGAAGAATAGCCTCTTTTATGCCATGTGCCATCCACAGCCACAGCTATATTTGAATTGTTATCATTCGCTATGACTGCTTCGTGAAAAGTTGCATTTATGGAGTCTTCACTAATTGTTTTTAAAACATTTAAAAACAAAGAATTATGGCGTTCAAACTTTGCAGGTGGTGGAGGCAAATTCATGAGCCCACAAAATATTCGAGCAGCAGCTCCACTTTTCTAATAGCTCTCATTCCGTATGTCAATCTTAGGTTAAAATCATAACATTTATTTGATATTTTTGATGACATTGTGCTCGTCGATTCTCCACAGTTGTGACAAATTATTTCCAAACTCACAGCTAAACCTCTACGACTTTTTAAATCTTCTCTCAGCTCAATTTTCTCCGAAGAACAGCAATATTTACAACATAAGAGATTTTTCTTAAGGGAAGATAATAAATCCAGTTCAACGATTATGTTTACATTTTGAGAATCCTGTTCTTGTAGTAAATCCGGTATTTTAATTTTTCTCCTAGAAGCACTTTCCACGGAATTCAAAAGCAATTCTTCAGTCGATTTAGACTTTTTATGTTGATTGCTACTATACTTCCTTCTGCCAAATGTTTTTATTCTTGGCATAATTACTCGTTTAAAAAAAGTTAAGATACTTTTAAAATCTTATGAATATTAATAATTATAAGTAAAAAATAAATATTTCTTACGAATATTAATGTAAAATTAAGTAGTTGTATGCCACAAGAAACTTCGGAATAGACGAACTCGGTTCAAAACTTTGCCATAAACGGAAATTTAAAGTAAGAAATTTTGTCACACAGCTTGAAACAATAGCTCTCGCACAAGCGTGGCTAAAAAGTAGCGGGGTAAACATTCAAACGAAAAAAACAATCAAAAGTTAATATAGATAAAACACAGGGGAAACTACATATTTTTAAAGTTCAAAGGGGCGTGTCAAAAGGGGCGTGGTCATTTATTTACATTTTTATTTTTCATATTTTAGGGCTATTTTATCAACAAACAAATAAGTATTATACATTTTTAGATTCAGAAAAATAAGCACTATTTTTTAGAACTAAAATTGAAAAATCGATTATTTGAAAGTATATGATGTCCCTGTTCTCTTAAGCAACATACCACCCAGATGAACCAAGGGGCTACCAACAGTGTCTTCCAAACTACTGTTCAGCGATCATTGTTGCGTCTGGTTCTCCGATGCAGGCGCCTGGTTCATGCACCTATGCTGACTGCTGTTCATCAGCAACGAAGACTGGAATTTTCATACAGGTACCGCAACTGGGCATCCAATGAGAGGCGACAGGTAGAGTGTTTTGATTAATCACGCTTTATCCTCCAACGGACGGATGGTTGGTGGCAAATACGGCATGAAACGTCTAAAAGTCTGCAACAATTGCTCGCAAGGGTCAGGCTGGAGGCGGGAGCATTATGGTCTGGGGAATGTTTTCCTTAAATTTTCTGTGTTTATTCATCATTGTGGAAAGCACGATGGATCAATAGAAGTACGCATCTGTCCTTTCAGACCATGTCTAGCCCTTTATGCGCATTGTTTTCCCTCAGAATGGTGGCATCTACCAGCAGGACTTTGCGGAGTGTCATACAACTGACAGCGTACGTGCGTGGTTCAAAGAGCACCAGGATCAGTTTATCGTTCAACTGTGTCCAGAAAACTCACCTGACTTAAGCCCAATCAATAATCTATGGAACCCTCTCGATCGGGTTGTCCGCGTCATGGATCCTCACGCGCGTAATCTAGTGCAGCAATAGAGTCGCCATGGCTCAACATCCTAGTGAATACCTTGAGGATCCTAAATGACTATTTTCCCCTCTGCGAAAGATGGTTATTCTGGCTTTTTACAGTGGTAACATTAATATGACTGGACTGTGTATCTTCATGCAATTCTTGGCTAAAAGTTTTCTCTTCTAGAGGCTTTCAAAGGTATTGGCAGCTTCGATATATAAATATTTATAATTAGTGCTTATATATATATATATATATATATATTTCTCTTCTCTGCTAACAGTTGAAATTATATTGAATATTTAGCTATTTCTCCGAAGATTGAATGGAAAAATTTGTAAGAATAATAATAAGAGGGGAGGGGTAAAAATAGCATGCTGATAATATAATAATTTGAGGAAATTTAATTAGATTTTTTTGTTTGTTATTTTTCGGAAATATAGAAGAATATTATTGCAATCAAATTCAACATTCCTTTCTTTTTTAATCTTTGTCATATGAATTAGCCTGCAATTAGTTATAAGATATTTGAGGACTCACAATTATTTTAATTATTATTAAATACGTTTAGCCCTTAACTGATTTTCCCGTACACAGTACGAGCTACTAAAATTGTTAGCAACTAGTTTGCCCGTATGCTATACGGACCCTATCTTTGAATTGTGCATATTTTTAATTCTCTTATAGTGTTACTATGGGTGCTAGTGTTTTTGAGAGATGCAGTTTTCCACGAGAGATCCATGGTGCTGAAGTACTTTTCATTTTTGATTTTCTTTGTGATGAAAACGGAATTTTTCATTAATGGCAGATACTTAGATTCTTCAAATTGTTCGATAAAAAACAGGCATTGGAGAAGCAATGGGCAATTTGCTACCATAGAAGAAATGTAAATGAATAAATAATCCAAAAAAATGTTAATACTTTATATTTGCCCAGTGCAATATAAGTACCCAAGATAAATATAAATAATATCTCCCCAATGATTTTTCCCCATGCTTCAAACTCAGTGTACACATATATACTGCTGTTTGTAAAAAAATGCAACACCCCGAAGGAATCATCAGAATGAAATGAAATTTAATTCACTAACGACTTGTATTAGTGCAAATAAATGACAAAATTTTCAAAGGAAAAAAAAAACAATGTTTAGTGTTCGATATCAGTATTTGCTGTAGCCACCAAGCGCCGCAAAAAGTGCGGCTACTCTACGTGGCATAGATTCAAACGATTTTGAAGGTCTGCTTGTGGTAGGAAACTCCATATTGCTTGTATGCGTAGCAAAAGTTCGTATTTTGAAACTGCAGAAAGCGGGTCACGAGCGAGACGCCAACCGACCAAATCCCACTTGTGCGCAATATGCGACATTACAGTCGAACAAGCATTCAAAGGAATAAGTTGCATGTGTTGGGATGAACAGAAGTCTCGAAAAGTCTTTGCAACATGCGGGCGTACATTATCCTGCTAAAAGATAGCTCCAGGGATGCCTTAAAGGAGGAGAACGACTTCGTGCTCTAGCACTTCATGGACGTACTTGTTGCTAGTTAGATTACTCCCAATTATTAGCAAATTTGATCGTCCGTGATACCAAGTCGTACCCCAAACCATTACTCCGGTTGTTAGGTGACTATACCAAGCTCTGGAAGAGAGCATTCACCTACATAGCATCTGACACGAATGCAGCCATCATGGTCAAACACAGTGAAGCATTATTCATCTGAAAAGACAACTTGGTGCCAATCCGCTTGCCAGGCTCTGTGCTCACGAGCCCGATGCAGACGCAGCCGTAGATGGTTTACCGTGAGAGGGATCCTGTATAAAGGAACCCTTACACGCCATGCATGGTGCAGCAGATGTCGACGACATTAGTAGCCTGTAGTAGTTGACCAATTGTATGTCGTCTGCCTAGAGGAAACTGTACGGTCATTCACCGTCATGAGAAGCAGGTGTCAAACGTCCCGTCCTAGCATCGTCTTTCGTCGTCCACTGCCAGTTTTTCGAGTTGTTTGCTGCTCGATTGTCCACTGCTTCCAAACTTGCATCACGGTGGAAGTGTTCCGCGGCACACGACATCCTATGGCGCAATAGGAAAATCCTCCAGCTCGAAGGCTGATAATCCTCCCCCGTCCAAACTCCATAATTTGTTGGAATTTCTCCTTATTTCGTCGTGGAGGCATACTTAGGTCTCACTAAACGTTTGCCACTGACACATAATCATTAACCTTTTTCAACGTCCCGCTACAGCCCTCTATACATACGCTTTCAGCATCAGTTCAGAGGGTGCTGCGCATGTCAAGCATGGGCTGTGGCTTTGAAACTTTACTTTTTACGTAACATACTGTAATTGATATTTACTGCAAAGTTCTTTTAATTCTGATGATGGTGTTGCATTTTTTTTTTACAAACAGCAGTGTATATATTTGCACGCACACAAAATCCTCAACCATTTTTTTAAAAAAATTACAAACGTGATTTATTTCCCCTTTTTTGTAAGTATGAGAGAAATTATTTTAAGATACATGAAGCATTCTTCATAGCATTTAGAGTGTACATATAAATATCTAACTTTTAGAGATTTTTGTGTTCCACTATTATAAAATAAAAAGTTGCGAGAAAACATTAATATTGAATGTTAAAATTAAATTCTTCCATTTTTGCGTTCTGCGTGTATGTTAAGTATTATGTTTAGTTATATGCAGTAAGAGAGAGAGAGAGAAAAAATGTGCCTTTTCTTAACATTTTGGACAAAATAATTTACCTCTTAATAAATTAATACATGTAATGCATACTTGTTATAAGCCTTCATAAAATAGCTTTGTGAACTGCGATTGTTTTTGTATTATCTAAAAATTTCAAAATTAAACTAAATACTTTGAAAAAAAATTATACGGTGTGGGGGATGTAATTCTTTTATAGGTTTATTTGTTTGACGTTCTTAAAGCTTTGTGTAATAAGAGAAAATTCCTTAAATGTGTGTGATTAATCGATTTTCTTTTATAGACATTTCTTATCATATGCCTATCCATTGATAATCAATAAATAAGAACTGATTTTTTTTCTCTCGTTTTGAGTATATTTTACAGCAACGTTTCTAAAACTGTGGGCTTGACCATGGTTCAAAATTACGTGGTCCGTCGCCAAAAGCCCTCGTGTAGCTGAACAGTGCGACGTTAATATTAAATCAATCAAATAAATCAATCAATCTAAAACTGTGGGACGCGTCATTCTAGGGGGCGTAACAACTGAAAACGTTGAAAAGTTGAAAAGAAAAAGCTTAATTAGAAACAAAGTTGTAATTTACTGAAAGTAAACAAAATACATTCTGACATAATGAAAAAAAATGGTGCGTGGAACGCCACGCGATAGAAGGGAAACTTCTTTGGCGGCTTTGGAACATTGATTATTTACCCTAATATTCTAAATTGACCGAACACATGTCTCAATCGCCTAATTTGCGTGAAAGGTATTCGTGGTGAAATGCGACTTTCTCAAACCAAATCCAAAGTAGAAAGATGTCCTAGAACCTCTGGGTATACAAAACCATTATATTTTGATAAATTTCGTATACGGTTCCTATTTAAACTTTTTCGGCAATTGTAGCATGCTTTAATGTGTCTTCAAAATTAGTTTCCGGTAAAATATTTTGTGAAATATTTTTTGTGCTGAGCAACATACGTTCTCAAATCATCTCTAAACCATAACCTATCATAAATTGAACGATTATCAATGAATTGCTTTCGAAAATATTCGTGAGCATTTTTATGGAAATCATTGTCTTTGTAACGTAAGATAGAATTTATTATTGATTTACATGCATCAGTTTCAACACGCAATAGAATTATTGAGGGTTCTGTAGTTAATGGCACAGGGTGGTTCACTAAGTCCGTATTAATCTGTGCAGTCATTAGAAGAGTCTCAATAGCATTCCCATCCCTTAAACTGAGCATTAAGAGATTATTTTGAAGTGTTTTTTTTTCGTTCTCGATATCCTCTCATGTACTCTGATAGAGATTCCGCAGTAGCACTTAATAAATTTGCAATATTTTTCTTGTTTTTTTTTTACTTGACACTTTTTCGACTGGACTTGCTGCTAGTTTTTTTTTCTATCTTTCACGAAACACTTTTCCTCTTTGTGCATTTTATTTAAGCATTCTGACTAGAATTAATGTAATAATCCAACGCAAACAAAAGTCAAAAAAGCAAATTAGCCCTTGAAAACATCGCCATGTAGCAAACAATCTAAGAAACTATTTCAAAAAAGCACGCTTTTGATGCGAGAGCTATTTTGTCTACACTATAATGTCACTGCATCTCATGCAACCGTTGATAGATGTTCCCGGGTCAGGGGAGAAAGGACCCACAATAGGAAGGTGGGAAAGTTGACCAATCGGAGGTGAGCAATCATCCAACGTTTACATGGATATGACGCAAGTCATGTGGTGTCACCGCTCCTCCTTTTCCTCCCAACTCGCTCTCCTGTCATCATGATGACGATTCAGGGGAATGGGAGGAGGTGGGACGTTCTTTTTACTGTTACGCAAAAGTGGGCAAATTTCTCATTCACTCTCACGTGTTAAGAAGTTTCACTTCAATAAAATACATATCTACAATGATGTAATACACTTATAACTGTATCAGTACTGCACATTGTATTTTATAATTAATTAAACAATAATAAGTTAAGAACAAGTTTAATAAATGTCATGGCTTGTCGTACATAAAATTATACGTATACAAAAATTAAAACTCACCTTGATAATTTGTACAGTTTATAATTAATCCCATTACTACGAATTAAAAGTTACGCAATTCACTCGTAAGCGATGTATTGTTGGGGAGGGGAGGAGAAAATGAATAAATAACAGCAAATCGTCAGAAGGAAGGAAATTCATAGCAAACACTACCAATGTCCTTTTATTGCACTCCAAAGCTTATGGAATAATTTTATGGATAGCATTGGGCGCGGAAAATATTTTACTTCAGAAAAACGAATATATACCTCCAGGTCAGTTAACATTTGGTTTAGCAAGGCGTTTACATACACCGGTGGCACCTAATAAAAAGTCGTATTCTAGCTTTAGAGTCAAAGTATATTTGTATCGCAATCGAATCATTGTTATATTTTATAGGGAGGCGTAATGAAAATTATGGTTTAATATTGGGTCGCAAATATTGAAAGTTTGAGACGTACAAGGAATGTTTTACTTTATATTTGCATCTGTTTTTACCTTTCTATGCCATAAGGTAGATTTTATAACCGGGATAATTAATCTCTGATAGCATGTATCTCATGTACAATTTAACCAAACAGTACCTTCTCCTTATTACTATTATTGACGATCATCTGAACTATTATTTGTAAGCCATCTATCAGATATTGTGGTTAGTGACGCTGAGAGCTGTGACATTGTACTTGGGTTCAAATACCAGAAAATGCATGTCTATTTGTAAATGTAAACTGTCTTTGTAGCATGGGAATAATCTACATTGCTATCGTACCACAAGGCCTCTCGTGAGGTTGATTGAAGAGGATGAGAGGTTGGAGTTCCCTGATCCCCCATCTTGTTGTCCTTCATAATTGGAGTGGAATCTACCTAAATCTCTCTGTCACCACCATGGTGGCCAGAGTTGTGACGAATCTTTTCGGCACCTTTCACTAATACTCTTAGGCGTCTTTGGGGATTGTAAATTCGCGTATATTTCCAATCACCTTTAAAAGAAGAAAATTGGATATGTAAAGTAGATAAGGTAGTTAAGGAGAGCGTTGTAAGTTAGCAGAGAAGAAGGCTATTGAGACAGCAGCAGTAGTGACGAGATTTGGAGGATTCAATTGGATTACGATATTGGAGTATTGCTGTTATTATTCAGCGAAGAAGCCTTAGGCGGATTAATCTACCTGAAGAGATCATAAGTACATCCAGGTGATATATTCTAGCTTAGTACCGCTTACCACAAGCGTTAGTGTAATAAAGTTAGTTCAATTTTAATGAAATATAATAATTCAAGTTGCATGTAATTCTCAGACCTCCTGTTTCGGGAAACCCTTTCGATATTGAACTTATTAATTGATTAATTTTATATTTCGTAATTTAATTTAATAGGTAAATCCCTTTTTGACGTTCATTTGCATCTTTTGTTCACATTTCAATTTCTTTGATTTGGTTGGAAAAGAGTTGCCATTAATTCTGGCTCAAAAAACCCAAAAGATTTGTTAAAGAAAAGACGCGTGAGACGTCACACACTTAACGTTTAAACAAGAAAACAAACGAAATTAATGTTTTGTTTTTCCTCATGTACACCATTTTATTTGAAATTTTAGCTAACAGTATTACCACGAGTATGCATATCAAATGAGACGATTGCTGACAGATGTCGCCACGCATATATGCAAACAATACTAAACCGTGACACGTGATTTTTTATAGTTTGACCTTTAATATTCATGTTTAATTTACATTTGGACGAGTTTTAGCGTGCATTGTATTTTTTACTGTGTTGAAAATGTCGAAATTTATGCCTTCCGATCACGATTTGCGGACATCATTAATTTTTTGCTACCATCTGAAGAGAAATGCTGCTGAGTCGCATCAAATGCTTGTAGAAGCATACGGTGGCAATGCTCTGAGCCATGCGCATTGCTACAGGTGGTGTTTGAAAAGTTTCAAAATGGTGATTTCGATGTGAGAAACGAGGAGCGTGGCAGACCAGCAAAAAATTTGAAAATGCTTAATTGCAAGCATTACTCGATAAAGATGTTAGCCAAACGCGCAAGAACATCTTTCAGAACAATTGAATGTTGACCAGAGTACTGTTTCCCGTCGTCTCAAAGCAATGGGCAAGATAATAAAGGTGGGTAGATGGGTACCACACGAGCTAATGGACCATCAACAGGAAAACCCGTTACAAACGCAAGTCATATCTCCATCGTATCGTGACTGGCGATGAAGAATGGATTTATTTTGATAATCACAAGCGTAATCGATTATTTGTTGATCCCGGACAGCCGTCCAAATCGACCGCAAGGCCGAATCGCTTCAGCCGCAAGACAATGCTGTGTATTTTCTGGGATCAGAAGGGACCAATGTATATATTTTTTTTATTTTATTCGCTTCTTAAACCCGTCGAAACCGTTAATACTGATCGCTACAAGCAACAATTACTTAATTTGAACGATGCTATACTCGAAAAACGCGAGCAATACTCGAAAAACGCGAGAAATACAAGAAACGGCAGCACAAAGTGATTTTCCTTGATGACAACGCACCTGGCTACCGTGCTAAACCAACCAAGAACATCGTTAAGGCGCTCGGCTGGGAGCCCTTAGCTCATGCGGCTTATTCGCCAGACTTGGCTTCTTCCGATTACCACCTACTTGCATCATTGGAACACACAATGGCTGACCAGCGCTTCACTTCTTACAAAAACGTCAAATATTGGCTTGATGACTGGCTAGCCTCAAAAGACCGATAATTTTTTTGGCGTGGTATTCATAAATTGCCCGAAAGATGCGGGAAATGTGTAGCTAGTGATGGATATTATTTCAAATAAAGAAATATTAACAGTTTTGGCAAATTTATTGTGTTTTTCTTTAAAACAATATTCTCATTTCATTTGCATACATCTGGTAAGAAAAAAATGCAACTAAAAAAATTACTTTAATTATTTCATAACATAGCAGAATCGAATGAACAAAAATTTCCATATTTGAATTGTAAATTATTCTTATATTTTGCAATATATGGAGACCATAATATAATTTGCATGTAACAGTAATTCAATATTTCTTCATTAAATTATGTTTTTAAGTAGATCAAATTAAAAGTTTTGGGACTCATCATCTTTTAAAAGGGATGAAATCATCGGAAGATATTATTGTGTAAAAAAAATTCCTATTTATGTTAACTGAAATATAGTAATAACAATGAGCTGCAGGGAAAACAATTTATTTAGATATGAATTTTTACTGTTAGGTAATGTATATAAATTTTATGGATAAAACTTCAAACTAATAGAGCCAAAACTTTCAAAAACATAAGATATGCCAACATTTAGTTACTGTCCAGAAAAACGCGCAAGATATGTTCAAACAAAGTAAAACAAAACTGAATTCAATTTGTTATTTCTTTAAAACACTCATACAGTGCAAATTATTTACATGGTTAAATGTAAGGGGGAATACATTGTGAATCATATATCAAAAAAGATGTATCAAGAGTAAAAATAAAAATAAATACAAATATTGTAAATATGCTTAGAATAAAAAGAACATTCAAAAACATTTTAATGAATTCCTCAATAGAAAATAATATTTATCTAAAATTTTTAGCTTTTGTATCACAAACTTCAGGGAAGCTCAATTATATTACACGGGCAAAGATTACTTGACATGCAGAACTTTAGGTCAATAAGTGATGCTAATTAAGATTTTACTTTGAAATCTGTAGAATGTTAAAAAAGTTTAGGAACAATGTTTTTTCTTCCAAATTAGCATACTTTTCCGTCTTTTTACAGAATAATTGATTTGATAATTAAGGGCATTAAGAAAATTGGTAAGGGATATCAGTAAATTGAGTAACTATATTTTTTGCTCTTCCAATTTTTGAATTAATTTACTTTTCTGAATAGTCTTTAACTTTTGCAAAAAAGATTTTTTTGAAGAAATAAAAATTTTGAAAAATATTCATTTCTTTCATCCTTTAACTGCTGCTGAGGATGTTTTTATTTCATAAAACTTTTTTCTCTCAATTTTATAGGAAGATTAAATCACTAATTATGATAGATTGTGCTGAAATTAAAAATGACTAATCAAGGAAAATTTACGAAGCAATTTACAAACAAAATGAACTTAATTTAATATTAGAATAAATTTTAACAAATATAAGGGACATTCTGAAAAATTTAATATATTGTGAGGAAAAAAATAAACCTTTCTTTTGTAACATTTAATGGAAATCTTATTTTTAAAATAATAAAAAAAACTATTTCACCTCTTTCAAGATTTCCCATTGTAAAATTTTAACATAATATTCCTTAAATGATCTTGAAAATAAATGGCATTAAGGTTGTTTGAAAAAGACTTTTTGGAATTACCTTCAAAATTATCCCTTGTTATGAAGACTAAAATTTCAAAAAAAAATAATAAATAATAAAAAAAATGTTCTTCTTAAAATCCCACTTCTACCACCTTACATGATAAAGCTATTTAAACTTTGGTATTATTAAAAGTCAACTGTATAAGGCTATAAAACCCTTCAGATAAGGCTATAAATCTTGTAGCTGGTCTACAAATAATGAACTATATAATAGGCGCACCTCAATGGTAGTAAGGGAAACACATTTATGCAATATATACAACTAGATCTTTGAGTACTTTAATTAATGTTTTTAGCATCAATATAATATAAATATGGGGTATAGTTTATCTTAAACTGAATATATCAATCTTAAATTGAGTCTATCAAGCAAGTATTAAAATAAGATTTATATATCTTATGATCTTTAAGTAGCATATTAATAATAATTTGATTCAATTTAGGTATCAGCGACCTAAATACCTCCTGGTGAGTTTGCTCTGACTTCAGTAGCATTTCTATGAAACAGTTCGATTATTCGAAGACTCTTGCATCTTATCCATTTGTTTTTTTTCCATTCTCTGTATTTATTCTCTATCTGTGTATATATATATATATATATATATATATATATATATACATACATACAGGCCAAATTCGACCGACAAAACATGTTTTATGGGTTTTCAAATCACATTTAGTCCGAGTAGTTCGCAAAAACTGAACACAGTTATAAAGGGTATGATGTGTCTGTCTACTGGAATGAAAATGTGCGATGAGAGGTAAAAAAATACACTTATTAGACGTAAAGCATATTTGGAGTATGATAAACTCACATCACTGCTCGACGGCAGAAATGCAACTACAAGTGTTTGTCACAGGAAATGTTGACAGTGGCTAAAATATATGTCATAGCGCAGCCAAAACAGCCAAACAAAGAATTGTTTAAACAAATTCGGTGTGCAGGCGAAGTAAGCTGAAGCAAAGATGACTCGTGACGTGAGATCCTTCTCTGTAACAACAGGCGTCTTATACACACACAATTTCAGATTACCTCAGTAGAAGAAATCGACATAATTTAGGTCTCTGGAAATTGAAAATTAGGCTAGTGCTTCTTAAACTTTCAATACTGGCGCCCCCTTTTTAATCACAATTTTTATCGCCCCCCTCTTATACATTAGTAATGTACTGAATGCAATAATAATTCACTTTGACGCTAAAACAACAATATTTATTATAAACCGTACAAATTCAAGACATAAGTATTAAATTTTTTATATGTTACTTTTAAGCAAAAAAAAAATCAGTAATAGGATAATTATTATGTTATTTTTCCTTTCTCTAATTTTTAAATTCGATCATATTGCTAAATAATGTGGCTGATTTGAAGACAAAATATAGATATCAGATAAATATAGAAAAAATAACTCGGAGGGTCAATTCCTAATCATAAACATTCCTTTGAAAATCTTTGCTATGTAAGACAAGCCCATGAAAGTTGCTAATATTTATTAAACTTGTTCTTAAATTAATGTTAATTAATTAGTTATAAAATACTCTATGAAGCACTGATACATTTAACGTATACCGGCTGAAGTACCCTCTCTTTGCACAAGTCCATTTATAAGTAAATAAAACATCATATTGATATAATCGCTGATTTGTAAGCAGAGAAAAGCCAAGTGCGCGACAATGCTTACAAAAATGTAAAATGATTTTTTTTAAATGATTGCTCAAATTTTAATTAGTTTTAAGCAAACTGTAACTTTAAGCCTCACAGAATTAGTATTTAGAATTGTGATGTTGAATAATGAACAATAATTCAAGATTCCGATGAAGAATAACTGTATTATATTTAATATATAAGCGAAAAGACTTCAACATGTTTTAACCCTGGAGCGGACACGCACTCTGTACTAATGGTCGAGCGGGGTTATTGAGTCACCCCGATCCTTTTTTAATAATTATTTTTATGGTACACAATAAAAATCGTAATATCAGCGAATAATTTAATTAAGAGAAAATATATTCACTTACTTTCAAGGACACAAAAAATAATACGGAAAAAAAGTTATCACACCGGGAACTCAGTCAAAACAAGTACCTTAAGATTGTAAAAAAACTTTTGTCACTCCCAAAAATGATGGATATGTAACCAATATATTTTAGTTCACGTTAAGACTGTCAAACCAAAGGATAGTGTGTCAGGGCCATTTGTAACAATTAAACAGTTTTTGCCAGAATTACCGATTTCATGGACTCTGTGCTCGTCGTGACAACTCCCGGATTAAAAGTGTATTCATTACAATATGGATGTTCTAAAAAAATACGTAAAACATATTTCATTATTCTTTATATGTTTGGGAATACTCATAAAAATAACTCTTGGCCTAGTAATCCTTCAAATTGCTGTCTGTGTTTTTCCAAATATCATAAAAATAATTTACAAGGAAAAGGCGCAGCAGAAATAGTTTATTTACAAATTCCCCCTAAATGAAAAAAAAACAAATAGCTAAGAGCAGGGATGTAACTAACCTTACAAATAAGTTTGAATGTCAAATGGCAGCAAATACATTAAGCTGCCTACAGCTGATGCAAAAATATAAAACAGTGATGAATTTTTTATCTTAATTTTATTTTTTGATTTTGGGTCTGGCTTTGGATTTTCCTCTGGAAGAGTGGCATTTATGGTTTGAAAAGAAGACGTAATAAAAAAATATCTCATCATGGGATTACAGCAAATCAAATAAAATGTTTTTTGTTTTGTTTAGAGTATCAAATATAGCTAATAATGTTTTGAAGTAGAAGCTTTTTTTTTTGATGACGTAACATCGCATATGATGTATATAAATTATATCAGTGTAAATGTCAGTAAAATGTTTTTATTATGTCAGAAAGTGTTTGTTTTACTTTATTCCGGTAAGTAAAATTTTTTGAATCTTTTCTTTTCGATATGCTCACCCCCCTCAGGAGGGTGCGCCCCATATTTTAGAAACACTGTTTAAGGCAGTGTTGCTCAAACTGTGGGGCGCGTCCCCCTAGGGGGCACGGTGACCTTGAGAGGGGGCCGTGAGCATATTGAAAACAAAAGGTTTAAAAAAATATTTTTTTTGGAATGAAGTAAAACAAAATGCTTTCTGACATAATAAAAAATACACATTTACACTGATATAATTTTTTTTATCATCTGGTGATCATCAAAAATAAAAGATTCCACTTCAAACGCTAATTAGCCATCTTTGATCCTATAACCGAATTAAAAAAATTGTTTGCTTTGCGGTCAATATAAGAACGATGAGAGATTTTTTTTTTTACGTTTCTTTTAACCTAAATATTACTTTAGCTGACCTTCGAACTTACTGGTATGGTTATCTCCGTCTTTTTTTTAGTGAAGCTGTAAATATATATAATATATTTGTATTTCATCTTTTTCCATGTGAAAGAGTTTTATGATATATGGATAAGCATGAGTATTTAAAACACATAATGCATCATAAAAACGTTTTACACAATTATTTTTAGAACATGCTACACTTTCCTCATGAGCAATTTTGTAGTTTTGATTGATGTGTTGTACGACTTATTATGGTTCATAAATGTAAATAAGCAGAATATTAAAAAATGGGCATTTGTGATCCCTATTGAAGGAAGTTGAAACTGATCAAGCAATTGAAGAACCCACTGAAATAATGAATATTAATCAAGATAGCGAAAGTAAATATCAGAAAAGCGTTAGACATGAAACGTTTGAGTTGATTTGAAATTTTCAAATGCTGCCTAAAGATCTCTATGAAGAAAACTATGAAGCCATAATGTAGCACTTTGCCTTGTCAAAAAGACACAAAGAAGAAAATATTCAAAATTCTATTTGTAGATCATCAAACAATAGCAAAACTACAAAAACGTGAGCAAAATATGACAGTTTAGCTTGAAAATAACGTTCCTGTGTTGTTAGCAAAAAGTGTCTGTGGTTTATGTCCTTTATTAAGCAAACGCACATTTGGAACATTTTCTTTAGTTTTATTGAATTTTTTTCTCAAATTTTGTAAGAAAAATTGAAAAGTCCTTTAAAGTAGGGGTAAGTATATTTTTTCTTAATTAAATTATTCACTGGAATTGTGACTTTTATCGTGTATAGTAAAAATAACTATAAAATAAGTTATAGTTCTAAAAAAAAAACTATAAAACACGCTTTTACAGTGAATCGAACTAAAAAGTAAACAAAAAAATATTACTTAAAAGTAACATATACAAAATTTAATACTTATCTTGTTAATTTTTACGGTTTATAATTATGATAGTATTGTAGCTTTAGCGTCAAAGTGCATTATTATTACATTCAATACATTATTATTTTTAGGAGGGGGGCGGTAAAAATTATGATTGAAAATTGGGTCGCCAGTAGTGAAACTTTGAGAACCACTGGTTTAAGGCAACAAGTCCACCACGTCCAATTCAACTGCCGGTTTATGTAGCATGAAAGTAGTTACACGCCGCAGTCGAAAAATGTGACGGTGCACTATCGTGGACTTACCACACGTCACCTTGTTGTGTAAGGTGGCCAGTTCTCCCACTTCCATTCTCCCCATAGGAGTGGTGGCCGCGGTAGCCGAGTTGTATGGGTATCGGACCGTGACTTGCTTTGTCACGGGTTCGAGCCCAGTACCACTAAAGACCCGCCGTGTAGGGCAGAGATGCACGTTAAATCTGTCGAGAGCTGAAACGTCCTCCCGTTGGTGTGGTGTGGTAGTTGGGAGAGGTGGGTGCCAGCTCAGGTGCGTCCACGTCACTTGACCATGGTTCAAAATTACGTGGTCCGTCGCCAAAAGCCCTCGTGTAGCTGAACAGTGCGATGTTAATATTCAATCAATCAATCAATCCCCATAGGAGTGAGAAATTTGCTCCGTGCAGGTTTCTAACACGGAGCGCTAAATATCCGCATTCGTTTGACCCCTCCTTTCTTCTGAGTCATCGTCCTCCCGACTGCAGCTCATATTTGAAATTTCACCTACTAAACAGTTTACGATCTCATGCTTTAAGGTGATTTGTCCTCTCCATACTGCTTACTATCACCCCTCTAATTTTGTTGGTTTAATTCGGCAACTTTAAGGTATCCGACTACGTTCAGAACCGTGATTTTAAAAGAGCACATAAATGGTTAATTTTCATGATATTTCGTGTCTCTTAGATTAGAGAATACCAGTATAAAATTGTGTTAAGGCCATTTTGAGAAAAAATAATTAAATACAATATTTTGGCAAAAAAATTAACTTACCATAACATTTTTTCAAAATGTTCTCCTTTCGTAAAAAATGCTTCTAAAAAGTAATATTTTGCTTATTTAAAGTAAAGAATTATCCAGAGATTCTGGACTATTTTTTTTTTTGAAAAATTCACATTATTTTCAGAGTTACAACCCATTGAAATAATTATCGCCTTTTTTTTTCTTATAATTTCTCCCCTCTGTTGTCGTAAAACATGGATAAACCCACTTCTAAGTTATCTATTTCAAAAAATTCTAGTTGAGTCTCTGTATAGAGGTCTTGAGCTATATACAGGCAAAATATTAGTATAGTAGAGACATTTTTCACAAAAGGAGAATGTTTTGAAAATTGGTCATTTTATGTTCATTTTTTGTCAAAATATTGTACTTAAATAATTTTTTTTAATAATATTCTTAAAACTAGTTTATATTCATTTTCTAATCTAAGAGACACTACATATCATAAATATTTTCCATTTATACGCTTTTGTAAAATCACGGTTCGGAATGTTGTCGGATCCCTTATCTCCCTGTAAATGTATTTGCATATATGATGTTTTGTTTTATTCATTTTTTTTATAAACGTAAAACGCTAAACGGTTTTTTCCTTTATAGCAAAAAAAAAAATGTTTTTTTTTTCTTATTTAAAGATTATATGGAAATAAGTGTATTACATATAAATTAAAAGGGAAATATCTGAATGTGAAGATACATATACACTAATACACAACTACTTCTGTTAATAGCGTGCTGCTTCACGCAATCATCGTTTGTAAGCAACGAAAACTATAGAAGAGCATTGCTCTCCAATATTTTCTAAGCAGTGCTGCATTTGGAGTCACAAATGTGGCTCTACACTTTCATCAAGAAAACAAAAAAAGGAAGGGTAAAGAAACATTTGTGGATAAAAGGGGGACAAAAGTCGATTGTGCCGGGAAAAAAAAATGTCCATCTTATTTTTCTCGCCATCTTACACTTTACGCCTAGATTTTGAAGTAAAAAACTAAATGTTTTATAGTTCTGTTTCATTTTCTTCTTTTTTACAACGCATAAGAAAATGTTTCTTAAATTTAAGTTAAATGCTTTCTTTTAGTAATTGTTATCTGCCATTTTGATTTTCTTTGATTTTGTATACTGAAATGAATAAATATATTTTTCTTGTGCATCGTCATACATTTTAAACACGCTGTACACATTCCTTATTTTCTTATTTTTGCTAATTTCAGCGAGAAATACTATAAAGTATGTTTATGTACATACGTATATGTGAGCTTTACGTCCCCCAAAATGTACGATTTTAGGATATAAAACTAATAATTTTTTTACATTTAGGTATAAGTCGTAATCTAAGTATGTAAAAAAACTTATTTTAAAATAAAAGATTAATAGTTAAAAGTGATTTTAAAGAGTTCCTTTTCAAATTAATTACAAATAGTAACATAAAAGGAACAAGAAATATAATAAATATAGATTTGACAAGAAATATATTTTTTCTATGCTTTACGTAAATTGTGGAAATTTCAACTTGACTCATTTTAATTGCTTTCCTTATAATAATGTATTTTCCTTTCCCACTCCAAAATCTTATACGATAATTTTTTCTCATAAACCAAATTTTGAAAAAAAAAAAAAATATCAAAACTTACTTTGTATGTACCAATTCACTTCACATTTTTTATGCTCGCAGTAACCCCGTGGACACGGTCAATACCCGTTCTTTGTGTTGGTTCTGCTGAGACAATGCCACATTAAAGCTCACCTTCTACAGCAATCATTCTCCAACTGTAGGACGCGCTCCCTTATTGGGGCTTGATAACCCTGTGTTTGAGGAGCGAGTATATCGAAAAGTCGAATATAAAATATTACTTTAAGAAATAACTATTTCTGGATCGTTTAGTGCCCTGGACTCTTGTATACTTATCTATCAAAAGGAGGATTTTTTGTATTGTGTTCCTACGGTTTTGGAATACAATTAAATATTTACAGTGTTTCTAAAAAATTTATTTATTTCGGGGAAGAGGAAGGGAAGAAATGCGAAGTAGTACATTCCAGGAACAATGAAATTCATAGTTCAGAGGTTTTTTTATTTTGTTTTCGTTTGAGTGTTTTTTTTTTCTGTTTTTCACTTGCTGTCATGTTTGCCTACTCTGTGTACTAGTAGATTTTAAATTTTAGTACGAATGCCCTGAATGCGTCACTGGTTCATGTGTCCAACCATGTTTCAGGATATATCACAGAATAGTTCAATTATATATATTTTTTTATTATATTGTAACTCTTGAGATTAAGGGTTATATTTTCATCTTTCTATTTCATAGTTTTCTTTTTTATTTCTGTTTTAAAGTGAAAGTAAACATTTTTTTTTAGGATTAAAGACACGTCTCTCCCAATAAACCGCGTACTAGCACGGACGTTTGGGAAAAGCGGCGGTATTGAGGTGTGAATTTCGTAACTTTTCCACAGCAGTTAAGGTGTTAGTATAAATCTTGAAAATTTGTACGGATTATAATAAAAGTTATACTGTAGCCTTAGGGTCAAAGTGGATTACTGTTGCAATCAATACATTGTCATTCTAAAGGAGGAGGATGACGGTGAAAACTGTGATTGAAAATTCAGTAGCAAATATTGAAAGTATGAGAAGCCTTGCTGTAGAGGGAATGTTCATCGTCAAGTGTTCACATATCCTTGGTGTGGTCTGAAGAGTCGTTTAAAAGCTCGTGTCTTATGTTTATCAACTGGCAGTGATTTAAAAAACACTTGGCGTAGGTCAAAAGATATCTTCATGTTACTTTGGAGTGCGCAATTATAATTAATAATCAACCATTTATATTGCTTTGAGATGAAATTATATTAAAAAAATATCTTTACCTTTGCGTCAGTCTTTTCAGTGTTTTTAACAGCTGGATGTGAATGAAATTTAAAGGAAAGTAAAGAAGATACTTAAGAGTTAAATGATATTTATACCGCGGAAATAATCTATTAAAAACAGATTTTCCTAAAATAAGCAACAATAATTTCACCCCATTCACAACTACAATTGTCAATAAACGGCTACTGAGATAAATATATATATATATATATATATATATATATATATATATATATATATATATTTAAGTTGTGTCTTGACCAGGTGGTCGCAGGTGTGGGATGATTCAGAGACAAGCAGACATGATATAGAAAAATGACACTTTTTTTTTATTTTTGACGTAACACTTAATGAATGATTCACAACTTCTTTGATTCATCTTGGGAGCACACTTAAACCTTGATTCTTAATCTAATGGCATTATTTAAATGACTTACCTTGGATATTATCTTTATGCAAGTTGTTATAAATAAGAATAAGAATCAATTTAGAATTAGAATAATGAATATAGATTTAGATTCAATCATGTTAATTGGATGCAAATGTATTTCGACTTACCGCGACTGCTGATTCCATGCTGGACACCTAAGTACATTTTTTATAGATGCTTGAAGAAAAAATAAGTTACGATGAGTCATTGAGAAACACGCAAAGAACTTTTCCAGTCTATATTTTGCAACTAAACAAACAAGCACACTATTACATGGTGAAAAACATTGCACAACACAATCACAAAAAAACGATACTTCCAGCCCACACGAATACGAATCGAATGGCATTTTTCCCGCCTATAATAAATCCTTCTAGAATAAAAAAAAGTCCCAGTTCGCGTGGCACCATCTCTGGACGGCGAAAGGAGTCAACTGTTCTTAACATCCTCCGGGGGGCGAGAAGATGTAGTCGACGGTGGTAGGGGTAATACTGCAACTTGAGTGACTGGTCTTGTCATGACTCCACTTGAGGTCTTGATAGTGACGACACAACATATTCATCAGCTCCAGGATGTGGGGCCACAATCCGTCCGGGAGTCCACCTGGTGCTGAGAGAGGCTTGAATTTTGATGAGGGCAAGGTATTCTACCGTTAGGTCTTTCTGGCCCTGCATCCATTTGCTTCGGGACTGCAGGGCGTTGAGGTAGGAGAGCTGCCAGCGAGACCAGAACATCCTTTTCAACTTCATAAGAAGAGACCACCTAGAATGAATACTCTAAGATTGGTTAGTCAGACTGTGATCAGGGAGTTCGAGCAAGGGACACCCGATAAGACAGTGTCCGGGTGTTAACAGTTGGAGATTCTTAGGGTCTGATGATAGAGGATAAAGAGGACGTGAATTTATGCACGCTTCGATTTGGCACAATATTGTATCTAACTCTTTAAAGTTCAGCACAGCCGCCTTTAACATTTTGAGCAAATGTTGCTTTGTGAGTTTGACTGAAGCCTCCCACACACCTCCGAATTTCGGTGCATATGGAGGGATGAAGTGCCACTGAATGTTCTTGCTTGACGAATAGTCCTGGACATTAGAGTTGTGAAGTAATTGAAACAAGTCCTTCAAGTAAGCTGAAGCACCAACGAAATTGGTACCATTGTCAGAATAAATGTCTGATGGATAGCCACGGCGTGAAACAAATCGACGCAGTGCTGACAGAAATGCTGCTGCTGATAGCGAAGATACGAGTTCAAGGTGCACCGCTTTAGTACACATGCATATGAAGAGGCAGATGTAAGACTTGAAGTTGTTCGCCTTGCGAGATGTTGGCACTTTGTCGTGATAGGTCCAGCAAAGTCAATTCCTTTTTTTTCAAAAACACGACAAGGGGGTTGATTCGTTCTATTGGTAGATCACCCATCATTTGAGAGACAGGTTTTGCCACAAGTTTAAAACAGTCTATGCAGTTGCGCAGTTCTTTCTTGACAGCTGATTTACCATGCGGGTTCCAAAATTGTTGACGAATGAGTGATAAAACTAATTCCTGTCCAGCATGGAAGTTGACTCTATGAAAATGTCTAATGACTAAACTTGTAAAATCATGCCCTTTTGGTATGAGCATAGTGATGATTTTGTTTAAATTTAAGAGTTTGTTGGAGACGAAGACGTCCTCCGACACGAAGAATTCTCTCAGAATCAAGGAATACATTCAAAGACTGAAGTTTGCTAGATTTGGGAAGAGGCTTGTTACATTTCAAGAGAGTAAGTTCTGTATGGTATTCTCCATTTTGTAACAATTTGACTATCTTTTTTATTGAAGTTTCTAATTCATGTGTGTATAAAGGCCCAGTAACCTTTGACACTGATTTGGAATTATGGTAGAATCTGAATATCCATGCAACAGTCCTAACTACTTTCATGTATGAGGAAAACTTATCTAAGAAACTAAGAGAATAATCAACACCAGTTGAAAGAACAGCAGAGGAGTCACTTAATGATTCAAACTGATCAATAGGACCAAGTGAAACAGGTTCTTCAGAGAAAGGAATAAAAGAATTGGAAGAAGGATGGAAATCATGAAGCCATTTTGGACCATCTACCCACTCTGAATTTTCAAGAAGTTGTTTTGGGTAGAGGCCTCTTGTTGCCCAATCAGCCGGGTTTAATTTTCCCGGAATGTGATGCCAAGATTCTTTTGAGGTTAGTGCGTGAATTTTCCCAACCCTGTGTTCCACAAATTGATTTCCTTTTACAGGTGGATTATTAATCCAACTCAGTGTAATTGTTGAGTCACACCATAAAAATGTACCGTGAGTGATGTTAAGAGATTTCTTAAATATATCTAGAAGTTCAGCCAGAAGCAAAGCACCACAAAGCTCCAATTTAGGCAATGATATTGTTTGTACAGGTGCCACACGAGTTTTTGAAGCCATTACGAATAAGTGTAGCGAATCAAAAACAACACGTAAGTATATTACGGCTGAATATACTTTTGAGGAGGCGTCACAGAACCCGTGAATTTCACAGTGTTTAGCATTTTGTGTTTGAACATACCTGGGAACTTTTATTTGTTTGAGACATGGAACTTCTGCTTGAAACCGATTCCATCTATTAAGAATGTCTGATGATATAGCATCATCCCAGTCAAGCCCTGCCTTCCAAAGGTCTTGAAGAATAATCTTTAAAATTATAGTTGAGGGAGAGACAAACCCCAGAGGGTCAAAGATGCGTGCGATGATTGATAGCATATGTCTCTTGGTGGATACCTGGTCTGTTAAGACTGCTCTTACTTTAAATGAATCCTCGTTTAAATCCCAGAATAGGCCAATAATTTTCTGGGTGGACTCATCATCAAATGAATGTGAGGAAATATTTGTTTTTAGAGTGTTTGGCAAGTCTGACAAGACTTCTGGATGAGTGCACGACCATTTCCGCAGCACAAATCCACCGGCTGATATCAAATTTTGCAATTCGTGAACAATTTTCCTAGCCGAGTCCAATGAGTCAGCACCGGCTAACAAATCATCAGCATAGAAATGATCTTTTGCAAGATTAGCTGCCTGTGGAAAGCGATGTTTTTCATCCTCACATAATTGTTTCAAGGTTCGGATGGCAAGAAATGGGGCACAAGATGTACCATAGGTAACTGTATTTAATTTGAATATCACTAATGGTTCTTCTGGAGACTTCCTCCTAAATAGTTCTTGAAAGCATGCATCATCTTGTGATATTAATATCTGTCTATACATTTTTGCAATGTCAGCAGAAAAGGCAATTGGGAAGAATCTGAATTTAAGTAAAGTTAGAAAAATGTCTGACTGTAGTTTTTTACCAGTCAGTAGAATGGCATTCAAAGAATTTCCATTTGTACTTTTGAATGAGCCGTCAAACACCACCATTAATTTGGTTGTGGAACTGTTATCATTAATCACACCATGATGTGGTAAGAAATAATGTGGAGATTTTACATCTGATACGAGAGGAGTTATGTGACCAAGGTTTTGGTATTCCTCCTTAAATTCTGTGCATTGTTCCTTTCATTGATTATTAGAGTGAAGTTTCCTTTCAAGAGAATAGAATCGTTTTAATGCACCCTCTTTACTGTCTCCAATATTTGAATCACCTCTAAATGGCAGTTTTAGATTATATCTACCATCAGCATTACGAATATGAGAATTTACGACAATAGACTCACATAGCTCATCCTCATCCTTTGACGGATTGTCCTTAGGAAGAGATTCAAGTTCCCAAAATTGTTTCAAAAAATGGTCTATGTTTAAAAGAGTGTGACAGATTAGGGATGAATTTTGATTATATTGTGTGTTTATGGTACCTGACAATAAATGACCTAATTTTTTTGGCAATGCTGATGGTGTACCTTTGGGTACCATTATAGGAGTCCCTAAAATTGATGTCATAAAAACATCAGCACCTAGAAGAATGTCTATTTTATTTTCAATATAAGACGTTGGATCAGCAAGAGTTAGATCTTTGATATGAGGCCACTCATGATATTTAATTGGAAAATTTGGCATAGCTGAAGTGACTTTCGATACTAACAAAGCTTTTACTTGAAATTTATCACAGGAAACACAAGAAAAAATTCAAAATTTGTTGAATATAATGAAGTTTCAGCAAATATTTCATTTACACCTACTAATTTATGATTGGGTGTTTTAATGGCAATTTTAAGCGATCAGCACATTGTTTGGAAATCAAAGAATTTTGAGAAGCATTGTCTATCAAAGCAGGGCAAGTTATTTGTTCACCGTGTTTAGATTTAACATTTATTAATGCTGTGGACAACAATACGTGACCTTCTGCCGATTGTGTGCAATTGTTAGATACTGTCACAACAGAATTTGCTTGAGTATCTGATGAATATATATGTAATAATGTATGGTGTCTTTCAGAACAGTTTTTGCAAGAGAATCCTATTCTACATGTGTCAAGCCAGTGGTTACTCCTCAAACAATTGGTACATAAATTATTGTTCTGTACCACTTGCCATCTTTCATTTACATTCATAGAATTAAAAGTTGGACATTTGAATAAAGCATGGCTTTGATAACATAGAATGTAATTGTTACCTTTAATAACATCTGATTTTGCATCTGATTTTGCACCTGATTTTACTTGGTTACATTTGGCAACAGTAGTATTTACATTTGATTTGTTAAATGAATTTAATGGTTTAACACATTACCTTTCTTAATGTCAGGTTTTACAAATTTTAACTCATTCAGACCACGAGCTTCCCTTTCAATTAAAACTCTAAATTCCTCAAGAGTAGGAATTTTTATATTTTCCAAAGATAATTCCCACCATTGACTAATAAATGCATCCACTTTTGAAATGAGAAAATTTATTATGATCAACTATGTTAATGAATTTGTTTCTAAATCCAAAGTTTTCAAATTTCGAATGACTTCATTACGGATATCTATTATTTCCAAAAGCAATTTTGAAGTATTTGCCCTGGAAATCTTAATACTAAACAGCTTATTTATTTGGCTAAGAGCTAATTGTCGTTTGTTTTCCTACCGACTGTGCAGTATATCCCAACAATTCTTAAGATTGTCCACAGTAATTGCAAAATCCCGAATTAATTTGGCTGCATCCCCGCGAACAGAAGCCTGTAGATGTTGCAATTTTTCAAGATCACTTATTGATTTGTTATCTAGAATAGAAGACTTAAATAACTCTTTGAATGAAATCCAGTTCTCGCAATTTCCATAAAAATGCGGATCTTCAAGCTTTGGTAGATTAACTACTGAAGACACTTTACACGAATACTACTATTTACTTCCTCAACCTGAGATTTTTCTTCAAGGTCAACAACCCAATTGAATAGTATATCTTTATATTTCATATAAATATCAAATGATTCATCACTTTCATGAGTTGACAATTCACACTAAATATTTCAGTTAATCTAGTTTCGTATTGCAACACTTGTGTTTTTAAAACACATATGCGTGGTTTATTATCATCGCATTCATTTATCCTACTTCCAAAAGACTTTAATTATTTTATAATTAAGTCAAATTTACCAATATTTTTCGACTGTTTTGGAGCCATGATTTATGAATGAAATTTTAAAATGCTTATAAAAACGGAATTTTAAAATTCTACACAAAATATACAACTGAACCACAATAACAATGCCAACACAATGCAAATGCAAACTATCAAAAAATGTTTATACAAAATAGAATAAACGAATAAATCTAGAATCAAATAATAAATAATATAAATCAAAATGTATAAGAATACTCCAAGAATTCGTATCAGAGTAAATGCACTAGAATAAGAATATCGAATATGAAACGAATAATTAAACTAACAAAGAATAAATCACATCAACAACTCTGAACTCGACGGACCACATGTTATGAATAAGAATAAGAATCAATTTAGAATTAGAATAATGAACATAGAATTAGATTCAATCATGTTAATTGGATGCCAGTGTATTTCGACTTACCGCGACTGCTGCTTCCATGCTGGACACCTAAGTACATTTTTATAGATGCTTGAAGAAAAAATAAGTTACGATGAGTCATTGAGAAACACGCAAAGAACATTTCCAGTCTATATTTTGCAACAAAACAAACAAGCACACTATTACATGTAGAAAAACATTGCACAACACAATCACAAAAAAACGATACTTCCAGCACACACGAATACGAATGGAATGGCATTTTCCCGCCAATAACAAATCCTTCTAGAATAAAAAGTCCCAGTTCATGGCGCCATCTCTGGACGCCGAAATGAGTCAACTGTTCTTAACACAAGTCCTTCTCGAACCACGCTGTAGCCCTGCTAGCCTAGTGGTCAAGGTAGCGGATCGTGGCTGGCTTGTCATGAGTTCGAACGTAGGGGAGCGGTGTATGTTAAATCTGTGAAGAGCTCAATCGTCATCCCTTAGGTGTGGTAGTTAGAAAAGGGGTGCCAAATTGTCATTTGACCAGGGTTCAAAATGACGAAGTCTGTCGCCAAAAGCACTCGTGTAAGGTAACGTTAATATTTACTCACTCACTCTCGAACCACGAAAGCTTGGTACAGATCCACTGCTATTTCTACCCCCAACTCCCGGTGGATTCCGAGATAAATATTAATTTCAAGCTGCATGATTTCCAATCGCAGTTCACTTACTAATATTCTGAGATTCTGCGATTAACCTACCACACCCATATATCAGGGTTTAAATAGCATTTACAATTCTTAAAAAATCAAGTCATCTCAAGGAAAGCGATTTTAGGTCTGAAATCACAGTTAAAGAATATTTTCCCCAAGAGGATTATAGTTAAAATACGAAGAATAGAATCCGTCACAGTTGTTATGGAAAGGAAAATGTTTTCCCCTGTTTGAATTGTAAGGGATTTATATATATATATATATATATATATATATATATATATATATATATATATATATATATATATATATATATATATATATATATATATATATATATATATATATATATGTAAGGATAATTAAATTAGATTAAAATTTAAATTCCCTATCTAGCACTTAACTCATCTGTCTCAGTCCCCATCGTCAAGTATCAAACTAATCACCCATTTACTTATTCCGAACATATGGCCTAGCCAATAAACATGTCTAATTCCAGATCGTTAGATTTAATAGTCAACATATGTCAGCATTAACTTGCAAGCACCTTCTTCAAAGCAGCGATACTTACCATATGTTTTTCAAGTGTTATCCACTTGAAACCCCCACCATGGCGTGCTTTTTCCTCCTCTCTCGGTATCAGAACAGATGCAGGATTGGTTGAATAAAGACCGTCCCTTTCTCTAACTTTTAATCTGATTCTGTCTTAAAATTCATGACATATATATATATATATATATATATATATATATATATGAAAGAAATATGTATTATATATCAAAAACAAGAAATAATAGATAATGAACATAACAAGAAATAACGTAACAAAAATATAAAAGCTGAACATGAAGAACAAAAATATAGAGAAATAAAAAAGAAACTACAAAAAAGAAGAACCTAGCGAGTCAGAAAGCAATTTCGGACTTAGGACCGAATAAGTGGGGTTAAACTAGTTTGAAGGCGCCAACCTTCCCCCTTTGCAACTCGGTAAGAAAAACCAAATAAAATAAAATAAACAAAAATTCAGAGTATATAAAAACCCAGAGAGTTTGATAAAAGCACTCACTACTATTATGTAACAAACTCTTCCAAACTCTTAATGCAGAAACATCGCAAAACAAATACGTAAGAAAAGTAGAAAAATCCTAAAACAATTATATAACATAAGTATTTTTCAAAATATAATTTAGCAAAATTTTCTTACTCACAGAGCTTTTACGAAGAGAATCAAGCATCTTGACATCAATGAAAATCAATTATTCATCAAGTTAAAAAATTCCAAAATACATAAACACATCTTTTGAGCTAACTTTTAAACCAGCCAGCAAAGACAAATATCAAAAAAGACGACAGTCAAATATGGTAGAATTTGAATTGGTTGATTGCCAAAAATGTAAATTTGCTAGGCTCTAATTTGGTTGGTTGTCAACAATGTGTAAGATGTTCAAGATGTGTGTGGAAAAAATGTAAACTGTGATATGAGTGTTATGATATAATCTTCACAGCAAGACCACTAACATGCTCACTTTGAAATCCTATTGTTGTGTGGTGGTTTTGGAATTAGAAGTAGCAAGACGGTTAATGTATTTGTGATGAATATAAGTTTTTAAGAAATTAAAAGGGTATTCATGATCTAAACAACATTGAAACAATTTTTTGATATTATTGTATTTATATATTTTGTTGGTAGTTAAGTTATCATTTCTAAATAAAAAATTCAAAATGATATTTCTGTAAATTGATATATGCAAGTTACTATTCCATACAGGAATTTTAATTATATGGAACTTAAACGAATCTCTTTTGTCAAAAATGTTACTGACTACATTATTGTTAATAAGATGCAAGTCTAAATCTAAGAATTTCACCATATTAGAGTTGAAGTTAGTTTTAAGGAGCTTGAGATAATCAGGGTAGAACGTAATATTTGGTCTGTATTCACTATTTTTACCAAAAATTATTAAATCATTTATATAGCGATAAATAAAGTAAGAATCATTTACAACATGATCAATTTCAAAAAAATGTAAATATAGGTTTGCTAAACAATTACTAGCTTGACCACCCTGAGGTAAACATTTGATCTGTTTATGAAGAATCTGATCAAAAATGCAATCAAATTTTCTTTTAATACGAGGTTAACAAGAATATCAAATTTTTCTTTTTTCATTGAAGTATATAATTCATATTTATCATAAATTAACTGTAGAACCTTAATCATATCGTCAATATCTATAGAATTAAAAAGGTCCTCGGAATCAACGCCATGCATGGAAAAAATTGACATATCCTTAGTAACTCTAGCAATCTCTAAGCTATTTTTAATTTTTGCCGTGTTTTGTAAGTTATCAATTAGATTTTGAAGAAGAGATTGTAAGATCTTCACAGACTTCGTGATATATGTATTGTATCCATTAGTGATACTACGGAATTTTATAGGGCTTTTATGAAATTTTGGTGTTAAAACAATACTTGGATATTTAATTTTATTTAGATGAATATTCAGACTTTTGTTCAAAGCTAAAAGACGATTATCATCTTCTCTATTGTTGTGAATTGATTTTTGAAATGAATTATTATTTAAAATGAGGTTACTTAATATTTTACTGTAAAAAGTATTTACAAATTATAGCATACTTAGCAGAGACCTTATCAACATATGTAATCACGAAGTCATTTTGGATATTTTCTATTGTTGATTTAAGATCTTTATACATAATTTCATTTTCAACAGTGAAATCTAATTCTTAAATTTCTGTTGCTACATAAGATCTAAATTGATTGAAAGCTTCAATCGGCATTCCGTATTTAATTGCAATTTTAAGGTAGAATTTATCTAAATCTTTTATGATTTGTTTCATAACGTTAGATTTATTTTTTGTGACCATCAGTCTAAAACCGGTACCTTTTCCCATAACATTTCTTAACAAATCATCTTTCACGATGCCAATGTCTCCTGTGACAACGTGCTGATGATAATCATCAATATAGTCCCGATATAGATTGCATTTACATGAATCTGAACTTAGGAGCTCCGAGACTTGATTATAATTAAATTCAAATCTACCAAATTTCTTGTTGTATTTGAAAGTCTTTTTAATAATAATATTTTTAATAGGAAAAAAAGGATTGATATTTTTGAAATATACTTGAAAAATTAATTTTGTTAAAGGATTTATTCATAAATAATAATGTACAATATTCTGTAGAGTAATTTTCACTTGCATCTAATTTAATATTCATTTTTTGTGCTAAATAGTTATTAAGGTCTCGAATCATATGCATACCATGAGAATCCCGAAATTTATATCTGCTTAAAATATCTGTCATAATTTAAATTTCAGTTTTATTCATGCCAAACATAAACGATTTAATTAAGCCTGTGTTGTAGTTATCATCGAAATTAACAGCTAATTCTAACATAGAATTTTTGAGGATTGTCATGTCTCTAGTAACTCTTTTTTACGTTTAGCCCTTGAAATTTTCGCTAAACCAATATTATTACTATTATCAATATATTTGTCAAAATTCGGAATATATAATGAATCCTCGGATTTTTGTTTAAAAGTCAGCAAGACACCTTCATCTTTCCAGATAACATTCAAACCATAAGGATAATATGATCTAAATGAACCTATAAAAAAGTTTTCGAACCATAATCTTTGTTTAATATTTGGCACTATTCTAAGCATATGTACAATTATGTTATGGAATCCATGTTTATGAAAGTGTCCTATCTCAATCTTAGCCTGATTTTTGCTGCAATCAAATTTTCTTGTATCAGACCTATGTTGATTTAATCTAATATTGATAGTGTTTGAAGTCTGACCTATGTAAGCGTATTTACATATGTTGCATGTCATTTTGTAAACACAGTTAAAAGTCTTACAAAATATATAACCTGCATCCATATCCAACTGTTCCCCACTCATCATGCCACACGCCTTGCATCTTTTATCAGTACAAGATCTAAATTTTAGTTTTAAAATATGAATATCTCTGAAAAACCTAGTTTCCAATATGTTACTATATATATGTGTGTGTGTATTATTAATAACTATGCGTTTGTGGATTCATTGTAGGCATTTAAGTTTGATGTTTAACTTTTTATCATTTTCCTTGAAAAAAATACAGTGATCACCCGACTTCTGGTTAAGATACAAACAAATTAAATTGATTCGCAAATCAGCCCATAAGGGACAATGCCTATTGTGTTCATCTCAGTATACATGACCATTGGGCGCTAATGTGCATAAGAGCATTTCCCGGTCAGGCAGACAAACTGAAGGGAAACCCTTAGTGTTTTTCCCCAAGCAAGCTTGGTACTCATTTATTGAACGACTGAAGGGATTGAATCGACCCTACCCAGTTCGAAGATAGGACCCCGGACTTGTGGTGTGGATGCGGGATAAGCTACCCCTCGGCTCCTGGGCTTCACAATAAGATATATTTTAATGAGTGATGAAGTTTTTGATAACACATGAAGAAATAAATTCCATTTTGAAATTGCAAATCATTTTTACATGTTAACTGGGAAAATTTAACAAATAAATTTTATTGTTTTAATCATAGTTTCGTAATTTAGAAAATTAGGAATTTCTGTATGTTATAAATTATGTGTTTCTACATTTTCCATTCTTTAAAATTAAAATTAGTTGATATGTTTTTTTAAATAAATGATGACTCATTTTAGTACAGAATTAGTATAACTGATTATCAGGACTTTCTTTGTACATATATATCAATTTCTTTGGCATTACCTGAAATCGAAATGGACTTTTGCAGAAAATGCAAAAAAAAAAAAATTACAAAAATAAATGACAAAATAAATAACAGTAATACACTTAAAACGCTTTACCTTTACATTTATTATTTTGTGTATTCAAAGTTTTAATCATATTTAATATTTATTTGTTAGTAGCTTGCATTCTGTGACAGGTTTGAAGTTACTTTAAACCGTGTCCTTATTAATCTGTAAGCAACAAAGGAACAGAACAGAAAAAAAAATCAGATACAACATTACACAGTAGAAGTAGACCGTCAAAGACTTCAACAATATGTATGCAATATCGGGGAAAAATAGTAAATTCTTTTAACCTAGTTTTTATTAGTTTTGTAATAGATATTAGATAGTAAAATGTTTGGAACAGTGAAAAATATTACACTTTTGGCATTTTAATAAATGTGGGTAATCCAGAATTGTTCAATTTGGACTACCGTTTAGAAACACATTAAAATGAAACAATCAATTGTAACTAATTTCGATTAAATTATGAGCGACAGAATATTTGTCGACATAGGTCATTAAACAACAAGAGATAAGATCAAGCCATCTTCCCCCGAACTGCTTGCTTACAAGTATTGAAGATGTTTATGCAAATGGAAGTTACTTGTTACGAGATCAAGGTCGAATGAGTTGCTTAAAAGCTCCTCACTGCAACTCCAAAAGGTATTTTCTACATTTCCCATAGTATTGGGACGTGGATTGTGACGAATAAGCTTATTTCAATCCTAAAGTATCCTAAGTTGTTTATTTTGTAGTGTGCGACGCAGTTATGTAAGCAAAGCTTACAAAATTACGAAAACGTGCAATATTGAATATTTGTCAGCATGATATTCCCCAGCAAAACAACACGAAGATCTGTAAACACTGGATACTTAAATTTACTATACGTGCTTAGTAGTTTTAGCTTTCGTTTATGTTGGTGAAGATGAGTACCAGGATTTCATTGATTGTCCTTTGGATTCTCTGGGAGTACGCAAAACACCCAGGGCTCATTACCAGTGAAGATCCGGCTTAAAAGAGGCATATGTTCGGAATATTTGAGCACTTCCTATCGTTGTTATTAAACACCTCTCTTCTTTATAATTTTCACATTAACTTCAACAAACTAACCCAGGGGAATCACAGAAGGGAACCTTCTTCATTGCATCGCTGCAACAACCTTTTAGCCATAGAATCCCACTTCACATTGCGTCCGTGTACCTTACAAATTTGCATGCGAAATTAAAAATCTTTGGTATTTCTCGCATTGAGAAACTGGATGAAAGACATTATATCTTATGTGTCAAGATTCTCAGTTATTTTAAGCATTTGAAACTTTACCCATACAAGCACTACACTATTAAACAATCATAAACTGTCTTTAAAGCTTGCGTATGACTCTATTTAACACGCAATGGTTTCGCTACGAAAAGGGTGAAACTGAACTTATTTCTCTGAAACCCCTCTTATATATGTGTGTGAGTGCTCCTGGTAGATTTCTTTCGTAGTTTCAACTTGAATAATTTTATTTTATGTACCTAAAAAATTAAAGCATTTCTTAAGATAGTTGTTAGAAAATTTCATTTGGCACAAAACATCAAATTCAACATTTTTTTACTCAGAAAAAAAAAAGAGAACGGAGGCAAAAATATGAATCAATAACAGAAACTATACATTATCTCTTTCATAAAGTACCTTTTCTTTTTTGTGAGAGAACACTTCTTTAGAAGACATCGATATTTTCAGTTTAGCTCAACAGTACATTTTGAAAAAAGAAAATAGCACTAGAAAAAAATCCTTTTTCCCTATTGGCAAAAGCGGTTATTCCCCCAAAAACATTTAAAAAAAACCCCTCTCGTCTATACCACGAGTAATACAGATATTAACGTTGGGAAACAATTTTCCGCTCCACTGGTGAGATACAATGTCTGCCTCACTCAAAAACGTGATATATTTTGGTCCGAAGCAAGACAACAACCAAAAAATTTATTGATTTCTCTTAACTTTTTGCCCTGACCCTTTTCGCTACCGAACGCATTTTTACCTTTTCCGGTTCGTCTACTGGCTCAAACTGACATTTATAAGCGTTTCTAGAAGCTTGCTGTTTGGATTTTCTTTTCGTTGTTTTAGATAGTTTATTTTTCTTCTCAATAAAGCTGGTCTATTTGTTCCTATTACGATCAGTACAAACGTTTGAAAAGATGACATAAATTAAAACTTAATGCTGTTGCGAAAATACAATTATATTAGTGACTTCAGGGTTTTTATTTCTACCCATAGAACTATTATAAGAAAACCTTTACTGTGAATTTAATAAGGTTATAAGCTACACGAACTGTAAGAACACATATGTCTTCTAAATTATTTGTAATTTCTTGAGTTCTTCATTTGTAAATAATAATAGCTATTGTAAAATATTTCCTGTTCATAGTAAGATGAATCGATTTGTTTTATCCCAAATAAATAGTCTGTTGCTTCCATTTTAAGTATTCACTTGATTTAAATACTTTAATTTCAATAGTTTTATGCGAATTTTCTTGAGAAATTCACATACTCATTTCTGAAAATTTTATTTATTTTTAAGTTTAAATGCATATAATTAACGTATTCTTTTACAGTTTAAATAAAAATCAAAAATGTCCAAAAATTATATATATATATTTGAAAACAAAAAAAGTTAATCTGTATTAGTAATTAAACATCACTAAATTAGTGCTAAAATAAAAAAAAATTAAATAAATGAATCTTTTTTTTAATATATTGTTATGTTAAATGATTGTTTACACACGCACTCTCTTACATGCATGTTTATTTGTAGCCTTATGATCCACTCTTAAAATATTACATTTGTATTACAAGGTAAGAGTCTATACAATTTTAAAAATATTATTGCAAAATAACAGGTGCATTAATACAATGATTTGTTTCTAATTTTCGGACATTTCGGTTACATTGAATGGGTACCTTGTGAGGTATTTTGGTCATATTTCTTTTTTTGCGCCTCTATGTGAGAGAAATATTTATCATAGTAAAAAGTATGATAACTAACTTATTGGGTTCTACTAGATGTAAACACTTGATGGTAAGTTTTGTATTAGAAAACAGTACTTTTTTTTTCCCTTGGAAAAAATGTAAAATGTTAGAAAAAGGTATTTCTTTTTAACGTATTCAGAGTATCAATTATTGTTTTAGTGTTATGCTACAGTTTGTCCTACATTTATTGTAAAAACTTGTTTTAAAACTATATTTGCGTTACATTGCAAAGATTATGTGGTTTGTAAGTTAAATTTGAATTGTAAGGCGATGTCAAAGCAATAACTCTAGGCGATCTCAAAGCAATAACTCTAGGCAATATCAAAGAACACCATGGACGGTTCCACTAAGATATTGTTACGAATGTTGTGCAAGGAATGCTTAAAATAATGTAAATAAATTTTATTTGGATGGGTAACATATTAATTTTAAATTCTGTTGCATTTATTTTTGCTAAAATTGTAATATTCGCAAGCAACGCCAATCCATGCATTTAAATGTTGATTCAATGAAAACTTGGCGATTATGTAGCTGCCAATATTGGCAAAATGGTGACCATATGAATTCTTCTGGAAATTACTAGATAAATCCACTAATATCACGATCTATCAAGTAAACGGAGTATTCGAGAAAAGTCCCAGCAATTTATAAATAGGGAATCTTTCGACTAAACTGAGTCAGTATTACTTTGACCGTTGAAGAGTCTGTAGTTTCGATCTATTAGGAAGTTGCTTTGATCGAGTGACTTCTTTCGAATACATTACTTATTTGTATTTTATAGACACTGATAGTTATGCCTGAGGGATGTAGATGGTTTGAAGATTTTCTGCATTTTATTTTGCAAATTTTATATATATAATGCTGTATCCTAAATTTCTGAGAATTGTTTATCGACAATAAATTTTCATCGGTCTTGAATTAATATCTTGCTCTCTCTTTGAGACTGTTAGCATAAAATTCTTAAGCCCTAAGCCACGTTTCAATATTATTGTGTAGACGACATCATACGTCCTACATCTTTTGTTGGAACTTGAGTAGACTCTGTAATCTTTGAACAATTTTTTTTTATTTATATATTTAAAAATTGTTTTTTACCATTTCATATAAAATATTTCTATTCAAGAAAATGATACGAGGAGAAAATTTGCACATATTATTCACGCAATTTTAAAAATTTAATTTTTTAATGAAAAATTTGGAAAATTTTAAAAAATCTACTCCTTTTGTAATTATCCATTTTTTATCTGAAATTTTTCTAATATTCTTAAGGATACTTTCAACAACTGTAGGGATCGACATTACGATAATTTAATTAGTTTTGAAGAAAATAAATGAAATGTTCATATGCGCAAGCTAAAATTCAAAGAAAATTCAATATCTCCTACATTTTAATTTTTTAAGTATTCAGTTTGCAGCAAAATGTATCCCTAATTTTCTTACATGCATTATATATAACTCAATATGAAAAGATGAAAGTGATTCATAATAATTGTGAAATGAGAAGCGTTTTGAATACGAAAAACAGCAAAGTCAAAAAACCACTTTAAAGTTTTTCATTTTGAAAAAATCATTATAAAACGCTTAAATAAATTTAAAATACCACTTTATGACTCACAAAAGATATATAATTAAAAAATTGCACTTTTATGTATTTTAAACTTTTTATTTAAACTTTTTTATAAATGATTAATTTTTAAAGTTTATTAATTAATTGCTCAAGAACATTCAAGGGAAAAGATAATTTTTTTTCTCTTATCATAAACGGAATTTCAGTTCTTTTTTTCTTCTCAAAACATTGAAACATTATATCTGTATGAAACAATATGAGGGATAAGAACTGAAATTATGAAACTATTAATATAAAATGCTTTAATACAAGAACTTTACAAGCACACATTTCACAATAAAAAAATGTACACTATTGTAATGTCTAAAAAGTATCATGCTTTATATCTAACACATCCATTATTTATAGTTGTTATTGCTATTTTTAATATATATATATATATATATATATATATATATATATATATATATATATATATATATATATATATACACACATATATATACACATATATATATGCACACACACACATATATATATATATATATACATATATATATACACACACACACATATATATATATATATATATATATACATATACACTGGTGTGCAAAGATTAAGGACGATGTCGAAAAATTAGCATATCAGCTGAACGAAGAGGCAGAGCGGACAGAAAGACCAATCAGCAGATTAAGTAAGGTGATGTACGGTAGCACATGCGCAGATATGCAGGTAGACGTAATGGGGGAGTGTCTGAGTAGTATAAAGCATGTTGTCGGTGTAAGATCAGTATTTCTGGCAAAGAGATTGTACGCCGTATATCAGTTAAAATCACACCGAGTTGCTGCCTCAGCGAAAAAGGCGAATAATCAATCTGTTAGACGACATCTGGATGCTTTTACCCGAGGTCGAATCATTGGGAAGTTGGAGGAAGGCCGCAGTGTAACAAGTATGGCTGCAGAGTTCGGAATTGCTCACAGCATCGTTTCATGACTTTGGAGACAATTTCAAACTACAGGAACAGCTATCCGGGGGTTCAGTAGTGGTCGTCCACAAGGAACCACACCCGCAGATGACCGGTACATTGTCTTACAAGCCAGAAGAAACAGGCGGCTAACAGCGGGAGAAATCGCTAGACACACAACACAGGCGACTAGACGACCGATATCGCGTTTTACCGTGGCCAGAAGACTGCACGGTGGTGGTCTGTTTGCACGACGCCCTGTACGGCGTGTACCTGTAACGCCTGCCCATCGGAGAAGGCGTTCTCTGTGGTGCCGGGAACACCGGAATTGGAGAGGCAATGAATGGGGACGAGTACTCTTTACAGATGAGAGCGGATTCAGTTTGAGTAGCGATTCTCATCGCATACTTATCTGGAGAGAGCGGGGAAGCCGCAATCATCCCCAGAAAATCATTGAAAGGGACAGGTATGGAGGTCGAGGTGTTCTCGTTTGGGGAGGCATCATGCTTGGTAGTCGTACAGACCTTCACATCTTTGACGCAGGTTCAGTCAACGGGACCCGTTATTGTAACGAGATTCTTCTTCCATATGTGCGTCTTTTTAGAGGCGCTCTGGGTCTGCAGTTCCTTTTCATGGACGACAATGCACTATGTCATCGCACAGTAGCTGCCAAATAGCTCTTAGAGAGTGAGGATATTGAACGTATGGATTGGCCGGCACGATCTCCGGATCTCAATCCCATCGAGCATGCATGAAATTTTCTAGGCAGATGCTTGGCAGCTCGTACCTTACCACCAATAACGATTCGGGAGCTTCGATTGGCGCTGCAAGACGAACGGGCAGCAATGCCTCAACAACTCATTGACACCCTCATTCTCAGCATGGACAGACGCTGTGAAACCTTCCTAGCAGTCAGGAAAGATCATATCCCCTACTAAAGACCGGATACTTCTTGCTGGACACCCATCACACGGATGTTTCGCAGTCGCATTGCGCTCCATGCTACTTTTTCAATCAAGCTTCTTTTTATATCCCTCTGATTACTCTTTTAGTAAGTGTTGCTTACATTACACATGTCCTTACGTATTGGGGATCTTACGGTATTAAATACGTTGATTTGGAAAGCTTTTGTACAAAGTTATATTGAAAAAACCGTCTCGTCCTTAATTTTTGCACACCAGTATATATATATATATATACATATAGATAGATATATACATATATATATATACATATATATACATATATATACATATATATATACATATATATATACATATAGATAGATATATATACATATATATATATACATATATATATACATATAGATAGATATATATACATATATATATATACATATATATATATACATATATATATATATATATATATATATATATTATATACATATATATATATATATATATATACATATATATATATAAATTAAACAGCGTTTTTACCTATTTACTTTAAAAAATGGGATGTAGTCAAATTGTCTAATTTGCTTGTTGACATTCCTCAATTGAAGTTTTTTTCCAACTTTTTATTTTCCGACTTGCACAAATGATTTATCAACCAAAAGATAATAATGCAAAAAATATGACAAAATAAAAATTAACATAAAAACGATACTATGGTCATATTTGGAGTACCAAGTCATCTTAACTCAAAGAAACTCTGATCGTTACATTCATATAATTGTATGGTTTTAAGTTAAATTTCAACTGTAAGAATAATTTGAAAAGAAAAAAAAATGTGTTATAATGAGAAATTAAAAATATGGCTCTGTATGAGAAAATATTCTAAGAAAGATGAATAAAATTTGATTTAATTACTTTTTTTATCTAATAACTTTGATTTTGTAATATTTTTCTCTGTTGATTAATATTTTTAAAAAAAAATGTTTATTAAATAAACATGTCGTTATATTTGAAGGTTTATGTATAATAGTAATATTCTCCAAGCTAACATTTTAAATATAAAGAATGTATATTATCTAGAGTTATAAGTAATAAATTAATGCAAAATGCTAGGTAAAAATGTATAACATACTAGTTATTTATTTCAAATATTATTTAACTCGTTATTTTGATAAATACCTATGAACCAATTTAACTTATTTAAATTTGTAATTGCAGTTTTAGTTCATAAACTTGAAAGTGGGCAGTAGAAAATGTGGTTATCTGTATAAGAAATTTTGGGATAAATTTGTCATATAGGACATCAATCCTCATTGTAAGGGTTTAAAGCAAAATTACCGCGCGGGATACAAGTATAATAAGAATCCACGTGTTGATTTGAACTAATTTATGTTTATCTAAATAAAAATGCTATATTGTGCCTATGAGGAAGATTTTGTCTAAAATAGATATTTTTTCATTTATTCAGGTCCATGTAAGTTGATTTTTGTAAATATATATTTAATACTACTTATACCTTTACACGAGAAAATAACATATATTTTTTACATGCTATTGATACAAGAGTTTGAAATTGGTTCATTTCTCTATTGAAGAATTTCGTTAAGCTTTGAAAGATGGCTTTCATACGAAAATGATTGCTAACAATAATGCTAAGTAAGGGAGACCTTGGTTGTATAAAATGAGAGGAATTTGATCGCCAAATGTCACCAAATTGAATTCCAAAAATAGAAACATTAAAATGAATCTAAGACAATCCAAGAAGTTTGACTGACGAGACAACCTTTAAAATCCATAGATGCCTTTTCCTGCCTGCATAAGGACGCTTAAAGAATTATCATTAATGCGCATCAAAGCTTGGCAATGACTGTGCGAATCATAAGATACTGCTATATGAGCATTGAAATCATGAGTTTCTTGTTTAAAATGTATCTGTTGTATTGACCATAGAGCTCAAAAATAAATTGCGATGATTTATTTATAAAATCATATTTATAATATTGTGGATTTCTCATGTTTTAAAAATAATCAGTATGCAATTATGTACACGTTAGCACGTACACAGATTTAAGTGAATTTTTCTATGTCCTCAGTACAAAACAATATATGTTGGTTTTTATTTTTAGAAAAGAACCTGAATAGAATATATGTATTTTCAAGTACATGTTTCCAGTACAAGTATGTTTTTTACTCGAAGTCTTTACGAAGCAAGCCTACTTCAGCCTCAGAGTATTTACATGGCAAATAAATATCATTACAAAGCTTACCAAACAAGTTCAGGCATTTTTTCATTTACTGTGGCTCAAAATGTTGAGCAACGTTAATACATTTTCCATTAGTACTAGGAAGAATGATTACAACCAGAAAATGTTAAAATTAGTTCTAAAAGCTGTTGCAAGCCTATTTTGCTATGTGGAGCGATATATTTTGCTGCACAAAATAAGCAATGTTGTATAGAAATTTTTATACGGTTCTATAAATTAAAATTCTTATTTTCAAACATCTAAATTGATTCTAATTTAGTAATCTGTATATTCAATACCGAGGCCCAGTGTTCGATTGGAAGCGTATCACGCTTCCACACCACAGATACAGGCTATATCCTCTGGTTGGGCAACACCTCAGAAAGGTGTTGACTGGGCAAGTTCGATTCAGCTCATCATCCCTTCGGTGGGTCGATAAATGAGTACCAAGATTGCTTAGTCCCCAAAATCCTAGATCTACTCACTAAATTTAAAAAAGCTAACTCAGATGAAGAAAAAACCTGCCTTCTCGCAGAAGCAATTATGGATAAAGTTTAAACTTTATCATTTTAATTTTTACTCATTATAATCAACCTAAAATTTTTCCCTTATTACTTTTATTTTAAATTTAATTTACTCTTCCATATTTAACTTTTAATTCTTTTTAAAATCAAGATCATGCAATCAATTCCAAGAGCTCACTTCCATTCTATCTCAAAGCCACACCACAGAAACTGGTTTCAGCCAATCACATTGGATCTCTCTCGAAGTCACGCCCACCCCTCCAACAAAGTTCCAACACAACGAACATCGCAGTTCCAGATAGAGGGCAGAAGACAGCTGGCGCAGTCTAGATACCTCAGACTTAATAATCACCGTTAATCACCGTTGGGGACTAAACATTGGGGGTTCACTTCAACCTGAATACCTGATTGAGACATTCACTCATGCATCTCAGCGTCCAATGGTCAAGTATACTGATATTAGCACAGTACGTCTTGGCCCGCATGGGCTTTTGAGCCAATGAGTATAGTTTAGTTGTTTATTTGATACCATGGTTTTTTAATTTCCAAAATTTTACATTAAAAAAAACCCTTGAGTTTTCAAAGTTTAAAAAGTTATTCTTAATCACAATCTATGGCACCACTATTTAGGTAATTAGTTTTATCTTACATAACATGATTAATTTGAAGGGTGAGTCTTTTTAAAATAAATAATTATTGAATTAGAATTGGCATAAATTCTTCTGATTTTTGTTTAAGATATAACTAAAGGCTCTTTTTAAATAAATAAAAAGTAATAATGTAATATTTTTTCACAGAAATGCATAAGGATTAAAGAAATAAAGATTAAAAATGCACGTTTTAAAATACCTTTAAAACACATTAAAAAAACCTTGATTATTATATTTAACTTTAATTTATTTATTCATTTTTATTATTCTTAGAGGAATGAAAGAAAAAGTAGAAAAGTCAGTTTTTCAGTAATTCGTTATACCCTCTTCATGTTTGGAATAGGAAAATCCACCAGAATTCCCCATTCGAGTAAAGTCACCCCATTTATCCCTAAACGAAGGACTTGATACGAAAATTTCCCTTTGGGGAATTTTTATGGATAAGACCATGTAATGGATCGTAATGCAATTGATTCCTCTTTTTAGAATTTAAAAAAAAAGAGGAAAAGCGCCCCTATCTGTGGAGGGTAGAGTTTCACCTCTTTACTTTCGACATGTTTCTGGAAATCTCTTGACAGAGATGTCAAGTGATTTCTTACCTAATTCAGGACGATAGTGTAAAAGTGTGGAATATTTGCTCTGGGCATTTCAGCACAATTTTATTTGTAGGAAAAGAGTAGGGAATATATATATATATATATATATATATATATATATATATATATATATATATATATATATATATATATATATATATATATATATATATATATATATATATATATTTATATCGAGTCTGAAGTTTTCATGCCTGGCAGATATGGATGTTAATTTACATATATGTTAGAAGTTTTGCTCTTCCTATTTCTGTATTAAAATTTATTTAATACAGGATTTTTATTATTATTTAAATATTTTATTATTTACAACTTAAAAATATTTTGGAAAAAGCATATTTTTTTTAAATGAATTTAGTTCCATAATATAAAACACTTTTTCTGACTCTAAATGAAATCACCTAACTTGCTAGAAAATAAACATCCTTTTTTTGAGGGAAAGGGTATAATTAATGGCATAGTGTTTTGGATTTTTAAAAAAAATTATTCTGAACTTAAAACGTTTGTATGAGAGAAAAGTACCTAGAGTATTTATAAAATAATTTTTTATATAGTGAGAATAGCAATGAGTCTACAAAAGACGATTCGATTTAGAAAAGAAAGCTTAATTTGCATGATGGCAATACATTTAATTATGAACTTATAATTTTCTTTCATGATATTTGTCATTTATTATTCATTAGATTTTTTAATTTGTAGATACATATTAAAGTAATGTATATTTTGATAATGAATCTAAATTTCTTATTTTGTTTGCTGATTTAGCATTGTAATGAAGGAGTGTTTTTTTAAAGAAAACTAAACACGCAGTTTTTTTAATTGACACCCACAAATATATATATATATAACTTTATGATATATTGATCTAAATTAGAACCTATTAAGGAAAGGTACTTAAAAGTTTTGACAGTTTATTGAAACATTAAGATTTATGTAGTCAATTTTACTTTCATTAACTTTATTTTCCAGATGTGATTCATACTCATTTCATCATGGAATTTGCAACAAGAAGTTCAGAATTGATTTTAGCATTTAACAGGTTTTTAACAGTATATACTGTAAGCATAACTCTTTTAGCCAACGAAGTATATCCCCTATAGTTCCGAACATTCTCTCAGGTAAAGACAAAGGCATTGGAAACTCAACCATTTTAGAAATATTGCAACGTGAAATGTCAGACTTATATTATAATATCATTAACACACGTACAACTAATGCACTTTCTACTAAATTAAAGATGGTCATTTTAGTTCTCAAAGTTAGCCACTTTAAATTATTAATTCTATCTCAAAATTAGTTCCCCACAGCTATAAGTATCTGTTACTAGATTTATAATAACTTTCTGAGCTTTAGAAGAATTTTTATTCCTGAGCATCATTTTCTTTTAGAATGTATAGCACTTTTTTGGCAAATGATGGTATAAACTTATGAATTTCCTCTCCCGAAGTTAACAAATAATTTTCGACCTTATTTTAAATGCCTCGGTGACAAAAATAAAATTATTATTTTTATTTTTTGGAATTAATTAAAAAAAATCGAATTTCAAAAATAGTTTATATTTTGGATTTTTAAAGAATGAAATAATAGTTTTGGGCATTTTTAGAACATTAAAGAAATATAATTTAGTTCATCAAAAGTAAATAAAAAATGCTGTTTCTGTGTTACACTAATATATATATATATATATATATATATATATATATATATATATATATATATTATATATATATATATATATATATATATATATGCAGTTTACATTCATATTCATTAACTTCTATTCTAAACTAATCATTTTAATCAGATAAAAAGAGAATAATAAGTAGCGTAAACATAATATATAGTTTATAATTAAATATCTATATTTTAATTGAAAACGAATATGTCTGTCTGAGAGAATTCTCGCAATTTTTCTGATCCGTCAAAACAATTATATTAAAAATATATTAAACTCCAACAATTAGTTTAAAATATTGAAAAATAAATCATAATGAGCAATCATTTCCCCTGAAATAAAATCAAATGAAGTTATATGTGTTAAGCTTGAAATTAATTACTTGTATTTCATATTTTATGCCGTTGTGTGCATAACTTTTTTCTCAAACTTCATGGAAAAATTATGAAGAATGAAGGCTTAGCATTATTGTTAAGCAACTTTGCTAAATTAAGGAAGGTTAAAACTTCTCACATCCCACATTTTTAAATATAATTCATTACCATGTATGTATACCATCGTCTGTTTTTACATGGTACAGAGTGTTTTTTTTCAGGTATAGAAGTTTAAGTTGGCATTACTTTCCAAGATGGCGACCGATTTAACAGCTGTCAAGTGATTTATTCTCAGTTTGGTTTGGCAATTCATCATGAATAGACTCACGCCTGAAACACGCTTTCAAATTGTGCAATTTAATTTCGAAAATAATGGTAGATTTTCATAAGCAAATTTTGTTTAGCGATGAAGCGCAGTTCTGGTTGAATGGCAACGTCAACGAACAAAATTGCCGCATTTGGAGTGAAGCTAATCCACAAGTGTATGTCGAAACACCGTTACATCCAGAAAACTGACTGTTTGGTGCGATTTATGGGCTGGTGGAATCCTTCTTCAAAAAGGATGAAGGCCGCAACGTTACAGTCAATGGTGATCGGTATAGAGCCATGATTACTAACTTTTTCATTCCTGAATTGAACAATCATGATCTCTAGAAGCTGTGGTTTCAACAAGACTGCGCAACATGTCACACAGCTCGTGCCACAATCGATTTATTGAAAGACACGTTTGGTGACCGCTTAACTTCACGTTTTGTACCTGTGAATTGGCCTCCAAATTTTGTGATTTAACACTGCTAGACTAATTTCTGTGGGACTATGTAAAGTCATTGGTCTATGCGGATAAGCCACAAACGCTTGACCATTTGGAAGACAGCATTCGCCGTGTTATTGGCGATATACGGCCACAAATGTTGGAAAAAATCATCGAAAATTGGACGTCCATATTGGACTACATTCGAGCCAGCCGTGACAGTCCTGTGTCAGAAATAATATTTGAAATGTAATGCCACAAGATTATCTTTCGAATAAAAAAAAATCATGTCAATCGAATAATACATCGTTGTTTTATTGCAATTTAAAGTTCTGTACCTCTAAAAAAAACCTTTACTTTTTTACGCATATAAAATCTAGCCCCGTTTTTTTTACACGACTGATTTTTTATAACATGATCAAGTATCGCTGATTGTTCTGGAAAAAGATAATGCGGACCTTTCTCTATTAATTTCGGGTATGTTTTTGAGGTATTTAAAAATGGTACAAACACGGTAAGTAATTTTCCTTTGTATTGTACCAAACGTGAGCCCAACTGAAACTTCAAACAAAGTTTGAAATTGTACTAGGTTAGATATGAATAATCAAATCAAGAAACTGAAAATTCTAAGTGGTAAATAAGTAAATAAATAAATCAAAGAAATTCTGATAAAATCAAAGCCTCAGTTGCACAAAATATTTTTTCACATATACCAAAACCTCATTACAGGATAAAACAATTTCATTGAATTTACTAGCAACACATGAAATGAATCTTTGTACTCGGGACCGCGATTTCGATTCATCTCGTTTATAAAAGTGAGCTTATTATTAGCAAGTCGGGAGTAACAGAGCTTCCACGTCACAGGTCTGAGGTGGGCAATATCAACTCAGGGGCACAATAAATAAGTATCAAGATTGTTTGGGAACTAAAAAAGGGGGGTTTCACGTCAGACTGACCCTTGGCCTGAACATATGTTCTTGCACCACAAGTGTCCCAGTGCACGTAAATTGAGAAGGGCACGGGTTCTCTAATGGATTGTGGCATCACCGAGTTTAGTTTTTTAGAAAGAAAAACAAATTAATTTCTAATTACAAAAACAATAAAACATAATAAGGTACTTTAATTTAAACTAGCTGCATGGCCCGGCATTACACAGGTTTTCTCCACTTTAATAAAAATTACCTTTCCTTCACAAAATCAGCAGTTTAAATACTCTTTTTCTAAATGACTTCCACCCACTTCCACCGCTTAGCCCAACGTTGCTCGGGCGTTCTTTTTTCCTCATGGCACCAGCATTTCTGCGTGTGTGTTTGTACGTGCACAATGTGAGTTATTTCTAAAATTGTGTCAAAAATATCCATTTTTCGAAATTTGTTTCATTCCACTTATTTTTGCGTTAATACAAGTTTCGGTTCACTCCTAGGAGAGCCCACACCCTTAGCGCAAATTACTTTGGTTGGCGATAATTGCGCCGTCATGGTAACCTTGCTTTTAAATACTACATATGGCAACCCTAACTATTTCTAGAATGTTCGTAGTTTGTGGGCGCGCATTTCAAATTTCATTTTGTTGTTGGGCACCGGGTTGAAAGTATGGCTGCGCTTGTAAGTGAATACACGTTAGAATTTTTTACGTTATTGAATGCTAGAGGGAAGAAAGAAATGATTGAATGGTGTATGAAAGAAGGATTAATTGCTTCAAGTTATGGATGACCAAAATGTTATGAACAAATGGGATTATATGAACGAAAGAGTGTTGTTTTGGATGGATTTGAATGGAGATGTCGAAAAAAAGGTGTGAATACCCATGATGTTTGCAGAAGTATAAGAAAGAATTCGTGTTTTTCCAATAGTAAGTTAAGTATGTATGATATTTTGCGTGTAACACTAAAATGTGGTTTGGAAGATGTATGAATGATTACGTTGTGAATGAATTGAAATTGAATAAAAATGCAGTTATTGATTGGTTTATGTTTTGTCGAGAGGTTTGTATGAATGCGGTTGTGAACGAAAGCGTTAAAATTGAAGGAGTAAATGTTATTGTTGAAATTGATGAGAGTAATTTCGGGAAAATGAAGTATGGAAAAGGCAATCCTGTGGATGGAAAGTGGGTGTTTGGAGGTATAGAAAGAGGAACGAATATATGTTTTTTTCGAGTTGTTGAACGAGGGACGAAAGAGGAATTGCTGTGTGTGATTAAATAATGGGTTCTGCCTGGAAGTACGATTATTTCTCATTGTTGGAAGGCGTATAAATGTTTTTCAGATGAGGGTTTTAAGCATTTGGAGGTGAATCATAGCGTATGTTTTTAGGATCCTAATAGCGGTGCTCATACAAACTCAATTGAGGGTACATGGTTGGCTATAAAACGTTTTCTCCGTAATCACACCAGCCACGCAGAAGGCATGTTCGACCATTACCTCGCTGAATATATATGGCGGCGCTCTCGCAATCACTCACTCAGCGACGAGACTTTCAAGGATTTTTTAAAATCAGTTGTTACACTTTACCCTCCACTTGGGAAGGATCAACAATAAGAAAGTAAGTGCTGTTGTTATATTTTTTATCTTAAATGTTAAATTTCTGTATTGTTTACATATATTTTCATTGCGAATCCATCTTATACTGCTATATTTACTTGCCACCATTGTCGGGTTCGCTTGGAGCCATTTCGTTTTCGCTTGGCGCTTTTTCCGGTTTGGCGCCAAGGGTGTGGGCTCTCCTAGGAGTTTACCCAAGATTCTTTCCCTTATCAATAACCTGAAAACGGTTTTTTTATTGTAAAATTATTGTTCTATCTTCCTCTCCTTCTCACAAATAAGATATAGCTTCAAATTTCGAAGCATGACTTAAAAAAATAACATTGCGTTAGAATTAAAAAAATATTACTGTGAAGCAATAAAAAGAAAACAATCCTGATGCTCAGAGTAAAACAAAAAAGCATTCATCATTTTTTTAATTATAGTTAGTTTCTAAAAATAATAAAATATATTTCAGATTTTCATGAATCAATCAATCGTTACATATAGTTAGCTTAAAAATGTCTCTAAAATCTATTTTTAGACAAAATAATAGACAATGCACTTTTTAATTAACAAATAATTCATTTAGTAATGAAATAATAGAAATAATCATTTTAAATACACACACACACACACACACACACACACACATATATATATATATATATATATATATATATATATATCAGTAATCCAAAACATAAAAATACTCAGATAGTTAGAACTTAAAATAACAATACTAAATAGGAAGAAATAGGCACAATAGTACAATAACAAACTCTTGGCCTTAGGAACCAAGATTGCAGGTTTAAAAGAGTTTTAGGGTTAGCCAACCATCACCTGTAGTTTGTCATACTATGTACCAAGATAAGATGAAAGGAAAGAATATCATTTGCAGGAATTTAAACATTATAATAAAATCATTAAGCAATAAAATATAATTATAAAATTGTAGCCTACTAGTAGTCACATTATACATTTCAATTCGATGCAAAATTTAGATAGTAAGACTTACTTCGGGAGTGTATAAACTGGTTATGTTTCCCGCCAAATACAAGAGGGAAAACAGTTCCGCATAAAGTTAAATTATGATAGATGAATATAAAGTTTATATATAAATATATGTACTTTTAAAAATTATAAATATATATTGACATAAATATTAGTGTACAATATAAATGAATCCTAAAAATATTTAAATATTACTGAATTATCAATTATGTGGCGCCATCTATTTAATAATTGTATAATTTGTTAAAAACCCATAATGTCAATAAGTTATTAATACAAATTGTATAACATTAAGAAATATTAGAAATATAATTGTAAAGAAAGTTAGCAGGATATCCATGTTCTATACATTGTTTGATAAAGTTAATGTATATATATATACATGTAATGAAAAAAAAACGATCTAATAAAAACATTTTGATATTTAATTTTAATTTTAACCTTTTTCATTCCACTGCGTTTAGTAAATTATTTAAACACGTATAAGACTAAAAAAAGTATCTTATTTCTAGCAAAAAGGGAAATAAACGAAAAGCACAATTTATAAAAAACCGTAAGTTTTAAGTATTTTTTTTTAAATATTTGTACAGATTACGAAAATTGATAAAATATCTTAAAAATTACAGTTTTTTAAAAAAGAAAATTGTGTTTCTCGTTTCTTCCCTTTTTGCGAGAAATATCTAAGCATTATTTTTGTTAGATTTTTTGTTTAAAAACATTACCGTTGCTTGCAATCTATATATGAAATTTAAAATCATTAAAAAATCCTTTTCATATAAATTCATCGATATTTTGATTCTTTTTAGAAAGTATCTTAAAGAAGTTTTGAATGCGTGAATAAAATTTGGAGTATTTTTTATAAAATCATGAAATTTAAACTTCAGTTCCGATCCCGAGTACTATGATCTATGAAGAATGGCCTTTACCGATTACGTGGCGACTCCTTGAGGGAAGAGCGGAGAAAAGACATTCAAAAATAAAACGAAAGAAATGTTCAATTTCGCATTGCGTTATTTGATACAGTTAAATTTTTTTCGGGCTTCATTTTTTAAGTTAGTACATTCAAACTTCATATATCGATTGCAAACATCAGTAATTTTTAAACAAAAAACTTTAAAAAAATAATGCTTACACATTTCTCGCAAAAAGGGAAAAAACGAAACACAGATTTTTTTAATAAAACCCGTAGTTTTTAAGATATTTTATCAATCTTTGCACATATTATATATAATACCGTTCTGCACACGGGAAAAAAGTTTCGTCAGATTAGTTTTATGAATAAAGAAGTTATTAAGTATTTAATGAAAATTTTGAGTATTTTTTGAAAAATCGTAAAACAAAAACAGTTTTTGACATTAAACTTTTTAAATGACTGATTCTAAAAGACAAAAACATGAACTTTTTAGTGTAAAATATTTTTTTCATGAAAGCCAAACAAAACGCAAGCGGAACGATTTAGGAATCATACTCCTAATAACGTATCGATTTCGACTCATTTTAAAAAAATCGTAAGAAATACAAAATGTAATTATTTTGTAAAATAAATTATACCATATCTCGTAGCGAAGTAAATGATCATTCCGAATCTGTAATTATTTTTTGTCTGAGTCTCAACAAAAAATTAGATCGCGTTTTAAATACGTCTGAAAAAAAAAAGAAGTTCCGAATATTTGAACTTGTCCACTGGCGGAGAAACATGGTACTATATACTTATGCGTTTTAAGATTTTTTATTAATATCTTCTTAACTAATTGGAATATCGGAATATAAATAGTCAAAACGGATTTCTCGGAATATTCTAAATTTTGGTATGTTTCGCGGGTTCCTGCGTTGTGCGGTTCGTGAGAAGACAGGGACACATAGATAGATACGTTTGTTTACGTACGAATTTTAATAGTGTAGATGTTTTATCTATTCTAAAACAATCTGAAAGTGGTTTTGATACTTTTTAGTTATGTTGGATATATAAATATAAGTATTTATACATAAAATGTATACAGTTGAACTTTCTTTACAGATTTTTTTATATTAAATTATGTTTGAAATTGGATTTTGTTTCACTTTTGAACCGCGGGGAATGCATAATTATTTATTATTTAAAAAAAATGTTCTGATGCATCTACCATGCACTTAAAAAACATATGAATACAATGGAAATTTAGCAAATGTTTAATTTTACTTTTCAATTATTTCATATGCAATGTGATGTGTAAATAATTTTAATAATCTTAAGGTATTTTCGAGGGGAAATGTAAATAATACTAAAATTTATTCGACAAATATATTTTAATACCGAAAATTAAATAGTTGCGTTAATTTTCAGTTTTATTGATAACTGGTTTATACTTCCAAAAGGCAGATCATGTTTGTAAGAACAACAAAATATTTGGAATATTTCTCTAAAATAAATTTAAATAAAGCCTCATTTAGTGTTACTTCTGTGGTCCTAGTTCATGTATTATTTCTTCTAAGTACAATGTTGATTTTTCATGGATTGTGATCAAAGATCAATGAGTACAAATAACATTATTGGTAGTGAATACGATTTAATTCTTATACAAAATACTTTTCATAATGTATGTTGAAGAAAACTGAAATGCAATTTTCTTGCACACCATTCTTCATTAATTTAAGTTATGCATTTCAGAAAAACCTATCTATATTACTAATTATAAAACTGCTTATTATGTGTATATATTTCAATTGAGATAAAAAGAGGACTATTTTGCAAAATGTAGTCTTTTTAATATTCCCAAAAAAATAAATTTGAAATGCATTACGTCAAGAAAAGATATATTAATTTTTTATTTATGTTTGTTATAGTTAATAAAGTAAATGCAATTTGCGTTGATAAATGTAATAATTTTTAATTTTATGTAATGTAACTTCAGCATGAATTTTTTAAAACACAAAATTAGATTTATGCCATGCAGGTTAAAATTGTTAAACAAATAAAGTAACAGCTATAACTTAACCAAATTAGATATATAATTCAAATATCACATTTAAGAACACACATGGATGAATTAAGCACCAATTAAATTGTTGCAATACTTAACTATAAAAAAGAAGCCAAAAATCATGGTAAATTTTAAAAACAAAAATACATTTACCACCTGATCATTACAAAGCAAATAAAATATATGTGTTTCGCCATATGTACGAAATTATGTCCGATATACAGTAAACCATATACAAAGAACAATGTAAGTGAATTAGTGTAATACAACTGAATAGGTTTATCACAAGAAGAAACACACTAACACCATGACCGCTCAATAAAAATCGATATTGGCAAACAGTGGTGTAGTCTTGAAAGAATGGTGAGATTGAGGAATTGTCACCACTTGTCAGTGGATTATCAGGACGTCTTGTAATGTGGTGTGCCAAATCGATCCCTGAAGGGGTGGGCCTTTCGTGTATAAGGCTTAGTAAGCACACATATCTAATCGATATAAATCGTCCCCTCTCTGTTGGTATTACTCGAGTTTTCTGGTGAAGAAGCAAAAGAGTTATAGAGAGAGGGAAATGTTTTCTCGAAAAAAAAGTACTGTTCCCAGTATGTTGAATTTTCGCATTTCCCGTCTGTCCAAAGAAAAGAATACGTAGCAGTGTTTTTGTAAGGATATAAGTTCTGTTTAAAGTTTACTGGATAAAATTCTGGTGTTCTCTAAAGATTAAATTATTTTGTGTTTGTGCATCATCTCTTGTCGTTCACTTCTTTCAACAGTCCCTTCTCTTTCTTTAAATAATATTCCGGCGGAATTGATGCCAGATATTCAAGTTTTATTGTTTTTGAACGTTCAGTGCTTAAGCTACTATATTTATTCGATATAGTTATATATTCTCTTAAAACTAAATGTAAGTTAAATGCTAAATTCACATTTATTGAAAATATGTAATGCATTTAAAAAAAATTGTCTACAATTTGATAAAATATTGAATGAAATGCATGCATTTTATAGAAAGAATTGAAAATCATATAGCAAGTACTTCATTCGTAGTTTTCTGTATATTGCTGAGATATTTAGAATTGTTTTTTTTAATTCAACGTTATTTTGATATAGAAAAACCCCTTTTAAAACGAAATGATTGTTATTAAATATCATATTTTTCTACGATATTTACTTAGATAAATGTGATAAAATGAAATAATAAATATTGAACTTTTATTCTTGTGTGTGGCAGAAAACTGATAAATAAACATTTAAACCTAAGAATAGTAATAGGCTATATTTTAAGAATTTATAGATTTTATGTACACCTTTAAGGGCAGTCGGTATGGTAAACACCTTCCAGAAATCGATTTTGTGATTTTGATATTTCTCAAATCTCCAAATTAAGCCCTTTCCAATGATATAACATACTAGTCAATTTTTGAATTACAAGTATTTTAAAATGTTTTTTAAAAAATAATCAACTGATTTGCCACGCCTACTTTGACAGATAGAAATGTAAACATTGGCCTTTTAAAACTGGGATGCTCTTGCAAAGCCATTATCTGTTTTATTTATTCCCACGAAATTAACTGTAGAATAACTGCAAGTGTAACTGTTAGGGTTGTTTACCTATTTTTGCGCTTTCGAACACGTTTTGATTGAGCACTTGTCGTTTATCGATACTTAAAATTTCTGAAATTTTGAAATGCCAAGATTGCAAAAAGTTTTCAAAAAACGCAAAGGTAAGTATTATCCACGTAAGAATACTATTAATAGTAAAGTAAGTACCACTGATAGTAAATTAAATGCTCAAGCTCTCTGAACATGCACATGATTCAAAGCAGTCATGTGCAAAAGAAAAGAAAATTCCCAATTTAAATGAGAGTTTTTCTTCTTTTGGTGATAGCGTAGGTATTTTAAATGCAATCATGGATTTGAATATTCTTGCTTTTGTTTTGAAGAATGAAGTTCACTGTAAAATGTGCGACAGTGGTTTAGACATGCAAGTTTTAAAAGGTAAGTCTGGACTGACTATTACGTTTGTCCTGAAATGTTTTGCTTGTCCATATCGTGTAGAATTCTCTTCTTCAAATTTTCATGAAGGAACACAAATTGCTACAATAAATACCAGGTTTGTGTATGCTATGCGTTCAATTGGAAAAGGTGCAGAAACAGGGAAAATGTTCTGCGGCGTAATGAATCTTCCGCAACCACCTACAAGGTTTTCTCCTTACGGTAAGCGAATTTTAAATGCTGCTAAACTTGTTTATGAGGATTCAATTCAAAATGCTGCGAAGGAAGCTATTTGTGAAAATGAAGGTAACAAAAATATAGCAGTAGCTGTAGATGGGACATGGCAGAAGCGTGGTTACACATCCTTGAATGGTGTAGTTACTGTGACCAGCATTGATACAGGTAAGGTGATGGATGTTGATATTCTTTCGAAATATTGCGCTTGTAAAAACTTGCCTTTTCATGAAAAGGACTGTAAAAGGAACTACGTTGGATCTAGTGGAGCGATGGAAATCCAAGGTGTGTCTAAAATTTTTCAACGGTCATTATCTTTACATAATGCCCGATATATTACGTACTTAGGAGATGGGGATTGCAAAGCATTTGATGCGGTAAAAAAGAAAAACATTTATGGAAATGAATATCCAATTGAAAAATTGGAGTGTATTGGCCATGTAATGAAGCGCATGGGAACAAGATTACACCGATTAAAAGCTCAATTGAAAGGGCAAATCTTGTCAGACGGTAAGTGTTTAAGTGGGAAAAATCTTTGACTGAACATGAAATTGATAACTTGCAGTCATACTATGGATCAGCTATTCGGAGAAATCACAGCAGTGTTCAGAATCTGGGCCATTTTTCTGCATAAGTTATCAACTGATGAATATCCTCAACATGGTTTTTGTCCCATCGGGGAAGACTCATGGTGTGGATTTAAAAAGGCTGAAGCATCAGGTAAGTCTTACAAACATAAAAACAGTCTTCCGGTCGCTGTTGTTGAAGCAATGCGTCCTATATTTAGAGATCTTTCCTATCCTGATCTGTTGAAAAAATGTTTGGATGGAAAAACACAAAACCCGAATGAAAGTTTTCATAATGTCATTTGGTCACGTGTTCCCAAAGCAACATTTGTACAGATTGAAACACTTTCACTTGGTGTTTATGATGCTGTTTGTTCCTTTAATGATGGTAATGTATCGAAATTAAAAATGCTTCAAAAAATGGGCGTAGAATCAGGGGAATTTTCAGTAAGTGCCATGAAACTTCTCGATAGGGAAAGACTAATGAAAGCAATTTATGCTTTCCCTGGACGCTCGAAGAAAATTAGAAAAGATAAAAGAAGAAAAAGAAAGAAAGAAGAAGATAATATTAAGAAAAATAAGGTAAAAACCGGCTACAGTGCAGGATCTTTTTGACGAGTAAAAATTTATACAAAAGCTACTGTGTTTTCTAATTAATATATTTTTCAAGTAGTCTGTTCTTTTTTCTTTAAATCTACTGTATGCATGAACTGGAGACTTTTACTATATATTTCATATATATTGTTGTGTGTTCTTATTCTTTATGCAAAATTTTAAAAATATTTCTTTGACATTTTTCACTAATTAACACATGTCGTAACACAGAAAATGACGATTTTTATTAAATTGTGTATTCTTTTTTTTCTATAAATCTACCGTATGCATGAACAGGAAATTTGCACTATATATTTCATATGTATTGTGTGTTTTTATTCTTTATGTAAAATTTTAAAAATATTTCTCAGACATTTTTCACTAATGAACAGATGTCGTGACACAGAAAATGACAATTTTTAATAAATTGTGTATTCCTTTTTCTATACTTCTACTGTATGCATGAACTGGAAATTTTTACTATATATTTCATATGTATTGTGTATTTATACAAATTTTTAAGCTTTGGTGTTCAATAGTTTCTTAGTAAAAGGTTTATAAATATCTAAAAATGCAATGCATTTTTTCGTTACACATAGCTTGTTACATATATAAAAAAAAACATAAATTTCATGTTCAAGAAATCTGTTTTTATGTTTTTGTTGTTTTGAATAACATTTACCAAATATTTCAAGAAATTTTTTAATTCTGCTGCTGTAAAACATTGTGTTAACAGGTGAATATATAAAACACTAATGAAACTTTTCGAAATAGTGTGTGTATAATCATATATTACCAAAGCCATATTTTCATGTATTGACACATTTTCACATGGTATTTATGATGCTTTATAGTCAAAATTAGATGAAAGTAATGTATCAGAACTGAAAATTCCTCAAAAATTGATACAGAATTTGAGTAAAATAATCAAACGCTAAAAAATACCTCGATAGCTTAAAAGTGAAAAATGCTATAAATGTATTTTCTGAAAAATCTAAGTATAAGAAAAAACTAAAAAGCCTTAAAAGTAATAGAGAATAAGCTAATATATTTAATAAAATAGGGCAAATACATGTTGTAATTCATTATTTTTGTGATCAAGTGCTTTTTTACACTAAAAATGCAATTATCTCAAAATGGTTGTTTTCAAACCACGTGTACAGTTTTCTCAGAATCTACAGAATGAGTGCCCATGCAATTTTTACTGCACATAAATAATATGTAACACTATATACTAAGGTTATTTTTTTTGAGATTTTCCTGAAATATTTTGCTGAAAAGCAGTTATCGTAAAAAATTTGACAGTTTTCAAAAATTTCAAAGTGATACTTTTACGATGAATTTTTTTGAAAAAAGTAAACAATGTATTTTAAATATATTTACCAGTATTTAAATAAAAAAGCCTAATTAATATACAGACAAAATTTGAAGTTTATATATTTAACAGTTTCTGAGAAACTGGTTCCTAAAATGGCTCAATTTAACATTGTCGGTATAGGCCCTACCGACTACCCTTAAACACCTAAATTTAAAAGTACCTATCCCATTTGAAGACACTATTTTAAGTGGTTAAATCCAGGAAAATGTATGAATTAATTGTTTTTAAAAACTGTTTTCAGTCTTTCTCTTTTGTGTATCACATTTTCAGTTGCATGCTGTATGTAGAACATTTAAATAAAACTAACTTTGCGATTGAGCGAAACATTGTTTTTTGTTTCCTAAAGGAAATCGGGGATGGATATTGGGATTCGTTATGGATAAGATAAAAATGCAATAACAGGAATTGAAATATTACAAGTTTTTCCACAAACCTCGAAAATAAGTGTACTTTATAACTGAAAATGTTTGCTTAATATTTTACTTACAATGAAATATTGGTAAGTAAATTAATAATTTAATGCATAATATATATTCAGCACTACAGGAATAAAGATTCTTTTAATATATGTGTAAACATTGTACAAAATAAAAACATAATTTTTAGTAGAAAAATACAAACTAAATATAATGATTAATTTAGTAATAAATTTTAATAAGAAGTTTTATGTATAAAATAAGTTTCTACTTAAAATAGAACATTTTGTGAGCGTAAGAAAAGCTCATTTTTTTTACTTAATAGATTAATTTTTAGAATATAATACGTTCCCCTAGTTGCAGTTATATATATTGTTCTCGTTTATTTTAAGTCACACCGTTTAAATCAAAAATCAAATCAGATTTCGCTTTTAAGATAAAGTAGTTATCGAAAGGTTGATAAAGTTTTTACAACTAAAATAATTGAATTGTGCAAAGTATAATTTTCTTATAAAATACTTTTGAAGCGTAACATAAAATGAAAAGGTATTGTATTGAGATTTATGGGATTTTTGAATTTTTCATTTTGTTTTAACAATTATAATCATTATGTCAAAGCAATGGCATTGCTTAGATCCGTGTGCTTTAAATTCGTATTGCGTATTTAACTAATACCACGAAACTGAACTTTAGAAGATGAATATCCCCAGATATCCTCCTGGAACTAACTTTAGATATTATAAAAATTAAAGCAGTTTCTATTTAACTGGCTAAGTCTATATATATATATATATATATATATATATATATATATATTAATTATGACCATCCGGTATATATATATACATATAATTATGACCATCCGGTATATATATATATATATATACCGGGTGGCCATAATTAATAAGTATATATATATACCGGTTGACCATAATTGAACGACCCTACTTCAAAATTGTCTACAGACGAAACTATTGGTAAGAAAGCTGTAAAATTTTGTGTTTGACATAAAGAAGGGATGGCAATTTGCTTGAGCGAATAAAAAAATAGTTCAAAATTGCGTGACTAGAGGGCATTTTTGATGAAGGCCATATTTATTACCGGTTTTCTATTTGTATTGTATTGCTTTTTTATCCACAGGTCACGGTAACACAATAACATAAACATTAAAAAACACAATTTGTAAAATGAACTGCAAAGTTTAATTAAGAGCAGTCAGTCGGACAAAAAACTTTTGGAATTCGATTTTGAATTTTTGATATTTCTAATATTTCCAAATCAAGACCTTTCCAATGATGTAACATACACGCCATTATATGAATTAGAAGTATTTTAGAATGTTTTTTAAAAAATAATCAGCTGAGATTTACCACGTCCACTTTGACAGATAGAAATGTAAACATATTGTCTTTTTAAAACTGGGGAAAAGTTGCAAAGCCTCGATTAATTTTTATTTTTAGTACTCAAATTAACTTTAGATAACTGTATAAATGCAACTGTTTGATTTGCTAAACACCTTTGGAGGTAATTTCAGATGTTCATGTGGGATTTTGTAAATTTTATACGTAAATGTAGTCATTTTTTACATAAAATTAGGTATTTTCTTTAGTTTAAAGTCATTTTTAATTAGTTATATTACTTATTACTAATTCTTCTTGTGTTTAAATAAAGTGTTAAAAGAAAAAAAGATATATGATTGTGACCACACACACACAGGTGAGAAATATATACGTAATGAATCTTAATTTTATAACTGCATAAAGCATAATGAAGATAATATGTGATGGAAAAAAAGGATAATACTTTTACAAGGTAAGATTTTCTATAAAAATTGTTTTCTAAATGTGTTTTTTAAATTGTGTTCAATTACTGTATGCTTGTATTCTGTTTCTTAAATGCAATTGTGTATACTGAAGTGGCATTTTTGAAATATTCTTAAGCATATATCATAACAAAAAAGGACAATTTTCAATAAATTCATAATAATCATATTTTCTCGCTCAACTAAATTTTTCTTTCTGAAAAAAATAATTAATATATTTAAAAAAATTTATTTCAGTATAAATATAAATGCATAATTATTACATACAGTCAAAATCTTGAGTATTTATGTTTAATAGTTTCTGAGACAAAGATATGAGATGATGCATCTAATGTGATGTTCGTTGTATTTGCGAGACGCTTGATACATACTTTAAAATACATAAATTCCACGTTTAAAAACATAAAAACAGTTTTATTTTGGCTGTTTTAGAAATCCTTTGTCCAGTTTAGAGTAATTTTTTAAGTTTAAAACATTGAAACTGTCTGCAACAACAAATTCTAATGAAAACTTTAGAAAAACCAAGCGAAAACATTCAAAGTGTTGTGTGTGTGTGTGTGTGTGTAATCAGGTATTATTAAATACCATCTCAAATTCATACCAAAACCATATTAATAAATTTTCACATTATATTTATGATGCTTTATATTCAAATTTTATATTTGTAAAGCATGAAAGCTACTAATACTTCAAAAATTGATACAGAATTGAGAAAAAAATGATGTAATATTAGAAATTATCTCGTTAAAAAAATTGAAAAATGCTATTCTGGGCAATTTATTACTTTTTTTTACTATTTTACACAAAATAAATTGCAAAGATGCTAATGTTTAATAAAATGGGACAAATACAGGTAATTCATTATTTTTCTGATGAAGTCACACCTTATATTAAAAATTCAATTTTCTCAAAAATGATGTTTTTAAAACGGAATGCATCTTTTTCCCAAAAAATAATGTATGTTTGGCATATGATATTTTTCCCTCGTGTTACTGATATGTAACTATATATATTCATGAGAGTTTTTTTGGAATTTTCCCAAAATATTTTACTGGAGTCAATATATCGTGACAACAAATTTCATTTTTCGTAAAAATCCATAGTGATATTTTTATGTTGCATATTTTTGAGAAAACTAAACAATATATTTTAAATATTTCAATTCATTGCAAATATTATTGTTTATTTATTGTTCAGACACGTTTTTAAGCTTTAATATCCAAAGGTATAACAATAAATGGTAACTAATTATATCTTTGATCTGTAATGATTGTTGTCTTTGTGAGAAGCTTGTTTAATGCATAAAAATACAAACATTTCATGCTTAAAAACAAAAAAACAGTTTTATTTTTGACTTATTTAGAAATCTCTTGTACAGTTTAGAGAAAATTTTGAATTTTGAAACTTTAGAAATTGTGTCTGCATGTGAACATACAAATCCACATAATAATACCTTTTGCAATGTCGTAAAATCACATATTTCCAAATCATTATTTTTACATATTGATACATGTTTACATTATATTTATGATGTTATAAGGTCAAATTTGATATTTGTAATGCATCGAATATAAAATTTCTCCACAGATTGTTACATAATTTGTGCAAATTGTTGCAAAATGCTAAAAATAATCTTGTTGAACAAAAACTGAAAAATGCTATGTATGTATTTTTTGAACATTTCAAGACTTTTTTGTTTCCTATTTTATGCTTAAAAATTATGAAGATACTAATGTTTAATAAAATAGAACAAATACTTGTTGTAATTCATTATTTTTGTGATGGAGTGCCTTTTTACACTAAAAATGCAATTCTCTCTCTCTCAAAATGACTCTTTTCAAACCACGTGTACCTTTTTTCAAATAGTATACTGAATGAAAGTACTTTCAGTTTTTACGGCACACATAAGTAATATGTAACTCTATATAATGGAGGTACTTTTTAGGAAATTATCCGAAAATATTTTGCTGAAAAGCAGTTATCGTAAAAAAAATGAGAATTTTCAACAATTTCAAAGTGATACTGTTACGATGAATTTTTTTTTGAAAACAGTTAACAATACATTTTAAATATTTTACCACTATTTAAATGAAAAAGCCGAATGAATATACAGACAAAATTTGAAGTTTTTATATTTAACAGTTTCTGAAAATTAGGTTTCTAAATTGGCTCAATTTAACATTGTCGATATAGAGGGTACCGACCTGCCTTAAACGTCTTCGATGACTAATTTTCAAAAGATTTACTCGAAAGAAGACGAAAATATGCAAATTTTTGCGACGCCACACAACAACTGCTATAGAAGCAATAAACTTTCACGATAGGTTAGTTTATTTTCAGTGTGATCAGTATTGGTAATCAGAATGTCATAACGTTTTTCAGATCGAGAGTTGTTAGTAAAGTTATTCTATCAAAACGATAATTCCGCAATAGTTGCTCTACGGAAATTCCTGACTTTAAAGGGGATTCGAAAACGTCCATTGGACTACTAAAAATCTTCGATTAATGATAACCAAAATTTGAAGAAACAGGATGGCTGAATGTTCGTTCTGGAAGAGGGAGAAAACCTGTTTGTGTGGAAGCAATATAGAAAGTTGCACTTCAGGTGGAAGAGGACAAAACATCCAACGTGCAGGCTAGCACAAATGTTCGCCATGTGGCAGAAGCATTGGATCTGCCTCGTTCAACTGTCCAGAAGACCATGCGAAACATCCTCTGGTACTATCTATAAAAGCTTCAAATTGTGCAGGAACAGCTTCCCCATGATTTCGAGTCTCGACATTTGTTCTCAGTGCAGTTTCTTGCTCGTTTGGAAGTTGATCCAGAATGGCCTTGGAATATCATCTGAACAGACGAAGCACACTTTCATTTGGACGGTTTGGTGAATACTCAGCTACACTCACCAAAACTAACGGTGTGGTGTGGTTTTCCGCGTCTTTTATTCCTGGCCCATACTTTTTCGAGCAATTAGGTGCTGGAGGTCGAGTAACATGTTCTATCACTGGACAGCGATATACATCGTTATTATGGAATAAAACTATTTCAGATCTGCAAGCACGCCAGTGCCTTTCACGCATAATTTTTATGCAATATGGAGCTCCTCTACACTTTATACGTTGTGTTAAGGACGTTCTCAAACATGACTTCATAGAAGAAAGTGTGATCAGCCACCAATTTCATCATATGTGACCTCCCCGATCGGCTGACCTCAATCCATGTGATTTTTGCCTTTGGGGTCATTTAAAACAGCTGGTAAGTTGTGATCAACCAAGAACTTTACCTGATCTCAAAGACAGTATTTCACGACATTTACTTTAACATTTCCCAGAACACACTGCGGTCAACGGTGGAACACACACACACATTCTATCTTACGATTTCAAATAATAGCTGAAAATGATGGTCATCATGTTGAGCATTTATTGTTGTAACAGAATTTGTAAACTGTTATAAATATATGCTAAGTATTAATGTATGCTAAATATGATCTCGATTAAAAACGCCATTTAGTGGCAAAATTTTGAACTAATTTTTTATTCGCTCAAACAAATTCCCATCCTTCTTTATGTCGTACACATAATTTTACAACTTTCTAAACAATAGTTTTGTCTGTACACAGGTTTGAAGTAGGGTTGTTTAATTATGGACACCCGGTATATATATATATACGGTAAGAATTTCCCCTGAAGAGAGTAAGTAAGAATTAATGTGTTTAGACTATTGAGATGGACGGCACAACTCAGAAACGTTAACAGAAATTAGGTTAGTCAAAAATTACTTTTAAAAAATTCATAAAGCTACAATATATTATGTTTTTCCAATAAAACTTTAAGTACAATATTTTTAATGAGGTTCAGCAATAATCATTGTTAGTAAATTTAATCGTCCAAACAGATTTAATTATTCTTTATTAAAAATATATTGAATGAATCCATGTTTTGTTCTCTAAATATTATCAAGAAAAATAGTTATTTTTAAGTTTAGTTATTTTCATAAAGTTTTTGAACGCAACACGTGATCTCTAGGAAAAGTGAAATAAACTATATAAAGAAAATAATATTCAGTTATAAAAACTTGATTTTAGAGATAAATTTATACAGCAACTGTCGTTTTGAATTTAATAACTAAAATGCAATGTATCTTAGTTACTCAAAGGAACATAACATTTAACTCGTCACAAATATAAGTATGAGCATCTAGCAAATTTCGATTGAACTAGTTTCGTTTCTCTAAGGTTTAAGATGAAATTCCATTAGAATACGAGTCAAGAGCTTTGAGGATATACAGAATAATAATTATCTGATGCCCAAAGTTATGCAAATTGAAATAGGTAACTGAATTAAGGTTCCGCATTAACTTATGTGCAATTGAGATAATTGGTCTTAGATCGTCCTAGTGGTTTCAAATGTTCTTATTCATTATCCCAGTGAAAGCAATCCAAAACCTCATTATTTATTTTTCCAATTACTAGTCAATTATAAAGCAAGAAATAACTTTTTTTTTTCTATTCAAGAAAATGCTATCCATTTAGATAAGTTAATTTCTTAACAGTTTTTCTCAAGTATTTCTTCTGAAATGAAAAATAGTTTCCTTAATTATTTAAAAAACGTTTTTCAATAATACTGAACAATAATAATTTTCTTCTAGAAACTTACCTTAATTGAAAAGATTGATTTTATTTACCAAATTGAAAGCCAATTCAGTGAAATATTACTTTGAAATCGTTAAAAAAGTAATTTATCTTGTAGTGGTTAAAAAAAATATGTATATTTTGCATGCATGTGTTTGTATCAAAATTTCGTGTGGATCAATTTTTGACTTTCTAAGTTAATTGTACGTCAATTATTATTACACTTATTATTTTATTTAGAATTATTTTTTATTTAAAAATTACATTAATTTTTCTTCGAAAAAGGATTTTTGCATTTTTATTTGAAATTGTTTAAAACATGGAAGTGTTTCATATAACTGAATGTATGATTTTCTTTTTTTTTTTTTTTTTTGTTTTTGTTTTAACAATTGATGTACTAGTTTAAGTGCATTTAATCTTTTAAAGTATTTTCTTGAAGTATCATTAGATGAATATATATCTTTATAACTAAGTGATAAATCTGCCATTAAAAATCGTTGTAATATAAACTCATAAACATGTGTTCTAAGTTCTTTCTGGAAAAGATAAATTTCAGCTTCGACATTTCGCAGAAATATTTGGTATAGATAGGAATTTTCCATATATATTTTGAAAAAAATTAAAAATAAAATAGAAGTATATATAGAACATAAAATTTTCTTTATCACAATTAAAAGAAATACATTAATCTTAAGCATGTTTAAGTTTGAAAACTAAATATATGCATGGTTTGACAGTTATTCTCCAGACTTTCAGTAATGGAAGATAAATAAATTACGAAAGAAAATATATTTTTATAAATATCCCAAAGACAAGCAAACCAAGGATTTAACTTCATTAATTTAAAGTTGTTTGATCGGGAACCAGTAGTATATATATGTATATATATAAATTAATTTTTACTTTGATGAACAAAAAAATGCATTTTAGTTACTTTTTATTTGTAGTTACAATATAAATATGTATATACATATGACAGAACCACAATGTTAAGTGACAAAATGGAAAGAATATTTCCTCGCAATTTTTCATTTTCCTACATGAGGTGTTGAGACCATTTTTTTGTTACTATTTTTTCATTAATTATACTTAATTATTCTAATGAAATGATACATTAAACAAAATCACATTCTAAGAAATTAGGCCATCTCAGGTGGGATTCGAATCCACTACCATTGGATTAGAAGTGCAACGCTCTATCCTTTGCGCTTCACTGACGCAAAGAACAGTTTTCATTTGTATATATGCTCTTGAACTATTATTTTTGTTTATAACTAATTTTTCACTTTTTAATTTAATTAATGAGTTATTATTTGGTGTCGCCCAACTAGTATGGTGGCTATGACCCTCGGCTTGTAACCGAGTGGGTTCGGGTTTGAATCCCGAGTAAAATTTGGTGGTATCTTCTTCGGGAAAGAAGTCGGTCTTTCGCCTGAAATGGATTCCCGTCTCGAAAGGAACAACAGCGCACCTCTTTTTCTTATGTGCTGGGATCATCGTTTGTAATAAATCTGTATTCTTCTGTGGTTGTGTTAAATGTTTCTGTTCATCTATCTCACGTTTTTCGTATGTATCCCATAATAAACACACGACAACGACAGTTAATGTTAGAAAACACTGTATTATCTTCAAGTGTCATCCACTATAAATTTAATAAATGTATTTGAACTTTAATGGATAAATATAAAGTATTTTATTAATGAGATTAAATATTTGAACAAATATATATATATATATATATATATATATATATATATATATATATATATAAGGAGAGAGTGAACTTTTAGAATGAACTGAAAAAAATAAGGTAATTGTAGTTTTAAGAACGATCCCAGATGAACTTTTGTGTCATTCCTTTTTTTTATTTATTTAGAGGGAAAATAATTGGGGTTATAGCATCTTGTTTACGAGCATCTAGACACAGAAATTAAATTTTGGTGATTGCTCAATAAGAAATTATATGTCTGCTCTCAAAGTGAGAGTAAATCAAAATACTTCTCAAAAAGAAAAAAAAAACTGTTAGAGTTAACTCCATTGTTGAAGATTGAAAAGTTAGAATCCATGGAAATGCTGATAAAATATGCAGTTACCAAATCATAAATTCTGGAAAGAAGTCTGGAAAGGAAAAGAGGAATTTCCCAAAAACAAAACAAAAACATCAAAATACACAGAATCTGCGAGCAAATGGAAATCAGTTTTCGCTTTGCTAGAAGTTGTTAATATAAAATTCTGCGAATTTCAAAAAAAAGCATGGGATTCGAATAAATATCTCCAAAATAAATCAGCATTTGTTCTCGGGAAAAGTCTTTCGTTTTTCCATAAGGGAATATTCTTTGTTACGCTAATTACTTAACACAAGTCTCAAAATAATTTTGGAAACATGATAAATCAATTAGGCCAGTCCTTCTAAGTGAATTAAGTAAAATACTAAAGTATAAACTACATATATGTATTTTTGAATATTCCAAAACATATATATCTTGATTTTATTAAATATTAACAATATTTATTTACGGATGTTTAAAGTATTATATTAAATCACATTTTTGTTTTATAATTCAGCATTACATGCCTGTATATTGTTTTCTTTATATCTATACAAGTATCATTCTTCACCAGGTATAATTTCCTACATATACCATTGCGTCATTTTCTGTTAACGTGTAGTTATCAAATATTTATTTTGCTCCTATAAGCTGTTACGTTTTGCATTCAAATAACTATGGAATGTGAATATTTTAAACTATATTAAATATGTACTAGTTTGTTTCTTAAGTAATATAAGAAAAACAGTGCTTAAAAAAAACATTTAATGAATTTTAGAAGCATATATTTTTACAACAATTTTAACATATATTATAAGAATTTTGCTTATGTTCTATCAGTAATATTTTAATGTTTATATGTTAAGTATGTTGCACTCTTTTTTCAAATTGACTTATAAATATATGTACACACACACACACACACACACATATATATATATATATATATATATATATATATATATATATATATATTCAGCTTTTATATTTTTATTACGGTACTTCTTGTTATGTTCATTATCTATTTTATTTCTTGTTTCTGATATATAATACATATTTCTTTCATATATATATATATATATATATATATATATATATCATAGAAATAAAATAGAAAATACTTCAATATAGCATAGTTTACTGACATCTTATGTGTAACCATACGCTATATTTTTATTTTCATGGATATTTTTTAATACAGTTCCCCCAGAATATAAAAAATATAAAAAAAAACTATATATATATTTATGTATTCAAATCTATAAGCATCAAGGAACAAATAAACTATATGTATAAATTAAACTAGATAGAAATTATTATAAGTAAGTTTTTTATTAATATTTGCTTACCTTTTGAAATTTACAAAATGACTGAAACTAATGCTTAAATAAACCGCATTCTTTTCTAACATGTAAAATACAGGTTAAAATATGAAATCAGTCAATAAAATAATTCGTAAAACAGACAATCAAGACAAATAGAATGAAATGAAATAGAGATAAAATAGATAATATCAATAAATAATTCTGCAATAACGAAAATAATAAAATTTAAAAAAATAAAAATTATGACACACGAGTAGTAAAAATAAGTATTCAAATAATATGTTGATACTAATCACATCAACGTAAATTTGACAGCTTGTTTTCTCACCAGGGAGAAACACTTGAGCTATGACGATTCGAAATTGTAGTAGGAATTTAATTTTGATGAGAGCACCAAGGACAAACAGACTCTTTAATAAGGTGACCAAACATCATTCTTTAGGGAGGGCAGTCCTCCTTTTATAGGTCCTGTCCTTCCTCGAAAAGTGTCTTCATTTTTGTGCTATTAATTTTAATGCATTAATAAATAAAATGCTCAAAAGATAAGTAAAATGCTACAAATGATTTTAATTTCGATAAGCGCTTTCAGACAACGTGTTAGCATTAACACAACAGAATGAAAGCACATCAGAAAGAATGCGTTGAGTTGCAAGCTTCATTCTGATTCGCCGAAGTGCTTAAGATATTTCATGAGGCTTATTAAAATCAGGAAAATGAAACGTATGCGGAAATCAAGAATAAGTGCGAGTGGCGTGTGTCCATTCAAAAGTTGACATTACTAAATTGCTTGTTCGGAATTTTTTGAATAACTTTCGAAGTTTTTTACACGTATTATCACGTGGTTAGTATAAAAATGTTCAGAACAAAATAACGAACAACACATTTTTTTTTTTTTTTTTTTTTTTTTTCGAAATTTTGAAAAATTCCAAGATTAACACCTCTGAGTCTTCTTGAAACCAATGCTAATGAAATATAACTATGTATTTGTTTTGTATATAGGAGTAACTCTGTTAATTTAAGTACATACTAAACAACTAAAGCTTTAAACCCCCTTAAAAACCCGTCTATTGTATATTGATTCGATTGTCCGAAAAAAACTGCATATAAATGTGAATGAAGTTTCAAGGTATTTTTAAAATAGCGAAAAATGCCACCAACTATTTTCATTTTTTGAAAATTTAAAGAAATTGTTTATATAAAAATTTTTTTTTTTTTCTACTACGTATAAAATTGCAAGACAATTTTCTAGCAAAAAAGAATCTCTGCAAAAGAGGAATTCGTACGAAACAAATATACTCTGCTTTCTTTAGGGCATTTAAATCTTTTTTTCATCCAAAACTTTTTGCTGGTTGTGCGTGTTCTGCTTTCACCAATCTTACTCAATAAGTGCTGAGCTCCGATTTTACGCATGCTATTTCATTGAATTCCCATGGGAATATTCCTTCATAAAGTTTTTGAGGTTTTTTTTCTGTTTTCAGATAGTAGTCTGAAAGAAAAATCAGGTTTATAGATTTATTGATTTTTGTCCATTTCTGAAGTGTATGTTAGAAGGAGAAATAATATTTTACATATAAACCATATTAATTTATTATTGAAGATTTATAGAAATACTGTAAACAGTGATTTTTATTCAATATTTTTAATAGTTTATTTAATAGTAATTATATAAGTAATTTTTTATCTCTACAACAGGACATATATTATGTTTACGTTATTTTTTCAGTAAACTATACTGCATAGGTTTGAAGAGTATCTAAATCTTAAAATTTGCAACACATTGCTAGATAGTAAAAAAGTTAACGCCAATCCATTGATACGTATTTTAAGAAATGTTATGTATTTCTATCAACACAATATTTATGTAAAATAAATACTTGATACTTTTTAATGTAAGTTAATACGTAAGTGGTATTCCCGAATGAGTCTTCAATAAGCATCATGTCCTTAAAGCAAGTTGGCTTTTCAAGATTTTTTTTTTATTTCGAAAATATATATAAAATACTTTTTTTTGTTTTAAGCAATTGAATTAAAACCTTCATACCAATATATTTATTTTTTGTTGTTTCAATAGTTTTATACTCTTACATGAATATAGTTTTTCTTTTGTTTTAATGTTTTTTTTTTATATAATTTATAAAATTATTGCTGAACATTACCTTACAACAGTTCTTTTCAAACTTTCAATTGTTTTGAACCAATTTTCAGTCACAATTTCCATCCCCCCCTTCTCCATACAATGACAATGCATTGAATTCAGTAATACTATAATTTGATGCTAAAGCTACAATATACGACTTTAACCTCTGAAGTCCCACCGGCGTAAATAAACAGCTTGGACAGCCAATGCATTCATTGGTCCGGACGTATATATACGGCTTTCCGAAATACGACCTTTTCTGAGAACTTTTATCCATTGAATTATTCCGAAAGCTTTGTAATGCAATAAAATTAACTTGACTGTGTTCGTGAAGAATTTACGTATTTCAGAGGATTTGCTTCTTTATTCCTCTTTTATGCCCCCTCCTCCAATACATCTCATACACGCGCCTACAAGAAAAAAAGTGACATTGGGGATTAAATCGTATACCTTTTAATCTCGGCAGTTAAATGATTAATTACAAACCGTACAAATTATCAAGATAAGTGTTAATTTGTGCATATAATTGTATACATGACAAGTCCATGGAGTCACTGGTAATTATTAAACTTGCTCTTAACTTAATATTGTTTAACCCACGATCACTCACGTGGGGTTTTCTGTGCACCCCAGCAACAAGAAAATCCTCCCAGGATTCTGAAAAGAATGCGTATGACCACAATTTTTTTATGTAGCTCCACATTTTAGGTCATTGAACCTTCATGCCTAAAGCAATCCTTCTTTCTCGAACGATTGGAATGTAATGGCCTTCAAAAGTTTATCTGGGGGACTGAAAACTCCCGCGAGAAGTTGAGCATATGCATACAGTATGATCTGATTGTTTGGAAAATGATTAAAATATTATTTTTCTACTTTCTACAATCATTATCTCATTAATTATAAAATATATTTATTACTGTTATATACGTTTTATTGGTTCATTAAAAAGTATAAAATTATGTGTTTTCAATTGAAAATTCTGTGCGTTTAGTTTAAATTAATGTTAGTCTCATTTGTATGCAATAAATTTAATAATTTTATTTCTATAATACAAAAAAACATCTTGTACTCTATAAATGTGTATTATATAATGACTTAATTTTATTTTTATAATTAAATACACGCGTTAAAAGTTTGGGGTATTCTGTACACCCCGCGAGTAACGACGGTAGCAAAAACAGGTGCGATTGACCGCGGGTTAATTACTTATAAAATACATTGTGAAGTACTTATATATATATATTATATATATATATATATATATATATATATATATATATATATATATATATATATATATATATATATATATATATATATATATATATATATATATAAGTGTATTATATTAGTATAAATGTCTAGTTAATTTTTTATCATGCCAGACTGTATTTTGTTTGTTTACTCTCAGCAAATTAATAATATTTTTTTAAAAATAATATTTTGTTTTCGACTTTATAATATCCTCGCCCCCCAGTTTGAAGAACTCTGCCATATAAATATAGCTACGCATGAAACGATCTCCATCGTGCAATTATTTACCCAACACGACTTGGGACCCCCTGTAACGCCTCAGACTAGCCATATGAGAACAGCTCTGTAGTTTATTTTGGCACTGAATTGTGTTAAGGGGTCATATACCTTTTAAAATTTCCTGAAGATCGATTTTTTTATTATTATTTTATTTATTAGAGTAAACCTCTCTGAGTGTTCTAAAAGAAACCGCATGCAGATATTCCCAATAGAACGGACGTTATTAAGAAAATAAAAAGAGTAGAAAAGGCGATTTACATATTGTTTACATTTTGGCTCCAGGGTGACAGCTGTCATGTCGCTGGTGACAGCTGCGTTTCTCTGTTTCTAATATTTTCATTCTAATTATTATCAAATGCTTGAATCTAAGCCTCAAATATTATTATTGTTGTTCTGAATATTAACTACAACTTCTACTAACTTTATAAACTTCTACTTCTACTTTGTTTTGATAAAGTGAATCTTGAATTTATACTCGCTCGTTATTGATTTTCATACCGTATCTTATTCTAAGATAAGTTTTAGGAAAAGTATTATTTTTTTATAAACTTTTGAAGGATTAATTCGACTGAATCTGCTAAAAGAAAATCATCTGGTAAACGTCCTAAGAAAAGGAAGTTTACTGGTAATATGCATACGAGATGCAAAGCTGTACACAGTGTGGATGAATCACTAAACAACAGTGCATCTGGAAAAAAGATTCGGCTGCAAGATGTTGATTCATCTTTTATTGAACATGATGACTGTTTTTATGGCTATATCAACACCACATTTTTTGCAAGAAGCAAAGTTTTGAATGTTTGTAAACATGATAGTTTTATCAAACTATCAGAAAAATGTGTTAGAGGTTTGTCTAGTGTTTTTTCGATTGAATGCAAGAACTGTAAAGACTTGTGTTCGTTTAGAAATTCAAAAATGCTGGGTAAAAAAAATATTCCAGAAATAAACAGACGTTTTGTATACGCAGTGAGGACAATTGGACAGGGTCATGCAGCAATGAAAGCTTTCTGTGGTGGCATGGACTTTCCTCCTCAAGTTGCTGAAAAATCCTATAATAACGTTATAAACAAACTACAACTGTGTAGTAAAGAAGTCGCAGAAGCTTCAATGCAAAGTGCAGCTTTGGAAGAGGTAACTTTGACAAATTCTTCCGATATAATAATTAGTGGAGATGGAACATGGAAAACCCGTGGCTATTCTTCTCGTGTTGGTGTGTGTGCTGTTATGGGAGACAAAACAGGAAAGTGTATTGATGCGGAAGTGATGTCTTCTTTCTGTAAAGGATGTGATTCTTGGAAACGAAGAAAGGGGTCACCTGCTTACAAAAAGTGGAAAATTCTTCACGTTAAAGAATGTTTGAAAAACCACAATGGTTCAGCTGGCAAGATGGAGACTGTGGGAATGGTTCGTATATTTCAGCGTTCATTAAGCCATCGTTCTGTGAGATATACATCTTACATCGGGGGATGGCGATTCCAAAAGATTCTCATCTATTACTGCATCCAATCCGTATGGAGAAGATATCACAGTTTCAAAAATTGAATGTATTGGACATGTTCAAAAAAGAATGGGAACTCGTTTACGAAAATTAAAACAAATGAGCTCCAAACTCAGTGATGGAAAGTCGATTGGGGGAAAGGGAAGGTTGACCGACAGAATGATCGACTTAATTACAACGTACTATGGAAATGCAATCCGACAAAATTAAACATACCTGTCAGATATGCGAAAAGCTGTTTGGGCTGCATATTTCCATATACGTTCAAGCGACGAAGAACCATTGCACAGTTTTTGTCCCGTAGGTCAGTGGTTCTCAAACTTTCACTACTGGCGCCCCCCTTTTCAATCACAATTTTTATCGCGTCCCCCTTATACATTAATAATGTACTGAATGCAATAATAATGCACTTTGACGTTAAGGCTACAATACGATCATAATTATTAACCGTACAAATTAACAAGATAAGTATTAAATTTTGTATATGTTACTTTTAAGTAATATTTTTTTGTTTACTTTTTAGTTCGATTCACTGTAAAAGCATGTTTTATAGTTTTTTTTAGAACTATAACTTATTTTATAGTTATTTTTACTATACACGATAAAAGTCACAATTCCAGTGAATAATTTAATTAAGAAAAAATATACTTACCCCTACTTTCAAGGACTTTTCAATTTTTCTTAGAAAATTTGAGAAAAAATCCAATAAAACTAAAGAAAATGTTCCAAATGTGCGTGCCCTTAATAGAGGACATAAATCACAGACACTTTTCGCTAACAAAACAGGAACGTTATTTTCCAGCTAAACTCAAATCAATTCAAACGTTTCATGTCTCACGCTTTTCTGATATTTACTTTCGCTATATATATATATATATATATCTTGATTAATATGCATTATTTCAGTAGGTTCTTCAATTGCTTAATCATTTTCAACTTCCTTTAATAGGGATCACAGATGCCTATTTTTTTAAATATTCTGCATTTTTATATTTATAAACCATAATAAGTCGTACAACACAGCAATCAAAACTACAAAATTGCTAATGGGGAAAGTGTAGCATGTTCTAAAAAATAATTGTGTAAAACGTTTTTCATTATGCATTATATGTTTCAGAATACTCATGCTTATCCATATATCTTAAAACTCTTTCACATGGAAAAAAGATGAAACAGAAATATATTATATATTTACAACTTCTCTAAAAAAAAGACGGAGATAACCATACCAGTAAGTTCGAAGCTCAGCTAAAGTAATATTTTAGGTTAAAAGAAACGTAATAAAAAATCTCTCATTGTTTGATATCGTTAAAATAAACGTAAAAAAAAATCTCTCTCATCGTTCTCATATTGACCGCAAAGCAAACAAAATATTTGTTTAATTTTGTTATAATATCAAATATGGCTAATAAGCGTTTGAAGTGGAATCTTTTATTTTTGATGATAAAAATAAATTATATCAGTGTAAATGTGTATTTTTTATTATGTCAGAAAGCATCTTGTTTTACTTCATTCCAAAAAATTATTTTTTAAACCTTTTATTTTCAATATGATCGCGCCCCCCTTGCAGGGTTACCGCGCCACCCCAGGGGGGCGCGCCCCACAGTTTGAGAAACACTGCCGTAGGTCCTAATTCTTGGTGTAAATATCAAAATCAAGTAGTAGAGGGCAGTGTGGAAACTTTTAGACACAGTAACAAATTGCCAGTGGCAGTAAAGGATGCCATAAAACCTGTGTTTAATGATCTATCACAACCTAAACTTCTACAAAAATGTCTAGGGGGTAAAACCCAAAATAATAATGAATCCATTAACTCATTAATATGGAAATTATGCCCAAAAACTTTAGGTTGTGGTAGAAAGATTGTTGATATATCTACAAATGAGGCAATTGTCATTTTCAATGTTGGCAATCAAGACAGACTAAAAATTATGCAATCGCTTGGTCTGACTGTTGGTCAATTTGCACATAAATTTGTTACACTTGTAGATATAAAAAGAATTCAGACTGCAGAAGTACATTTTAATCTCCGCACAAAAGAAGTACGACAGGCTAAAAGAATGCAATTTAAAACTACTTGTAAGAAATTAACTGAAAAATAGGGAACATCATATGCATGTGGCGAATTTTAGCATTTTAGAATCATAGTAATACACTGCATTCATATCACAAATTGTTTAATATTTATAATAAGTAGTTGTTAATTAAGGTATTGATTGTTTTTAAGTATTATTTATAAATTTTTAACTTTATTTTGGAGAAATGAATCACTTTGTTGCATTTTGATTATTTTGTAGCTTTTGATATCGTTTCGATGCTTGTACTGCATTGGTATAATATATGTTTTTAGTTATAATAATTTTAATAAATTGAAGTTTATTGACTAAAAAAAATTCACATTAGTTTTAATTTAAATTTAGTTGTTGTTTGAGTAACCAGAATAATATATATATATATATAACTGTGGTAAATTTTACGTTTGATGTCAATTTTCTCAGAACGTCATTTTTACTCATTACGCGCATGATATTTTCAAAACCGTGCCATGGAAAATGATAAAATTTTTACTGTAGATTCTGATCATATCTGTACTTAAAATAACGAACCAGTTTGAATTTTTAATGAAAAAATTTAAAATTACAAATATAAAATAGCAAACATTTTTTAAAAATTTTATAGTTAAATTTTAAATTGTTATAGTTTACTAAAAATTTTAAATCAGTGTTTCATGCTTCGTCATTTTAAAGACAATACAATTTCCAACACTGAGCAAAAATTTCATCAAAAAATATTGGTAACTTTTTTTATAAAGCTGCGCGTAATGCATATCACTTGCGAAAAGAAAACAAAAATTTCTTTTTGTAATTATCTAATTAAAAATTTATCCTAATTAGCACTGTGTTTGTTGGTTATGTTTTAAGTAAAGTAATATCTATTTGTTTATTCCTCCAAAATTTACATTCCAGGAAACAATAATAAAAAAAATTATAGAGCTTTAAAGAGCTCACTATTTTTAACCATTTTCAACTTTTTAAAAGGTATGTGACCCCTTAAGTCAGTCACTTGTTGTGTTACTGCTTAAAGCTAAAATTGTAGCTTGGAAGTCTATGGAGAAGACGAGTTTTGCAGATAGTAAATGCATTGTAGCCTCCCAGACAGCGAAGACCTCGCCATCGTAGTTGGTGGCGTTTTTTCCCACGCCTAATAAGCCCTAAAACAGCCTACAAAACCATTCCGCGCCCTCTCCATTTGTTTCTGACAGGTATGAGCCCTGAGTGTAGATATGGAATTCCTCATTTGCGGGATATCTTTCTTCGATCGTTTCCAGAGAGCAGGATTTTAATTCTTCAGGAATGGCATCAGCCTTATTTGATGCCATGTTAGTTAGGTTGATCCATTTAGATGGAAGATCAGTAATGGCTGTGTATTAGACCTGTACAGGTGCACGACGAGTCATTATTAGCGGAAAATGGGAGTTTCTTCATAAAATGTTTCGCATGTGAAAGAGGAGAAGTCTGAGTCTTGAGTATATGTGTTGCACATCTGTACTCGTTGCAGTACCTGTTTTCTACTCCTCTAGCTCTCTCGCAAAATTTGAGAGTGAACTTGTCTCTACGTCTATCAAGAAATTCGATGCCGGTCTGGAGTTGCATTGCAGTAATTGGAGTTGATTTGGCACCACCGGCTAAAATTCTGAGGGCAAATGCTGAGGGGTTGGGAGCAAAGTTAAAAGCGTCCGTATCATTCCTCAAGCTAAACGTGCTCATTGGGTGGAGCTAAATGTATAACAACAAACGCCATTATCCGAGACTCCAAGATATCTCTACCTCCTACATGTCTACTGGAACTTCTGAGAGTGTTGCTTGATGAGTGATGTAATATTCCCCACGATCGGATCAATGATTTGATACTCAGCATGCCTAGGTATTGTACGGACTGAATGTCACCGTCAAGAGAGACATACTATGTATTAACCATCATACCAAGCATGTAATATTAATTTTTGTAAAAACGTTTTTTCGGGGTGGGGGGTTTCCTTTAGGGTGCAAAAATCGCAATTTTTATGAATGTTGTTAAACTTATAGAATCTTTTTTTTTTGCTCTTTACATTTTGTTTAATAATAGGGTTTTTAAAATAAGTCACATTTGTTTTACTTCTGACTATTTATTTGTCTGAACTTCCATTACGCTTAATTTAGGGCAGCGTTTCTCAAACTGTGAGACGCACCCCCTTGGGGGTGTAACTCTTCAAGGGGGGAGCGATCATATTGAAAAGTCGAAAACAAAATGTAATTTAAAAAAATTATTAATTTACTGAAAGTAAACAAGCAAAATACTTTTTGATATAATAAAATATAGAATACACATTTACACTGATATAATACACGAATAAATTATTCAGTACTGTACAATACATATTTTATTATTTATTTAATTATTTAGTTAAGAACAAGTTTGATAATTATCAATGGCCCCATGGACTTGCATTAACACTTATCTTAATAACTTGTACGGATTATAATTAATTCCTTAACTGCCGATTAAAGTTTCAACAATTAGCTCGCCAATACCACCGTTTACCACGTAGATGAGCGTATTTTGGTGTTTTTTTGAGGGTGAGAAAACAAATAAATAAGGAAATACTCTCTCTCTGAAATAAATAAATCCTTCGCAAACACTACCAAGGTTCTTTTTTAGCATTCCAAGGCCGTCGGAATAATTTTATGGATAGCACTACACAGAAAAAATCATACTTCGGAAAGACGTATTTATACATCCAGAAAATTACTGCTTTGGCTGAGCGAGATGTTTTTATACGTTGATGGCACATAAGAGGTTAAAATCGTATTGTAGCTTTGGTGTCAAAGTATAGTATTCTATACATTGTTATTGTTTGGAGGGGACGCAATGAAAAAGATGATTGAATAGTAGGTCGCGTATATTGAAAGTCTGAGATGCACTAATTTAGGGACTAGTGTTTATCAAGATTGCAGTAATGTTTATTTTATCGAAACTTAAATTAATACATCTGTAATACCCAATTTACTTTTCAACATAGGGTTTCATTACTCCAGAACACAATGGATGCTTCCGTCTTTTAATGTAACTTGAACAAGAAACTGTAAAAATATTTACTTCGAATGACCAATTGCATTGTTAATTAATATACCAGTAAAATTCCTATTTATTTTACATTCATTTTAAGTCGTGGGTTTTCAAATTTTCTTGATGTAAACAGCAATATATTTGATATTTCCATTAGAATAGTACACATCATTTTATTTTGGAGTAGTAGGTTTTGAGAATTTAATTAATTATTATCCATATATTCTTATCCTGGAAAATGTTTACGCTGTAATCATAAAATATTTAGATCGTTATAATAAAAATATATGTCAAATAATGTGACTCAATTCTTAGCTTTCCCGTATTTGCCTAGATTGAAAATAAAGGTATTATTTTTATTTCTGTAGGTTTTTTGCTATTTTTTTAACAAAAATTGACTGAAAATATCCAAATTAATTTCTGGAATATTTTTTGAGGTACATCACGTAATTAATATGATCTCCGAAATTTCTAAAGTTATTTGTGCATAAATAACATTCTTCAAAAAAAAATGTTTAAGTGAATAGAGTTTTATTTTCAAATTAAGTACTTATATTATAAACACTGTCCTCATAACTAATACTATATTCTAGTTTTAAAAGATTTAAAACGCACTACAAAAAATTGAAACATGATTAATTTGCCTTATTAAGGAATTTTAGAGAGATATTACCACATAAATTCACAATTTCAAGTAGGTAACATCCACATATTTAAGAAAGAATTATTTCAAGATATGCTTACACGAAAAAATTCTGAAATATTGATTCATTTAATATCAGAAGAAATATATTTTTTATTTCGAAACTATAAGCAAATAATTCACATTAGAAATTGTAGCAAATCTATAAAAGCCCATTGAGTATTCGGAATAATATATACTGCTCCGACTAAAAAATTGACTAAGAATTAGGTAAAAAGTAATCCTGAATAAAACACTCATGCGTGCCCTCTTATTTACAATTATATTCATTGTTTTCACGTGAATAACAATCAGTTAATAAATATGGTATATTTCTTTTAGAAAACGGAAGCTAAATTAAGGTTTTTAAGAAAAAGAAATAAGTTCTTTAATTTTTTGAAATATCTTTCTCTTAGCAGTTCTGCCACCTCTTTGAGGATGACTGCATTTCAATCCTAAATATTTTAGTGAGAGTGTTTCAGAAAACATTTGTTCTCGAAACATGAATTGGTAACGTTATATAGTTTGAAAATACGAACTGATATTTTTAAGTCGTATGTAGGTAGTTTAGGATGTATTTTTTTTAGATATTGATGATTTATAAGGCACATGTTCAGTGCAGTACTTTGATATTGTCATTGACATTGAAATATAATGCAACATTAGAATTGTAATAAATATTAAATAAATATATCCATTCTGCATTGGATATTAAAATAATATATTTTAGTATAGCAATCAGATATGCGATATTAATTATTAAAACCAATTAATTAATTGCCAGTGGTATCAGACGTAATTCAGAAGGTGAAAATCTTGAACATCATATAATGCAATATTGCTTACCAGCTTATTCAAATGAAATTCAAATTTATATTTTTATTCTAAGTGTATGTTTTCCTTAACAGTTTTATGCATTTATTTATATAAAAAAAGTTTAAAATAATGTAGAGCGCCATCCTTCACGGCCATTTTTATTAACAAAATAGATTGGCAAGTGAAATTGCTTTTTTAAATTATTTTGTTTGTTTGATGTAGTTCAATTTTTATTTTATCAGTGGTATCTGTAAAAGATGCAAGAAGCATGAAAATAAATTATATTAAAAACAGATATTCATGATACTGTAAAAAAATATATATATATATATATATATATATATATATATATATATATATATATATATATTATTTTTTTTACAGTATCATGAATATCTGTTTTCAATATTATATATATATATATATATATATATATATATATATGGAATTTTTACTTAAAACGGCATATTTTATTTGCCTATTTTCATTTATCTTACGTCTTGTTTAAATGTATTCCTTACAAAAAGTGTATTGATCTAAATTCCAGTTAATTTTCAAATACATAGAAGAAAGTTAATATTTAAGTTACAATTTAATCTACAGATTTGAATTATTTGACTCGTTATGACAGTCATCTATTAATTAAATTTTGTATCAAAATAAATAAAAAGAGTACCCTACCACAAGCACTGAACAGTGAAATATTTCAAGCATTAATACGTTAATAAAAATAAGTAAAACGCAAACATATTTTAAGACTTAAAAATTAAAATAGAAATAGTTGTTTTAACAAAAAAAAAAATCAAAACGATAACTTAAAATGTTTAAGGATTTTACTAATATAAATTTTATTTCATCCATGTTATATTTTAAATTTTGTAGACTTCTTTAAAGTTTTCTTTTAATTAGGGTTAATCATTTTCTTTTTTTTACTTATTTTATCATTAATATTCTATGTTTTTACAATTTTCCTAATGCTATCCAAAATTTTAAAAACGTTTTAGACTAAATATTATTTAAGAAAATTAAACTTATTTAATATTACAGCTTTATAATAAAGCATATCAGTAATTGATAATTAACTATTTTCTTAGATATAATATCAAAATAATTCACCTGTGTCAACCATTCATTATTTATTATATTTTATTAGCAACCATTCAGTGTTTATTAGCTTATAAAAATATGCAAACTAATTAATTAAAAAAATAAATAGTTTTACTTCTTAAAATTCCTTAACTGGGGGGTTCTATATATTCATAGACATGTGTATAAAAAAACACAAATAAAAAATATATATAAAAGGTAGTTCAAGCGTGTCCTCACAATAAAAAAGGTAATTAATCAATGTATTACGTAAATTTGACCAAGTACTAATCGCTAGTCTTTTAATAAACAAAGAAGAATGAAAACAATTATTGGAAAACAACTATTTTTAATGTACAGTTCAAACACAAATCTGTAAAAAAAAAGGAAAACTCATTTTTTTTATTATGTGTACTTTAATGTTAAAAAACTAGTATTTTACTGAAGAAAAGCTTAGAAATAACCTTATTGGCTTGGATATGGATATCGTCATGTGATATTGGAACGTGGAAATGTTGATAAATCTTTATACGTATTATACATGGTAATGGCGCATTTAAATGGTACATCAATAACCACACACATACACATAAAAAGAATTAACTCACACGTGTGTGTATTTTTATTTATAAAGACTAATGTTATTTATGTATTAAGTAAATATTTAGCGTTTAACTTGTGGTTTGTATTTTTCTAATATTAATTTTTAAGCAACACATAGCAAATACTCTGGTACAAACAATTAAAGAGAAGAACATATTTTTTTAAAAAAAAAGAACGAGATACTTAACGCTTATGTGCAAATACGATTTCAGATGGTAGCTAAGCTCTTTGTTGACACCTCTGATCCACAGTGACCGGTGATGACATCAGGAAGTGGCGCTTTGATCGAGTCCGTGTAGAGATGTATCACTTGACCGCTGTAGATTGTATCGTAAGGAAGTTTTGAAGATTGTTTATCAGCCAAATATTTTTTTTTTCATTTCATTTCTTTGCTTACCCATCGAAATTATAACCAGTCGCCATCGTCTAGACTTTGGATGAAGCCGAAAGAAGGTGGATAGTTAAAGAATCGAGCAGGATAATCTCATGCTTCCTGCTGCAGGGACCTCGACATTTCGATAAATGCTGTGCCATCTCTTTGGAAACAGTTCACAGAGACAATTACTGGTCTGCCGCATTGTCCGTGGCAGCAAAACAGCAACAATGCTGATTCAAGAGTAGCATTGCTGCAAACAGCTGCAGGTTGTATCGTGAAATCTCGGTACTGCAGTGTTTCTCAAACTTTCAATACTGGCGACCCAATTTTCAAGCATAATTTTTGTCTCGCCCCCCTGTACAACAATAATGTATTTAATGCAATAAAAATGCACTTTGAGAGAGAGAAGCTAAAGTTACTATACGATCTTAATTATAAACCGTACAAATTAATACGATAAGTATATTAAATTTTGTGTATATGTAACTTTTAAGTAATATATATTTTAAGAAAATTAATTAAAATATATATTACTTATAATTATGTTATTTTTCTTTCTCTAGTTTTTAAATTGGAACAGATCGCAAAATGATGTACTTAATTAAAGATTTATTTACTTCAGCATTTATTTCTCAAAGTACAAATGTCATTAGAAAATAGTCTAGTCAATGTCGCTCTCTATCATATCCATCACATCTGGCATTATAGGGTAGGTTTGCGTGAGTCTGGTCAACCTATCGGATGTCTGCGTAAAACATGTAAAAATGCTTTTCCTTGTACAATTCCAGTCAGTTTTGGTCGACTCGATACTCCTATATCTACCGAATCTAGCTTGAATGTACATTTTTTTAATTTCCACGTTAATTGTAATTCACGGTAATTAAGTATTTGCGGCAGTAGATTAAAACAAAATCCTACATACATTTTTAAGTCGTAAGCAAACATTCGACCATAATAAAGAATCAACAAGTACACAGACGAACGAGCATGGTTCCGAAAATTAAATCAAGGCAATATTCTGAAAAATACGTAAATTTTGGATTTACCACTACCGAAGTAAATGATGGTAAAAAAAGCCCCAGCTCGATATGCGTTAAAACTTAAAAATCTGTAGAACAACATGTGAAAGTTGTTTTTAAAACATGTAAAATCATTTATCCATGTTGGCAAAGAATTTTAAAAATATTTTCTGGATGAGGACAGCTTGGGAGCGAGTTACGAGTGGATTAGGGATCTATTTCAAGATACTCCAGAAGGGCTCTCAACTTCCGAAGAAGAAATCTTCATAGATTTCACATCCAGTGAAAAATTAAAAGACAATTTTGTAATAAATCGCTCTTTGAATTTAGGGTAGAGGTGGATGAGGAATTATCTATACTGAAAAAAAAAGCACTTCGTATACTATTACCATTTTCACCATCCTACCTTTTTCAAACCGGGTTTTCTGCAGTGGATGCCTTGAAGACAAAATATAGATCTCAGCTAAGTTTAGAAAAATAACTCCATAAGTGTCAATTTCTGATATTAAACCTTCCTTTGAAAAACTTTCCTCTACAAGACAAGCCCGTGGAAGTCCCTAATAATTATTAAACTTGTTCTTAATTTAGTAATAAGATTGATTGATTGAATATTAACGTCGCACTGTTCAGCTGCACGAGGGCTTTTGACGACGGACCACGTAATTTTAAACCAGGGTCAAGTGACGTGGATGACACCTGAGCTGGCACCCCTCTCTCCTAACTACGACACCACACCAACGGGAAAACGTTTCAACTCTCAACAGATTTAACGTGCATCGCTGCCCTACACGGCGGGTCTTTAGTGTTACTGGACTCGAACTCGTGACAAGGCCAGCCACGATCCGATACCTATACCACTCGGCTACCGTGGCCAACTTCAGTAATAAGAAATTATTTATAAAATACCTTCTTCAGTACTGATACATCAAACGTATACTGGCTGAAACACCGACTCTTCGCACGAGTTCATTTTTTTAAAAAAATAAAACATTATTCTTGATATAATAGCTGAACTGTAAGGAGAGTAAAACTGTGTGTACGATATTGTATACAAAAATGTAAAATGATTTTTTTTTAGATAAATGCTATAATTGTAAATAGCTGTTTAAAAGAACTGTAATTTTAAACCTCACACAATTAGCATTTAGAATTAATGTTAAATTATGAAAAAGAATATAAAATTCCGATGAAGAATAATTGTGTTACTTTTTAACATTTAAATTAGAAAACTTCAAAATGTTTTAACCCAGGAGCAGACGCGTACTCGATACTAGAATTAATGGTAGTGCGGGGAGACTCAGTCACCCCAATCATTTGTTTAGAATTATTTTTACTGTACACGATACAAATCGGAATTCTAGTGAATACTTTAATTTATAGAAAGTATACTTACCTTCTTTCAATGACTATTCAATTCTTTGATTATTTGAGAAAAAATCCAATAAAACTGAACTAAAATGATTCAAAAGTACAAGACCATAATAAAGGACAAAATCAGACACTTTTCAATTATCCTACAGCAATGTTAAACCAATCAATTCTTTTCCAAATATCGCAAAACTCAATTATTTACAATTTCCCTAAGCGAAAAGCAAACGCATAAAAGATGGGAGGGAACTAATATTGATAATAACCATACCATAAGATTGAAGGTCAATCAAATGATTAGCAAACGTACTATGCAGCCTGGCTGAAAAGTGAATCATGACTTCCTTTTCTTTTTCTACAACTAATGTACAGTATTTCAATAATAATTACAGTGGTGAATTGTTTATCTTCTTAGAATTTTTCTCAGGGTCTGGGTTTCGTTTTTTCTTTTAACGAGTAATATTTTATGTTAAAACGTAATAAAAAAATCTCTCATTGAGGAAATACAGCAAGTAAAACAAAATGTTTTTTTCTCTCTTTAATTTGGTTTTGGGATCAAAGATAGCTATTTGATGACGGAAAAAAGCCAGATAATAAACATAAATTATGCCAGTGTTGTTGTGTGTATTTTTTTTTATTATGGAAGGAAGCATTTTGTTTTACTTCTCTTTCCGGTAATTTTTTTTAAAAAAAACCTTTAAATTTTCGATACGCTCGCGCCCCACACTTTGAGAAACACTGCGGTACTGAAAGTGTGATTATTTGCCGAGGGATGAGACATTATCAAATCAATATCAAAATTCGACTTAAGCTATGGGAGCCATCATATTAAAAACTAATTTAAATATATATAGTAATTAATATAGTACTTAACGAGAATATCAGATCAATAGCAATATAAGCGCCGTATAATTGCGTGTCTAATCCTTTTTATGGAGCCCCTCCAATTTCTGTCTCCTCAACTTTCTAGTCTAAGTATGACATTAATCACCATCCTGTATTACTTCTGTGCTCAATTGACTTTAAATAGAAACCCTCACTAAAATAATTTCTGGTTGTTTACAGAAAGCAGTTTTAAAATAATTTATTGTTCTAGAAAGACAGCTCCCTAAAATTCTAACTATACACGTGAGCTTATGGCAGGTGATTTATTTTTCATTTGAATCAAGGATTAAAGACTTACTCCTAATTTAGGGTGTGTGACAAAATTCTGGTGTCATCCTTGCGTCTTAGCCTTGTTTTAAAACTACAAAGACTGTCACCAACGACTCAGATATTGCTTCTAAATGCGATAAACAGTCAATCAATCATGCCTTCAACAGAAATAAAACTTCAAATAAGAGAGGGTTTCTGAAAAAGTGTAGTAAAACAAAAAATATTTTCTAGAGATATTACTCAAAAAGAAAAATAAAGAAAAATAACAGCATTATAAGTTTCTGAATGTATTTCGAAAAATTCAAACTTTTACTGCACTAAGTTTTCTTCAAACTTCGCACATTGATAGATGATCTTCAAGACATATAATACCTCAAAATTTCCCATTATATTTCCCATAACGTTTTATGAACCATTAATCTTCTCCTTGTACCCAAAGTTCAGATAGTTGAGTTATTTACTGCAATGTTTTGTTTTAAAAAATATTTATTTATTATATTTTTTTTTATTTGCTATTTAAAAATTCCTTTATATTCTGACTACTTAAATTTACCGAGAAATATCGATAAATAGTCTTATGTAATTTTATTTGCCAGAAAAATGTATAGCTTTCCCATAATTGTTTTCATATAAAAATTATACAATATACACGATGCCTCAAAACTAGACACCCACATTACGCATGTTTGTAAAATACAACGAAATAAATGTTATTTTATTTTTTGTATCACAAGGTTAGCAGTTTAATAGGATATCCTACTTTCAATTGTGTCTGGCAAATGGTAAGTTTCAACCAGGTGAAGCACCACCTAATGTCATACATGAAAATGTACTTGAATTCTTTGGCATTACATTTTCTGCAAAATTTTTGTGAAAGAGATAGTACATCGTCTTCCGAGATCACTAGTTATCAAGTCGTCGCATTATTTTTGGTAGGACATATCAAAGGAATTATGAACAAAATTCTAGTGTCCTCACTTCAGAACTCAAGGGTCAATGCTGTGGTCCATAAAATTGTGCCACAAGACTAAGGAATATTTAATTGGAACTTGGATTAATTCCCGGTGTGTTGCATGTCACTATAAGTGCAATGTGGAAATTAACTAAATTCAGAGCTTATGCATACTTCCTTGGAGCGTGTATGTCATTTTTAAATTACAGAAACATTTAGGATTTATTTAGTAATTAATGGGTAAGTATATGCAAACAATAAGGAAATTTAAATGGGAAATAATTGTAATGTAGTTGGTATAATATATATATATATATATATATATATATATATATATATATATAGCATAAATTGTATTGTATAATATATTTTTAATTTTATAAAAAAATCAATTAAGGTATGTAAGAAGAATTAATATTTTTTGTAATTACACTACGACTTTTTAAAACATTAGGAAAAAAAATGATTGGATTAATAAAATAAATGTAATGTTTTTTTAGAATCTTCATAAACTAATACAATGTCTGGTCAGAAGCTCAGAATCAGAGAGAAAGAGATGGGCTTGTGCAGCACTCACCTTTCAAAATTTCGTAATCTGATAAACCTTAGGTTTTTGAGCATCTGCAAATTCCCCTCTTTATGGTGAGTCTATAGTGCCAAATAAATAAGAAACATAAATTTTCAGAACTAGTGAAGGCGCAAGTTCCAGACCATGGTCACTTGGCTACAGTAAGTACTTATATTTCTGGGGGTTAATTAAGTGTAGACTTCTTACAGTTTCAATATTTGCTATCCAATTTTGTATCATATTCTTCATCGAACCCCCACTCCCATGCAATAACAATTTATTGAATGCAATAATGATGTACTTTGACGCTAAAGCTCTATTACGATCTTAAGGTATCCGACTACGTTCGGAACCATGATTTTGAAAGCGCATAAATGGATAATTTTCATGATATTTAGTGTCTATACATGTATAAAATTGTTTTAAGGACATTTTGACAAAGAAAAATTAGTTAAATACAATATTATGGCAGAAAAATAACTTAGAATATTTTTTTCTTCAAAATGTTCTCCCTTTGTGCAAAATGTTTCTATTATCATGATACTTTGCCTGTATATAGTTCAGATCTCTCTACTTAGGTTCAACTAGAATTTTTGAAAGAATAGGGAGTTAGAAAGAATGGTGTTATCCATATTTTACGACAACAAAAGGGATTTTAAGAAAAAACGACGATAATTATTTCAATGGGTTGTAACTTGGAAAATAATGGGAATTTTTCAAAACTCATAGTTGATAATTTGTAAAGAGGTCTGAGCTATATACATGCAAAATATTATTAGAATAAAAGCATTTTTCACAAAAGAAGAACATTTAAAAAAAACATAATTCTAAGTTAATTTTTTGCCAAAATATTGTTTTTAAATAATGTTTTGTCCTAATGCCCTTAACACAATTATATACATTTAGTCTACTCTTAAATGACACTAAATATTATGAAAATTATCCATTTATGCGCTTTTTTAAAATCATGGCTCCGCACGTAGTCGAATACCTTAATTATAATAAGTGAAAATTATCTTATCAAAACAAAAACTAAATTTCGTCTAAATTGCTTTTAAGTAGTAAATATTTAAGTATATTTTAGGTAATAGTATAAGTATTATGTTTCATTTCTTTTCTACATTTATAAGTATGTAATATCAGTGTAAATTTTAATATTTGTTTTAGTATATATTTTTTGTGTTCCTCATTTCAGTAAATTAATATACATATATATACATATATATATATATATATATATATATATATATATATATATATATATATATATATACACTGCTGGACAATTGCTAAGGACGGATAACACTATCATCCATATCAACCACAAAATGAAAGGAAGCAAAATGTGGAAATTTAGAATAAGTGCGGGATATATTAGTAAGAAGTATGAGTATATGCAAATTTTTTATCCACGTCTGTTCATCCCGTGATAGCGTTCATAAGAGCTTTAAAGGTTTTGACGCGTGTGGACAGTTGTTGTTTCAAGTCAAAGTTTTACTGGAAAGATTTAATAGACGAACTTAAAATTTTTGGCATGTCTTCCCGACATCACATAGATGATTTTATGCGTGGCCGAATTATTGGAAAGATCGAAGAAGGGAGAAGAATAACAGATGTTCCCAGAGAGTTCGACATCGCTCACAGCTTTGTTTCACGGCTGTGGAAGACATTTAAAACTACTGGAATGTGTAGTAGACGCCACGGGGAAGGTCGTGTTAGAAGTACGACGCCTGCAGAAGACAGATAGATCGTCCTATCAGCAAAAAGGAACAGGCGCACCACAGCTCAGCAGGTGGCAAATCAGTTTCTTGCTGCCTCAGGAAAGCAGATCTCCCGAAAAACTGTTGCCAGACGTTTGAGGGGAGGAGGACTATACTCACGCAGACCTGTTGTGTGTGTCCCATTGACCAGACAACACCGTACTGCCCGTTTGCAATGGTGTGAGCATCACAATTAGACTGAACAGGACTGGGCATGCGTACTATTCTCAGATGAGAGTAGGTTCAGTCTGTCATCGGATTGTAGACGCCAACTGATCTGGCGCGAGAGTGGTACTGCTTATCGTCCAGAAAATATCCAGGAAAAGGACCGATATCCGACATGCAGTATCATGGTGTGGGCCGGCAACATGATCAATGGCTGAACGTGCCTACATGTGGTTGCGAATGGGACTATGACGGGCCAACGATACATTGATGAAGTTCTACATCCTCATGTTCGTCTTTTCCGTGGTGCTGTCGGTGATAAATTTGTTTTTATGGACGACAACGCAACATGTCATCGAACACTCGCTGTTCAGGATTGTCTAGACAGCGAGGGTATTCAATGTCTCGTATGGCCAGCGCGTTCTCCAGATCTAAACTCCATTGAAAATGTGTGGGATGCTTTGGGGAGGCAAGTTGCTGGTCGAAACTATCCTTCGACAAACAAGAACACCCTCATCCGTGCACTCACAGAGGAATGGGATAAATTGCCTCAACAGCTGCTGAATAATTTTGTGCAAAGTATGGTACGACGTGTGGAATGTTGCATCACACTCCACGGTGGACATATATCGTACTGATACATTTTATTAAGGTACCTGCTGACTTTTAGATGCATTGTTCCATTTCTCCGTACGCAGATCAAATGAACATTTTTTTCTTTCAGATGTTTCACAGCTTTTGTACTTTCCAAAACAATAAATATTCTTTATTCTAATGTCTGAACAGTGTGGCAACTATGTTTTATCCTACTAGGCCTCATGTCTCGCTTAATGTTATGCTACATAGCAATTTGTGATCCGTCCTTAGCAATTGTCCAGCAGTGATATATATATATATATATGTGTGTGTGTGTATGTGTGTTCCCTTATAGTTGGCACGTCCCCATAGGGGGCGAACTCTACAGTTTAAGATCCACTAGTTTATACTATTACGTCAAATATCCTTTAAAAATTCATCTTTCATATCAGGTACACATCACATGCTGGTAATATATGGAAGAAAATTATTAACCAAAAGTACAGAATCAAGATTAATTGCTGTAGCATCTGGAAATTTGGTCTGGGACTCCATTGCATTATTGTGGTTACTTTTCATTCAATCACATCACATAACAGAATAGACTGAATAAACATGCTTTGTTATTAATGTTACAAATAAAACGATATGAAAATATTTACTGGAGACTATCGCACACTTATTAATACACTATAGTTCACCCAAATGTAAAACTGTGTATTGAATGACGATCTCTGTAGAAAATACCTATAAGCCACTTTCAACGTGTTTTATAATCAAAAGGCTTTTTAACGCTCGAGGAAGAGCTGCATGTCATTACATTAAGGAAGGTAATTAATCACAGTACAGGCCCACTTCATTAAACGTGTATAAAAAACTATCCTTTATATATATATAAAAAGAAATGAAATAACAAAACAAAAAAAATAACTTGAAATACAATGGGTGATGTGACATATTTAGAGGAAGGTGAAGTGAAACTCATTTAGGAGACAATTTTTTATGGTTTGACTAATTTATGGGTTCAGTAATTTTTTCTGCCTTTTTTATGGATTACTAAATGATGAAATATGCAGAAAAAATTATTTGATCAGGCTAATAACTGCATTGGTTTATTATAACATTTTGTGAAAACCATGAACATTTCGATGTCCGTGATAATAACTTTGTTTCCACAAAATTCAGACATGCAATTGCTATTATTTTAGAATAAAAAATGTTAGGAATTTGCATTCAGCATTTAAATAAAATATATGCTAATTGTGTATCGAAATATTTCTTAGTAAGTTCTTATATGTCAGTGAGAAATTGTTTTTAAATTACATTCATGATCTTTGTTTTGTAATTTATTTTGTATGACATTAACAATTCAGTCAAATTCGGAATCTTTCAAATACGCTATAATGTTTAATATAATTTCTAGCATTATGAAATTATATGGATTACTATTAAAATTGAATTTGATGCTTAAGAAATTAAGAATTAAATTATTCAAATGGGTTTGTGTTTAAGTAGGATACTTAACAGATAATGTTAATACGTAACAATAGAATTCAATAAAACGTGCTACAAATCTTAGACGAAATTTTGTTTAACCTGATCTACATTTCTGAATGTGATTCTGGTTAAGTTTCGTAATAAATATATATTTTATCAATATTTGAAAAGTACTACTATGAGTGAAAGCATTTCCTGCAAAAGAAATATACCTTATAAATACATATATTTATTGAAAAACGTAAATTTTCACTACACTTTTTTCCTGGTAGTTTTTTAAATGATGTATTTTATATGTTTCTACATTGAGATCTACTCTCAAAAGAATTGTCTCATGCAAATCAGTACTTTGAAAATTAAAAAAAAAAGCCTAAACATTTTCTCATAAACACAATATATAACAATGAAAATAAATTCAATATAATCATACTATTGTAGATATAGTTGAAATAAATCGCTTGTCATAACAACACAACGATTATTAATATAAGAACAATCCAAAAAGGAAACGTGCATGTGTAATGCATTGAAACAGTTTTTTTTTTTTTTTATTTGAACAATTTAAAAAATTGACACAGATAAAATAAAGAATAAAATCTATGACAACAACTAAGAAATAGTTAGATATAATAAAATGAATTAAATGTGAAATGAAATTTTTAGAAAAGTAAATAGGAAGTTATAGGAAAAAAAATATATCAAATATCATACATCGGTATATTGTTTTAAAACTAAGGAAAGAAACAATTAGATCTTTCAAAGCATAATTTCATTGATTCAAATATATCAACCTTTACATTGACCAATCTTTTCCTAGCTAATAACTAATTTATAAATTCTATGACTGTTAAATTACTTATGTTACTTTCTTTAAAAATTTTTGAAGGGGTCTTTATTGGCAATTCTTTTTTTTTACTTGCCTACTACGTATATGGTAGTCAAAAGGTAACTTGAAATAAGAGTGTGATGTGTTATGGTAATTTGGAGACTAGTATACCAGGGCAAGTTTCGTCGTAATTGTTCAAAACCAAAAATCACAATTGTTTGAATCGTCGTCAACCACTCTCGCGTTTTCTTTCAGAGTTAGATGTTTAGAAGGATAGGGGGAGATCGCGACTCTTAATGTCTATTTTAATTTAGGAGTTTAAGGACAGTCGGAAAGGTAAAATTTGATTTTTTTGACAATTTGAGATTTTTACATTTCCACATAGTACAGATTTTAACCTTTCTAAAAATACCTTAGTTTAACCTCTAGGGTAAGTAGAAGCCCTAAAAACCTATTTTTAAATAATCATTGAAACTGGGCCACGCCCATTTGACAAGCGTAAAAGTAAACAAAGTTTCTTGTTTTGGCTTATAAGTTGAGCGTCTGGTATAAATCAAAACATTTATCTTTTATTGTATAAATTGAGCCTTTTATTGTTTTATTTCCTAACCCATTTGAAACTTCACTGTATTTTTAACGGTCAAATCAGTGTTTGTTTACACTTTCAAAACTGCGTTATAATTTTTGAACTCGCAAGTATTCTTTAACATTATTCAGCTTAAACTTCAAAAAAATTGCTATAATATATCGACTTTACCATGCCTAGAGCATCGACTAAAGAATTTAAGAAACGAAGATGAGTTTTTAATAAAGGAAGATGTAATAAAAGTAATGATGGTTGTGGTGAAAGCAATTCTACTGTTCCAAAGAACTCTGCTGATGAAAAAAATTGTGCTGATGGTGCAAAGCTTTGTACTCATGAAACTGAACCATCTGCCAGTGAGAGAAAAATTGTAAACATGGATATTTCATATTCGGAAGAGGCTTTTTCTGGTTTCAGAAATGTTATTGTGGACATTAACCTTTTAGCTTGTGTGTTTTTTGAAGCTGTAAAATGTATAAAGTGTGAAAAAACAGGACTCAGGTTGCACCTCAGTGAAAGTAACTGTGGTGAAGCTGTGAAGTTTCACCTAAAATGTCCTTCTTGTAAATATAACTATACTTTTTTTTTAACTCCAAGAAATGCGATAGTTCTGAGAATTACGAACTGAATACCCGGCTAGTGTATGCTATGCGATGCATAGGTAAAGGTGCTGAGTCTGCTAGGATGTTTTGCGGTATCATGAATCTTCCCCCGCCACCCACAAAATTCTCAAAGTACAACCACATTTTACTGCAGGCAATAAGAGAAACCTATGAACACAGTATGGCAGAAGCTGTTCGTGAAGCCGTTGATGAAAATGATGGAAAAGGGACCTTGCTGTTGCTGTTGATGGTAGCTGGCAGAAGCGTGGTTTTTTTCTTCGAAGAATGGCTTGGTGACAGTCACAAGTGTTGATACCGGCAAAGTTATAGATGTCGAAGTTTTTTCAAAACATTGTATTTGTCCGAACAAAACCAAGCATCTTCAAAATTGTAAGAGAAATTTTGAAGGCTACAGCGGTAAGATGGAAGTAGCTGGAGCTCTATCCATTTTCAGCGTTCCCAGTCTCTCTACAATGTTCGGTACACAAAATATTTAGGAGATGGGGACTTCAAAAACTTTACTTCTATTGTCGAGAACAAAGTATATGGTGACCATTGCTCTGTCGATAAATTAGAATGCATAGGTCATGTTATGAAACGAATGGGGACACCTCTTCGACGCTTGAAAACTAAGATGAGAGGTCAAAAACTTTCTGACGGAAAGCCTTTATGCGGAAGAAATAGATTGACAGAGGCGAAATCGACCGTCTGCAAGCATATTATGGTCTAGCTATCCGCAGAAATTTGTCTAGCGTGAAGGACATGCAACAAGCCATATGGGCAATATTTTTACACAAGCTATCAACCGATGAAAAACCTCAGCATGGATTTTGTCCCTCTGATTCAGGTACGTGGTGCAAATTTAAAAAAGCAGAATTGCTTGGGAGACTTATCATCACAAAAATAGTTTACCTGTGGATGTTGTGGAGGCCATGCGACCTGTTTTTAGGGATTTAGCTAATCCAGAATTGCTAAAAAAGTGTTTACTTGGAGGTACGCAAAATCCCAACGAAAGTGTAAATAATGTAATATGGTCTCGTGTACCGAAGAAAACATTTGTACAATTAGAAGTTTTGTCACTGGGTACATATGATGCAGTTTCCTCATTTAATATGGGGAATGTATCAAAACTAGAAATTTTGAGAAAAATGTGTATTGAGCCTGGTGATTACACGGTACAGGCGATGGAGTGCCTCGACAAACAGAGGCTGTTACGAGCAAAATACTATTGTTTACAAAAAACAAAGGAAGTTAGGAAGGAAAAAAAGACTTAAAAGGAAGAAAGAAGATGATGAGCTACTAAAAATGCTGATGATTTAGAATATGGAGCTGACATGTTTTAACTAAAAAGTAATTATACGTTAAAATCAATTTTTTTCTCAAAATGTCAATTTTTGATGTTCGATGTTCCTTTTCTTAGAAACTACTGTTCACAGGTATGTAAATTTTTATGATATATTTATAATGATGGCTAATATATACTGAAATGAGCTTTTGTAAAAACCCCAAAATTTATTTTACAATTTTTTTATGTGAAAAACGGGTTAACGTAAACTATGTTTGATAAAATATTTTATAAATTATGAAAAAATTCAAAATTAGCTAAAAGCTCATTTGAGTATAATGAGAAATGTGTATTTTAATTATATGAAAAATTTCAAGCATGTACATATAACAGATTTTGAGAAAATGTACCTCGAAAACAGCCAATTTAACATTGTCGGTATAGAGGTTTCCGACTGCCCTTTTAATACAATGTGCACTAACCATTTACTCATCTGTTGATCGAATCAGATCGAGGACAACGAAATTCATCAAGGGGCTATATTTACGCATGTTTTTGGCCACCATACAGGTGACAGTACGATTTAGCTCGGTTTCACCCCAATTTAGAGGTAGAACACCTTGGTGGAGGGTCAGAGGCTTTCCACCTCTGTAATGTAAACCTCTTCCACCAACCTTACGAGAGGACATGCGGCTCGACAGCTGTTTAGAGTACTCCCATGCCGCGAAGGCACTATGCATTTACAAACATCCATGTCTTCGCCGGGATTTGAACTCGGTCCCTAAAAGCGTCGCTATCCACTATACCGGATACTCATCTTCTACCTCTTATCTGTTATGAGGAAATGCTTCCTTTTTGCTTCGCCATGCACTTTAACTACTTTTGTAATATGTTGATGTGTAACACTCGAATTGGTTTCATTCATTGTTTCCAATTTTATGGTTTGTCCATTTGATATTTTTTCTTCTTATGACATCTTCTGTGGATTCAGTCCCAGTAAAATAATTTATTAAACCCTCTCATAACAGTTCATAATGCAATTTCGCAATACAAAATTATTTTGCAGCTTCTAAAGCTTTAGTTCCAACTTTTCAACCATAAAACAAGCAATTGCATATTACACACAACATGTGTTTACCTCATGATTTTTAAGGGCCGTATTTGTATCTAAAATTAAGAAGAATGGTTATAGATTCAGCAAATAAAAGGAAAATATACTAATATGACAGATAATTCCTAGGTTTTTGCCTCATAATAAGTATAAAAAAATCCTTGGAATTATTCTTCTGCATGTAAACAACATTTTCCTAATTTCTTAATATTAATGCACGTCTTATTTCTAGTAAAGAATAATCTAAAAAAAATTACAGTTTTTTTTTATTTTTGCAACCAAGATGTGGAATAAATAACTCTAAAAAACTCATACATAGATAAAAAAGGGCAAAAAAATAGAATGTTCTTTTGTAATAAGTGTATTCGATGTTCGTCTTCCAACCATTAAATGTAATTACAGATTGTTCTTTCATGCTTCCCTTCACTTAAAATAATTAAAAAAAAGTGCCTTAAAAACGGTCTGTAGCAAAGTGATATTATTAAATCATAAAAACACATCCTGTCTTTTGTGGACTTTTTTCTTCTATTCACTAACTAAAATTGTTTTCTTTTAAAATTTTTTTTTAATTCGCTGTTTTACTTTTTAATGCATTTTGGTTTTATGTGTTAATAATTATATGAGAGCTTACTTTCCTTTCTGATCAATAAATTTTAAAACTGAAAAATACAATGAGCATAAAAAACCATAAAATAAATTATAAAACTTATTGCACATTATTAATAAGTCGAAGGGTTTTAGATTTCTTATTCAGTAGAATATAAGTTTGTTTTCTTTCTTTAATAATTTACAAAATAAAAATTTTTACTAAGATAATTTTATTTAATTTATAATGTCTTTGTTAAAAAAATGCATCGTGTTTATAAATAAGTTATTTACTATATAATTTTTGAATGCATACCTTCTTAAGGCCTAATTTTGCTGGAGTCTGATGCGTTTTAAAAGGCTAAGCATTGTTGCGCTGGGGTTTGTAACACTCGTAACAATAGAGCAGAATTTTCTGTAACAATGTAAAGTCCTTCAATACTAGTTATAAGTATGCAAAAAAACATTCTCAACAAATGGTACATGTTGCGTTATCAAGAGCAACACGTCTTGAAGGAAGTTACATTGTTACGGAAATTTTCGATTCAGATTTTTTTCCATGACTAGAGAATATACGTTTATCAAAAGATTTACAAAATGAACTTAAAAGAGTATCGCCCCAAACATACTTAAAACAATCACAGATATCTTCAGGAACATCATTTCCACAAAAAAGATAATATCAATATATTCTTTGAACTGTCAAAGTTTATGTGTGCATGTTTTGGATTCCAATGACAGATGGTACAAATATTCGTTTTATTATTGCTAAATTCTAAAGACACAATCACAGATCTGGTGAAGTTGCCATATTTAAAAATAAGGGGGATGCGACTACTTATGTCACTTCAGAAATATATGTAGCATCAAATACTACTGAATCATTTAGGTTTAATGGGTCTTGTATCGGAGGAATTTGTGCAGCAAAATGTAGAGCAGAAAATAGACAAATAATTTTAATGGTTACTATTTATATTTCAGCAAATCAAAGTGTAGAGAAAATTATCGAATTCATTTACAAAAAGTTAGTTGCCTACACTGAAGCCGGATCAACTCTTCTGAACAAATTGCCTATTATTTTAAGTTGAGATTTTAGTGTGGATATTTCAAAAGACAAACCAAAGTCTTCGGTAGATTTTTTTAAAATCACAATACAATTTAATTATGTAAAATTATCCAAATGAAAGCTCGGCAAAGTACGGAGTAATACTTGACGGAATTTTTCTTAAGTTTTTAAACAATTTCAATTCTAAAGAGTTTATAACATGTTTCAGCTACCATAAACTTCTTGTTTACTTCTTAGAATATAATAAATTCACAAATATGATTGTATATTTTCCCAAAAAATATTACTTTATATGCACAGACATATGGATAAATGATTGTACACTTGGTTCTTTTTTATGCGGTAGATGCGTTCCAGGAAATCCGCATAAAAAAAAAATCACACAAAAGACATACATTTATATGCAAAATGATGGATACGTTCCATTTATTCAAAAAATCGCATAAAACCCAAATAATGTTTTAAAATGCACCGAAATCGCATAAAAAGATTTATAAATAATAAGATTTATTTTTTTTCCATCATATTTTAATAAATGGCACATATGTATGTTAAAAACAAAAACAAAACTTAATATGTAACAAAAAACAAAACTTCATTTAAAATCATATTAAGAATGTTTTTCATCATTATTCGCTGTCTGATAATGTGCGAACCCGTTTGTGGATTGGTGCAAGATCACTTTCATCACTTGAAGATAAAATTACGTCATCAGATCTACATGGTAATGCTTCTTCAGGAACTTCAGTGATTTTTTTCTTTGACAAGGTAGTCAGTAATCAAACTCTGTGATGGCACTAGTTCTTTGTAGAGTTCTCTGTAGCCAGACATACAAAATTTCAGATCACGTTGGAATTTTTTAAGGCGCGTTCTACATCATTATCATTTTGAATAAAAAATTTGCCAATTTACCGGAAAGTTGAAGGCCTTCCCGAAGTAATTTTTCGTCCAGTGGAGTAACATCTTCCGGTTCGCTATCTACTGTTTCCAAATCTTTAGTAATATCTACCATACTTTCCAAAATATCATCATCATTTAGGGCTTCGTCCACAAGAAGCAATTCTTCTATATCATGCTCGCCAAAATCATCAAAACCTTCCCCACCTATTTCCTTAGCAATTGAAATAATTTCTGATATTACTATTGCTCTATTTGATTCGTTTCCTTTTGATACGCATTCAGGCCAAGCAGCTTTCCAACATGCATTTAAAGTTTGTGATTTTATTTCGGCAATTGCTAATGCAACATGATTTACACAGTTCAAGATATTAAATTGTTTCCAAGCTTCAGTAACTGTTATTGTTTCGGATTCCAGTTTATCGAAAATGAATTGGAAAGTGAATTTTATAATATTTTTTAAATGTTGAAATAATTCCCTGATCTAATGGTTGAATTAGGCTCGTTGTGTTTGGAGGGAAAAAAGCTACCTTTATATTTGGATGTTCTAAGATTGGATGACCTGGCGCATTGTCAAGAATTAATAAGATCTTAAATTCGAGACCCATCTCATTCATATAATTTTCAACTTCGGGTACGAAGCATTTATTGAACCATTCAGTGAAAATAGCCGTTGTTACCCAGGCCTTCTTGTTAGCCATCAATGTACGGGCAGTGTATTTAAGTCTTTTCCTTTTAATGCACGTGGTTTAAAGATCGATTTACAAGCAGCGGTTTTAACATTCGATCGCCAGATGCATTGCTGCACAGCAATAAAGTAACTCGATCTTTAGCAGCTTTAAAACCACTGGCAGTTTTTTCGGACTTTGCAATGTAAGTACGGGTTGGCATTTTTTTTCCAAAACAATCCTGTTTCATCAGCATTGAAGACTTGATGAGCGCAATATTCTCCATCTTTAATAATTTTAGCTAACTTTTCAGGATATTTTCTAGCAGCTTCTTCATCTGCAGAAGCCACCTCACCTTTTATTTTTAGATTATGAAAATGTCTTTTTATAAAACCAGTTAACCACCCTGTGCTGGCAGAGAATTGTGGATTACTTTCACGTGAAGATGTAGATGGCTCTGATTCTTTTAACTCCTTGTAAAATTTAAGGGCTTTCATCTTGATTAAATGTCCATCTAACGGAATTCTTTTTTGAGTTAAATCTTCAATCCAAATTACGAGAGCCTTTTCAGTTTTTTCTATTAAAGTGTCTCTTGAATATGATGAAATTTTAGAACTCAAATTTGTACCAGATCTGACTGATTTTTCTTATTGCCGCTTCATTTTTTTATTGCTCTTATAGTAGATTCGCCTAAATGAAAACGTTTACCTACTGCTGTTGATCTTTCTCCTTTCGCCAAGCAATCGAGAATTTTAATTTTTTTGGTTTCTAGCGAAATTGCACTTCTTTTGTTTTTTAATATTGTCACACATTTTCTTTAAGAGGACTAAAAAATTATAGAGAAAACTTAATGTACAATTACGCACAAAAAAAAATAAAAAAAAAAAACTTACAATTCACTTGAGTAAATTTATCTTCCGGTTTTCGGTAGTAACCTTTTTCACAAAGTTTTGTTTTCTAATAAAGGAGAAATTCTTTCGTTGTATTGATTGCGTAATAGTAGAGTTGTAGTTGTTATTCTTATTCGTTTTCAGAAAAGTGAATCACCAAAAAGAATTAAATATGAATAAAAATTTTTTTTTCTTTGCCATAAAAAACCGCATAACTCTAAAATCGCATAAAAAAACCGCATAAAAAGAGAACCAAGTGTATATGACAATACTAATATCCCCTTGTTTTTTTTATTCACCAAACTAATCCCTGAAATAACATTAGAAAATTTGAAGTTATTGCTTCTGTCGTGTAGTCACAAGGACACGCATTCTTTTTTTTAAAAAAATATTTATTCATAGTCCGAAACCCGGAAGAGAAAAATGTTCATAAGAGCACACATAAAGCAGAACAATTTTTCTATAACGATATATTTTTAGAATATAAACATAAGTGAACACTACTAGAAATTATAATTTGTAAATAAGATTAAAGCAAGAATGATCATAAAACGCATACAACAATATACTTGAATCAAACAAAAGCCTATGGAGGATAAAATTTGAAAAAATAATTTTAATATATATATTCACAGTTTATTTAATATTTTTAATGCAAGTCTATTTCATAAATCGAATCTATTTAGCAATTGAAGTACATTTAAGTTTACGAACAGATTAAAAAAGTGAAATAATGTATCGAATAATTCAAATATAACACGTATTACCAAATAAAGAAAGAAAATAACATATTTCCAATAATTGCTAACATTTCCTTTCCTTCTTTTTTTTTTCCTTATTTTACCAGAAAGAAGGGATATCATAAAATAATTTATCAAAAATTAAGTACTTGTTTGAAAATATAAGTTACTTTAAAACTCAACAGTATAAAGACATTACAAAAGCTTTGATCGGACTAATTATATATATATATATATATATATATATATATATATATATATATATATATATATATATTATATTTTGTCGTTAAGTATTGGCCGAGTGGTTGATTTTTGTCGTGGTGTTGGCAGGTCTTCATCAAAATACACATTTTCAGTGAACAGACATCTTCTTTATTGTGGCGCACACATCGAAGTTTAGCACAAAATTATAATGCAATTTCACAAAGACGAGACAAACAATTCATGATGATGATATTAAGCACAGTGGACAAGCAAAAGTGACATCTTGACGGACACAACACATAAACACGGAGAAACAGCTATATTTACTAGTACATTATGACGGCAAAAAAGATAGAGCAACGAACGCCATTACACAAGTTGTTTTATTCCTCACCAACAGTGCAAGTGCGCGATGATTACGCAATCATAGCTCTGATTGGATGGAAAGTGCGAGACAGGAATTTCTGATGTAATAATATTCATCGATTACGATTAAAATCAGAGTGTTAGTTCTGAACCAAATAATCAAAAGATTTCAATAGTGTTTAAAAAAGTTAATTAAAGAGAATGCTAGAGGGAATTATTACATTTCCCCCCTCTGCAAGACGCGGGCGTGCACCAGGGCCCTTGATACAGACCCGTACCCTACAGAGAAATTAGTTTAAAGTTTTGAATAAATTATTATTAATTATGAAACTTTTCTTGCACTTGTCGGTAATGACATACATAGCATGATCTCCAACACAAAAATTAGATACTAGAAAAATATGAAAACAATATATAACTGTTAAATTGTAACACATGGGTACCCATAAACAACTTTCAAAATATAAAATTCAAAATGTAATAAAAATATCAAAGTATTGCTCCAAAATATTCACATTTTCATGAAGAGCTGATGTAATAACACATTCACACTACTAAACATAATATAAAATACATAATAAAATAAGGAACACTTGAAATGGAATGAAAATAAGATTCAAAATAATTGTAGCCTAAAATATCAAAATATCAATGACAAACATCATGAAAACATCCAAGTTTGTCTCAAAAATTTGACTTCCTCATCTAAAAGTAAACCTAACAGTCCAAGACTATTAAGGAAGGGGAATTTAATTCAGACCCTTCCCTGCCTCCATCCAAGAATGCACACTTCTCCAAAACTTAAACAGTACATCGAGATGAAGACAGGAAAAAATCCGAAATGGATTGGGAGGTGGACCCATGTTTCGTACATTGTAAGATCTACAATCATTTCTTGATCTGATACATCACAACAACAGTAAAAAAAATATCTCAAGAGTGGAAAGGGGGTCCACCTAAGAGGGGCAAAAGGACAATGATTTGGTTTTGTGTAGTTGTATGTGTGTGTTTTCTTTTTAGTGTAATTATTATTATTCATGACTCAATTTCAATTCTTCAGGAGGGTAATAAGTTCTTAATTTTGAAACGTGCACAATTTCAGTAGGTTTTTTAGTTAACGCGTTAGGCTTTGTTATTTCATAATTGACATCTGACAGCTTTTGTACTATTTCATAGGGGCCTGAAAAAATTGGGGATAATTTTCTTCGGTTTGGATAGTTGAATTCTTCATAAATTACGAGGTCACCCGGTTCACAAAAGGAGAATCAATGAAACGCGCATCATATTTAATTTTATTTTTCTCATGGTATTTTATGGTGTTCTCTTTTGCTAATTTTCTGGCTTCTTCAACTGGAGGGTAAACTTGATTTTGAGCTAATGGAGGTGTATATGGTAAAGTGCCAAATAACAAATATGCAGGAGGGAATTTTGTGACTGAATGAGGTGTTAAGTTATATTCATTGATTACTTGTTCTAGAATTTTGGTCCAAGGAATTTTGGTAGGAGAAGAATTTACTTTACATCGTAATTTAGTTACAATAGACTGATTTACACGTTCACATTTACCATTTGTCTGGGGATGATGAGAAGTAGTTAATAACTGTTTAACGTTATAATTTCTTAAAAAGTGCTTGAATCTGGATGAGGTAAAAGCACCATTTCTATCAGTTAACAGTTTACTAGGTATTTGAATTTGGAAAAGTTGTTTTGAACAATTTGCAAAGGTTTCGGTTGTTTCACTTTTAGAAGCAAAAACCCAAACATAGCGAGTTGCATGATCAATTATTAAGTGAAGAATTTTTTTAGTAGAATTATAGTAATTGAATCCACCAACAGAGAGAGTATCAACAGAGATATACTCAAAAGTTTGATCTGTGGGGGGTACAGTCTGTAAAAGACCAAATCTTTTTTTGCCTTTTCCTTCTATTTAATTGACATACATTACAATGTTTAACAAATTTTGAAACATCTAAGTTAATATGAGGCCAATAGTATTGAGGAGTAATTAAATTTATCATTTTTTGAGTACCAGGATGTCCAAATTGTTCATGAGCATTTTGCAAAATTTTTCTTCTTAATGAAAAAGGTGCAACAATTTTAAACAGATTTTTCTTTTTAATAACAAAGACATCATCAACTCTCTTATATTTAGGATCATTTACATTATCTAAATTTTGATGGATCTTTATCTCACTTAATTCAAGTAAATGTACTGAGTGTTGGATATATTGAGCAATAGGATGTCTTGATAACATGTCAGCTTCAACATTATTAGTTCCCTTTAAATATTTTACTTCATAATCAAACATGCTTAATTTTAATGACCAACGAAATAATCTACCCCTTAAATTTTTTACATTTTTAAGCAAAACAAGAGCAGTATGATCAGAATGGATTATGAATTTTTTACGGTGTAAATAATAATAAAACTTATCAAGAGCATCTATTATGGCCAAACATTCCGATTCTGTGATACAATATTTTTTTTCATACTCACGTAAAATTCTAGAATGAAAAGATACTGGATGAAGAGTACCAGAATTATCAGGTTGTTTCAAAATAGCTCCAATAGCTTTCAGCGAGGCATCACAGAAAACATGCAGAGGTAATTTAGGATCATATAATTGTAATACAGGTTTAGTTATTAATTTATTTTTTAACATTTCAAATGCTGTTTGACATTCAGCAGTTCACTCCCATTGCTTATCTTTCTTTAGTAATTTATTTAAAGGTTGTTTTACAGAACCAAGGAAACTTTGAAGTTGTTTAACATTTTTGGGAGGTTGTAATTTTTTAATAGTTTCAATATTTTGATTATCAGGGGTAATGCAGCCTTCTTTAATTTCATAGCCTAAAAAGTTTATCTTAGTTTTTGCAAAAACACATTTTGAAAATTTTAATTTAATGTTTTCCTCCTCACAAATTTGGAATATTTTTCTTAAATGAGCATAATGTTCCTCTAAAGAATTTGAAAAGACAACTATATCATCAAAATAGTGACAAGCAAAATTTGAACACTTATGTTTAGTTAAAATTTTACGAATAGTACGATTAAAAATTGCTGGGGCATTTCGAAAGCCAAAAGGAAGAACTTGAGAAATTCATATAAACCTTCAGTTGTAACAAAAGCTAATTTTTCTTTATCTTTATCATGCAATGGAATGTGCCAGTAACCACTTGCGAGGTCAAGCGTAGAAAAAAAATTAGCACTATTCAATTTATCTAGCAGGGAGTCTATTCGAGGTAATGGTTCTGCATCTGTTTTACAAATGGCATTAAGTTTTCTATAATCAATACATAATCTGGTTTTCTGCTTTTCATCTCTCTTATAAGCTAAAGTAACGGGGGAAGAATAACAGCTATTGGATTCTTTATTTAAACCTGCAGCTTATAAATTTGTATTTGTTTATTAATCTCAGTTTCTGAAGTGGCTGAGGTTCTATAAGCTCGCTGATAAATTGGGAGGTCTGGTGTTAAATTAATTCTAGGGGGCTTCATTCTTATTTTACCTACATCATACTTATTTTTAGAAAAAACATGAGTGTATTCTGAAAGAAGTTGTATCAGGTTAGGAGAAAGTTCTTTAACAGTCATAGGTGAGAGAACTTCCTCTGAGGTATTTACTAACCCTTCCTGTATATGTAGTGAAATTGGTTTAGTAAGTGGATTTTGATTATTTACAATAATTTGTCCATTTTGTAGTAACTGGTTATGTTCGCAATCAATAACAATTTTATATTGACTACATTCTGGTAGTCCTAGAATAATGTAAGGTAGGCTACTATTAATTATATACAGATTTATGTTTCTTTCTACCTGTCCAATTGTTAAGTACACTTTGCATAGTTTGTTTAGTTGAAAATTGCCATGGGCTTGTGTGTGTGTGTGATTAATATGTTTAGGCCTAGTTGTTTGTTTATGTAATCTAAGTTTATTTACAATATCTGTAGAAATTAAAGATAGAGTGGATCCAGTATCAATAACGATATTCACATTGTTATGTTTAGGTAAATTGTCCAAGTTAGCTAGGCTTGGCAATGATGAGATGTGTCCGGACACCTGTAATTGTCAATATGTGGGGCAAGAGGCCTCAGTAGGGGGATATTGTCTCTGATTAGGAAATTGTTGACTGTCAACAGAGTTCTCCGTGCTCTGAGAAACAGCGTTAGCAGCCTAAGGTGGATCACAATTAAATGGGGTTTGCCTTAATTGATGTTGATTAAAAGGACATTGCAGTTTCCAATGATAGGCACTGGGAATTCCTTGTTGTGTGCAAATTTTACATGGATATGGTGGCAGTCCATGTTGAAAATGTGTGTGGTGGTTGGGCCTAAAACCTCTATTGTTAAAGTTATGAGCATGCTGATTTGGGAGATGTTGGGGACGCATTCTATTAAAATTATGGAAGTTGGGTCGAACAGAGTAGCGGTTTTGAGGTACAAAAGTATTTTGTCTTGGTCGAATGGGCACATTTTGTCTGAACGTATTCTGTTCAGGTTTTGGGGCTTGGGTTTTCATTAAGCGTGTAGCTACCATGAGCCATTCGGTAGGTGAGGTAGGGGGATTTACTGTCATTAATTGTTTAATACTGGTGGGCATTCCATCCGTAAGTCCTTCTAAAATGAGTTGAGGAGGTAATACTAATTGTCTACCATAATTTAATTTTTGATGAAAATATTGTTCCAAGTTATCTTTTAATTGAAGTTGTGAGAAATCTGACAAAGTTATAACATTAGGTTTTAAAAAATTTTCAATAAGAATTGAACACAGTTCTCCAAAATTTGAAATATTAAGATAAGAGTTAATGTACTGAGTTAATGCAGACCCTTTTAGATATCTTGATATGTTTACACAATTTTCCAACTATCATCTCTATTGCCAAGTTTTTACATGCATTATTAAAATAATCTAACCAAGCTGTTGGGTACACAAGTAAAACTCACGAAAAAAAGGTCTCTCTCAGTAAGTGGACTGTAGTTTTTATTACTTGTTGCTCAGCTCGCTCGATTTGACTCCTTACTCGATGGAGTCAGAGGTTACACAGATTCGTTAGACACTCTGAGCGCTAGAGGGCGCTCTACATTTACATACGTACACTGAACATGCCGCCCGGCCTTGCAATGTTTTTCAACATGCAAGATTTACACAGAACATAATCATAAAGATAACACACAGAAATAAAATACTTCAAAATACAAACAAAACAGCATACAAATGAAGACAATGTATAAAGCAATTGATAAATCACACAGAATTTTAAAAAAATACTATTCTACACACAAACATTACTATCTGAAGGGTTATATATATGCTACTTCACACACACACACTGTTTCATTTGGTAGAATGCACAGTTTCGAAATGGGTCTCTTAAATATACCTCTAGTGGTTTTGACTTCCACTACTCTTACTTTAGAATCCTTTCCTGGATAAATATTGTTGATTCTACCTAATGACTATTGACATGAAGGTAAATTATCCTCTTTTATTATAACCATATCTCTAATTTTAGCATTCTTTTTCTCGAAATGCCACTTATTTCTCTGCTGCAAACTATTTAAATAGTCTACAAGCCACCTTTTCTAAATTAATTGAATTATTTTTGTAATTTTCTGCCAATTATCCAAACTATTTTCATTTAAATTAGTTAAATCAGGCTCAACAATTGATGTAATTGATCTACCTATCAAAAAATGAGAAGGAGTCAATACATTTAAATCATCTAAGTCAGAAGATAATGGGACAAGAGGACGAGAATTTAACATCCCCTCTATTTGGATAATCACGGTCAGAAACTCTTCATATGTTAATCTAATGTTACCTACTACTCTCTTTAAATAGAACTTAAAAGATTTAACGCCTGCCTCCCAGAGACCTCCAAAATTTGGGGCTCTAGGGGGAGGAATTTCCAATCTATTCCATCAGAAGCCATATAACTTGCAAGTGCCTCATCAGGTTTACACACCAAATTATATAAACATTTTTTTAAGTTCTATATTTGCACCCACAAAATTTGTTGCATTATCAGAATACAACTTAGCACATTTACCTCTTCTAAATATAAAACGCTTAAGTGTAGCAATAAATGCATTAGAGGTTAAATCAGTCACAATATCTAAATGCACAGCTTTAGAAACAAAACATATAAATATACAAACATAGATTTTGTTATATACACCTTTTCTTTGCCCTTTATACTTAATGTAAAAGGGGCCACAGAAGTCCACACCTGACACATTGAATGGATAATTTTTGATAACTCTATCCTTTGGCAAGTCAGCCATTATTTGATCAGTGCAAGTAGGATTGGCCTTACAACAAATTACACAATTATGAACAATTTTTCTACAAATATTACGGCCATTCAATATCCAAAAATTTTGCTTGATCTGATATAACAAGGATTGTGGACCACTATGTAAAAACTTTTTATGAAAATACTCAACTATTAAATAAGTCAAGTTATGTTTCGAAGGCAAAAGAATTGGAAATTTCTGGTTATAATTAATATCACTATTTCTCTATCGACCTCCAACTCTCAAAATCCCTTCACTATCAATAAATGGATTGAGTGTTTTTACTCGACTGTTGGAAGGTACCATGACAGAATTTTGAATACCATTTATCTCTACTTTAAACTCTTCCTTTTGTACTAATTTCAATTAAAGCTGTTCAGTCTTTTTTAATTCTCCTAAATCTACAGACCCAATTCCTTTGCTTTCTTTGCTCTTACACATATAAACAAATCTACAAATAAAACTTATAAGACACGAATAATTTTAAAATAGTCATTACTAAGGTTAAGTAAATTATTTACAAAAGAGTTAGTAGCAGAATCAAGAAAAAAGTTAAAAAAGTCACTACAGTTTTTAAGTTCACCTGGATCCTTGATCACTGCAACAGGAATTTGTCGTTGTGGGTACTGGTTGCTCATCAGAAATTTAGGACCATTCCACCACAACTCACAGGTTTTAATATTTAGAGAATCCATTCCTCTGGAAACGAAGTCGGCAGGATTGTCCTGTGTTGCCACATAACGCCATTGCTCACTGGAAGTCATCTCCTGGATTGTAGCAATCCTGTTAGCCACAAAGGTTTTTAGTTGATATGACTCCTTCCTTATCCATGACAAAACTATCATGGAGTCACTCCAAAGAAAAGTATTAGTCACATTTAATTTTAAAGCTTGCTTGACACGATGCACTAATTTTGCTAACAGCACTGCGGCACATAGCTCAAGTCTGGGAATCGTTGTTTGCTTGGTAGGCGCAACTTGGGATTTACTGGCAATAAGATGCACAAGCATCTTTCCATCTGAGGTTATGGATTTGCAGTAGACGACAGCTCCATATGCTGACTGGGACGCGTCGGAGAATCCATGCAGCTCAAACACTTCCGGTTGCTCTACCACAATGCATCGATTGATGTTGATGTCATTTACTACCTGAAGTGATTCGACAAATTGTCGCCATTCTCTATTGATTGTATCTGGAAGCAAATCTGTCCAATCCATCTTTAGCATCCATAATTTTTGAAGGAAGATTTTCGCCTTCGCCACCACAGGACCTAAAGGACCTAGAGGATCATATATCCTGGCGATGGTTGACAAAACATCTCGTTTGGTATTTAATTCGTGCAAGTCTATTTTTACTCTGAAGGAGAAGCCATCATGCTTGGGGTTCCAATAAACACCCAACACTTTTATCTCTGATGAATCTGAAAAATCATAATTTTCGGAAACCTCAATCAATTCCGTATTATTTCCGCACCACTTATGCAAAACCATACCTCCTTTAGCGAAGATGTGGCCGCGGTAGCCGAGTGGTATAGGTATCGGACTGTGGCTTGCTTTGTCACAGGTTCGAGCCCAGTACCACTAAAGACCCGCCGTGTAGGGCAGCGATGCACGTTAAATCTGTCGAGAGCTGAAACGTCCTCCCGTTGGTGTGGTGTGGTAGTTAGGAGAGGGGGTGCCAGCTCAGGTGTCGTCCACGTCACTTGACCATGGTTCAAAATTACGTGGTCCGTCGCCAAAAGCCCTCGTGTAGCTGAACAGTGCGACGTTAATATTCAATCAATCAACCTTTAGCGAAGATATTGATGAGTTGATTTTTCAGTTCTTTTGCTTCTAATAAGGTCTCTGCACCGGTAAGTACATCATCAATGTACATGTCACTCATCACAACTGAAGAACCTAATGGAAAATTCCCTGCTTCATCTAGGGCTAATTGTTTTAGCGTACGTGTCGCTAAAAATGGTGCACTCATTGTTCCATAGGTCACAGTTGACAACTCAAACGTTTTTATTGGTTCGCCCATGTTCTCTCTCCACAGAATGCGCTGAAGTTTACGCTGATCTGGATTAATCCAAATCATTCGATACATTTTTTTGCACATCCGCAATGAATGCAAATATGTGCTTTCTAAAGCGAACCACTATTGAAAAAGGTCATTTTGAGCAACTCTCCCATTGTATTGTAGAGAGTTTAAAGAATAACCGTTTGTAGTTGCACTCGACGCATTAAAAACTACTCTCAATTTACTTGTTTTTTTATCAGAGCGATAAACACCAAGATGTGGTTTGAAATACATTCCACACTCCTCTCTCTCATCTACTCTCTTGCATATGGCCTAGCTCTTTATACTCTTTTAAAAAATCTCTATATAATTTTAAATAGTTAGGCTCACGCTTTAATCTATTCAATAAAGAATTTAATTTTTTAAGGGCAATATCTTTTGATTGGCCTAAACAATTTGGATCCTTTTTAAATGGCATAGATACTATATATCTTCCCGTACTATCTCTAGTATGATTTTTTTGAAAATGCTCCTCACAAATTAGCGTTTCCTTATTTTTTATTGTCTCAGGTTCAACATTTTCGATTTCCCAAAATCTCCTCATTGTCTTTTCTAAATCGACATTATCTTTGATTAACCCACAGTGAGGTTTATTTTCACTAGAAACTGGAATACTCCCACTCGCAATATAGCCGAAGACTGTATTCTGAAACATTAATTTTGTATTTAAAAGATTTGTTTGTCCTGGTAAAAGAATTTCATAAAAGATTTCTGCTCCTAACAATAAATCAATATTTCCCGGAATGTTGAAATTTTCATCCGCTAATTTCTCTCTACTGAAATTACATAAACTAACGTTAAATGGTTGAGAAGGAATCATATCCGTAATTTGCGGCACTACAAAAAAGTCTGCATTAGTTTCATAACTATTTCCTCTATTTGCAATTGTTGAATTAACGCGCGATTTAATCGTTAACTCTGAATTATTTAATCCTGAAACTAAAATGTTTATTTTCTCTCTTTTTAAATTGAGTCTTTTTATACACTGTTTCGAAATAAAATTGCTTGTTGAACCACCGTCCAACAGTGCTCTGACTTCCTGCATTTTCCCAAAGGAATCTCTAATGAAACAAATCGCGGTTGCAAGTAAAACGTATTTCGATTTTACGTAACTCGTTGCAGTAAACAGATCTCCTAAACCCTGAGAAGACACTTCTTTCGAAATCTCCCCTATGTAATTTATGGGTTTGAACACAAAACGCCTTCGCTGAAAGTTGACCCATCGAGGATTCCTCTGTTTCCGGCTCTTTCTGCCCCCAATGAAGAAGGTTGAATGACCCTTTCACTCGTAAAATTTGGGTCTCCAGAGAAACACAAAGAATAATAATGCTTTTTTTTTGGCAGCATTTATAAAGAACTTTAGATTTACAAAACTTGACTCTATGCAAATTTAAACAATTAAAACACAAGGAATTATTTTTAACAAGTTCTACCCGTTTATTTACTGATAATTGCTTATATTGAGGACATTTATTTAAAAAATGACTATTAGATTGACAAAAAACACATTTTTTTCCCTTGACATCTGAGAAAAATACTCTAGACATATTTTTAGAATTTTGATTTTTGCCAAAATAATTAATATTCTCACTCAGTGGTTTTCCTCGCGATGAATAAAATAAATCAATTTCCTTTCCCAACGTTAAAGGATCAAACCATTTATCTGCTTGTCTGACACTAATATGCGATGCGGTTTCTTTATCTAAAGTACTAAATATTTTGTCTGAAACTGTTAAATGTTTTAATACCTCGAAATTTGAAACATTTCTCAATTTTAAATAGTATTCCCAATTTGTTGTTAATCTACTCGCAAACTGGACATGGGATTCACAATTTTGCCGTGTTGCTTTCTTAAAATTCTCTAAACACGATTGAGGAGTTGGCTCAAATTCTTGGAGTATTATGGACTTTATTTTATCATAATTTTTAAGATCCTCATCGTTCAGATACATAATGATATTTGCAGCTTTTTCTCCTAATAAATTTAACAAAATCTCAGGCTTAAATTTATCAGTAACACTTTTGGCTGCAAATGCACGTTCTAATGATAAAAAAAGAAACTCCATCCCTCAGGTTTATCGGGAATTTTCACTGTAAGTGTGCGGATACTTTTAATTAAAGAATCCACAGAAAAGGAATCATTACAATTAACTTCAGTATTATTGTCAGCTTGTAGTCTCGCCTATCTCTAAATCAAGCTTAGACTTTTCTCTTATTTTTTCTAACTCTAATTGCTGACTTTCGTCATACTTTCTTTCTTCGATAATTAAATTTGCTAACTCATGCACTGAATCAGGATCGTTTTTGTATCTATCACAGTTTTTTATAAGATCCATGAAGTCTAAAACAGTTAATTTATCACTGACACACAACTCTAATTCAGAAGCGATTCGCCTCAAGTCTTCTTTTTTTGCTCCTTTAAACATCGTTAAAGTTTAAAGTTCGATTTTTCAACGAAGGTCAAAAAACAACAGCACATACCTCGTATTTTCAATGCATAGGTCGCTCCGGTTGAGACTGGACCAGAATGTTGGGTACACAAGTAAAACTCAAGAATAAGTCTCTCTCAGTAAGTGGACTGTAGTTTTTATTACTTGTTGCTCAGCTCGCTCGTTTCGACTCCTTTCTCGATGGAGTCAGAGGTTACACAGGTTCGTTAGACACTCTGAGCGCTAGAGGGCGCTCTACATTTACATACGTACACTGAACACAAGCTTTTATTAACATTCCATTTTTAGAATCAAAAGGGACTATGTATGGTTCATTAAGGGTTTGGTTGGTATTACTTATTACAGCCAAATTGGTTTGTTCATTATTAGCCATTTTAAAACCAGATCTAAGAATCATACAGATATTAAAAAATTCACTTAAACTTAAACATTTGAAGTACCAAAAATAGAAATACCAAAATATATAAAATTGAAATTACAACAAAATCAAAACATTTGCAATTATTATTTATTAAATTCAAATATCAAACACATTACAGTATTTAAATTTCTTATTTCAATATATATTGTTTATGTTAATTAAAAATATGTATTGCAACACTATTAAATATATATCAAATAATTTTTCATGAAATGCCAGGCACAAAAATATCAAAGGTCAGAATCACTTGTTGAAAAAATCATATGTATAAAATTTGCAATATAAATGATTGATAATAGTATTTCGTAACTTACATTTAAAAATCTTCACTTTTCTGTTGACGACTGCACTTTTCGACGAAACATGAACTTGTTATATTCACAAAAGATCCTTGGATTAATTCGATGAGAACGAAGCCGTCTCGCACAACTTGAAAAGGGGATTTCCCCCTGCCCAACGAAGTTGAAGCATTAGGAATTTTAGCAAACTTACGACGCACTTCCTATTTTCTTCTCTTTATTTATCTCTTCACGGTGGGAAACTATCCTACCGGCTTTCTGTTAAGTATTGGCCGAGTGGTTGATTTTTGTCGTGGTGTTGGCAGGTCTTCATCAAAATACACATTTTCAGTGAACAGACATCTTCTTTATTGTGGCGCACACATCGAAGTTTAGCACAAAATTATAATGCAATTTCACAAAGACGACACAAACAATTCATGATGATGATATTAAGCACAGTGGACAAGCAAAAGTGACATCTTGACGGACACAACACATAAACACGGAGAAACAGCTATATTTACTAGTACATTATGACGGCAAAAAAGATAGAGCAACGAACGCCATTACACAAGTTGTTTTATTCCTCACCAACAGTGCAAGTGCGCGATGATTACGCAATCATAGCTCTGATTGGATGGAAAGTGCGAGACAGGAATTTCTGATGTAATAATATTCATCGATTACGATTAAAATCAGAGTGTTAGTTCTGAACCAAATAATCAAAAGATTTCAATAGTGTTTAAAAAAGTTAATTAAAGAGAATGCTAGAGGGAATTATTACACATATATATATATATATATATATATATATATATATATATATATATATATATATATATATATATTTGTGTGTTTATACATTTTATATACATTATATCATTAAATACCAATTAAAAAATAATGATGAATTATTAAATTATAAGATTTGAGAAATTAAAAGCATACAAAATAAAATAAAACTATTTTCATAAACATTTCTTGAACAAAATTCTGATTTTGCATTCCGGATAAATTTATTGAAGATATGTATTATTACACAATGTATATTGAAAGTGAAATTTTTGTTTCAAATTGCAGGGTTTTATGCTTGTGCACTATTGCAGTGCTTCTCAAACTTTCAATATACGCGACCCAAAATTCAATCATCTTTTTCATCTTGCCCCCCTCCCTTTGAATTCAATAATACTATACTTTGACACTAAAGCCACAATGAGACTTTAACCTCTTATTTGCCACCGACGTATAAAAACGTCTCGCTCAGTCAAATCTTTAATTTTCTCGACGTATATATACGTCTTTCAGAAGTACGATCTTTTCTGTGCAGTGCTATCCATAAAATTATTCCGGTGGCTTTGGAATGTTATTAGCGAACCTTCATCTTTTTTGCGAAGAATTTATTTATTTCAGAGGATTTGCTTATTTATTTCTTTTCTTCCCCCTGAAAAAAACATCAAAATACGCTTGTCATTGGGGAGTGAATCTTGTAACTTTTGACGGCAGTTAAGGAATTAATTATAAAGCGTACAAATTATCAAGATAAGTGTTAATACAAGCCCATGGGGTGACTGATAATTATCAAACTTGTTCTTAACTTAGTGTTGTTAAATTAGTAATAAAATATACATTGTGCAGTACCAATACATTTATAAGTGTATTATATCAGTATAAATGTGTATTCTATATTTTATTATATCAGAAAGTATTTTGTTGGTTTACTTTCAGTAAATTAATAATTTTTCAAATAACCTTTTGTTTTCGACTTTTCAATATGCTCGCGCCTCCCTTGTAGAATTATCGCACCCCTCAAGGAAGGCGCACCCCCAGTTTGAGAAACGCTGCGGTATTGAATAATTTATCATCATGCAAATCAAACAATTCACAATTTTTAGCAATAGTTTAAATTAATATGTATATTAAATAATAATAAAAGATTTTGATACACAGAAAATTAATTTTTTTTAATTTCATTTTAAGAACCATACGAAATTATTTTAAATCATGGTAAAAGTTTGGTATCATTTCACTCTTCGTATGTGTTCATACCGCAGCTAGCCCGATGGCAAATATAAAGTAGTGTATAAGTGTGCAGCTAAAATTATGAATTTTTTAGTAAATGAATTTGACAAATCGATAGAATGTTTGTGTAGATTAACGCCTTATTTAGTGATTCCATTTTATTGATGCATTTAATACGCAATTAAGGAAAGGTTTTCAAAAAATTCCTCGAAGAAGTTGAAAATTTTTAACAGTTAACAGTACTAATTTAACTGTCATAGATGTATTTTATAAATTCTAGACTTCCTGATCAAGGACGACAAAAGTAGTTCATAGAATTAGTGTCAAATCGACGTAAGTTATGGAAGTGTTAAAAATATTATTCAGGATAAATTGCAATTTTTCAAAATCCCTGCAAGTTGCGTGCATTATTGTTGGGAAATAAATAAAAAGTTAGAAAGATGATAAATGTATCAGTAACAACTGCATATTACCTTCATAAGATATTCAGTTTTAACTAACCCGCTTTATCCCAATTAATTTATTTTGTTCAAATTTGAGGAGAATCATGTTTTCTAGTTAATTAAACCTAACCAAACTAAATATAACAAAATTTGAAATTGTTCCCAATTTTTATGTAAGAAGTCTGACCCGTTCTCTAAATAGGACTCTGGGATAAAGGCACTTACAAGTTTAAGTGTTTTCTTCAATGATGAACATAGATTTCCAAGCTCAAAATTTTACTATTTTTAGTAATACTTTGTTATTTACAAGATAGTTCACTTTTCAGTTGAATTTTACTCTCTGAATATTGGAATGTTGGTGGAAATGTCCTAAGCCAGTTTGACAAAGTGTTCAGTCACATTTTCTATAGTATGTTTTTGGTTTTCCTTTGAAGCGCTCTCTTTGATAACAACGATGCTTTTGTCACTTTAGTAAACACTATATGTCTTTGTTTGAACCACAAGCACAGTTCAGATACTAGGTCTACCTCTTGTTCTAATTATATCTTTATTTACATAAACTATCAACCAATCACCAGATTATCATGTAAATGGGCTGAAAAAAAATTTCTCCGCATTTCCGAATTGCCGTGTTAATGCGGGTTTGTATGTAAACGGGGCTATGTATAAAATCATTAAGATAAACATTTTCATTAAATAATGGAGAATAATTTGTGAGCGGGGGTTGCTACAAGCTCAAAATACTTTACATTACAGACTAACAAAATAAATTCCAATATATCAAAAGTAATTTGTAGATATTAATGTGAAATGTACAGAAAATGAAAATTTTTACAGAAATTTTGTTAAGAAATATTTTAGAAATTATAATATTTTCATAAATTTCGCTGGTGATTGATCTTTTTTTTTTTTTGCTAGAGTTTAACTTATCATGACACGGTATATTTTGCTTCATTTTAAATTCAAAAGTTTTGTTTCATTTAAAATGTCAATATAAATATTTTTTGACGTTAGTTTTTAAGTGCAAGTAGTTATAATCAAAAATTAAACTTTTGAAAATTAAAAAATTCGTATTAAGGTTATTAGGCACTTTCCATTGAAAACAGTTATTATTACACATATCTTTTACTGTATCAATATTATAAGTCGTTTATAATATACACTGACGAACCAATACATGATATCACCTCTTATTCCAAGAAATGTGCTCGCCCGGAGAAAAATACACAATACGCGTGTAACTTCAACTGGTAGTTAGAACACAAAATCCCCTTAAAAAAATCCATGACGCATGTTTACAATAAGAACAGCATTACATGCAAGGTTTACTCCTTTCTGGCTACAGTGTTTTGTCACGTACTAACCCTTACCACACACAATAAGTTAATTAATCATTTCATTAGAACCAAATCGTTAGGTTCATGATGCATATTGGTGAATTCTAAATCATGTATTTTCCTGTAATTCCCGTTTTGAATTCGATCACAAAATTACAAGATTCTACTTGACACCATTACCCTTTTAATTTATTTTTTGATATACAATAATAATTCAATAATGCCCAAATACAAAAATTTAGAAAACAAATACTAAATTTACACACGAAAACAAAAACAGCTTTGTTAAAAAAAATCACTCCTCTGATGAAACAGGAATTTATAAAGTTTCTGTAAAGTTTTTATTATGTAAAAATTCTTTCGGTAGCTTACAGCAATCGATGTCAAATTTTGATTCAACTTTATATAGGAAAAAATAAAAGGAATTTATTTCGAAAAATTACTTTGAGAGATGCAAACAAAATACTTCTGCCAATATAATTTCAACACTCTAAACGTCATTCTATATGTACATTTGGTTCTTTCCATTTAAGATGGTAACGCAAAGAATATGCGACAGTATAACTTGAAAAATTATGTAGAAAGGAAAATAATTTAAAACCTTTAAAACAACTGAGCAAAAATAAGCTGCATTTTTTTAAATGTATTCATTTTTTTAAATTAGAATACAAAGAAAAATTTTCAATAATTTGTAAAAATTGCCTTATATTATTATATATAAAGCATATTATTTTTTCGTTGAATTTTTTATTGCATAATCTGTTTCTCTCGCCATCATTATTGAATAAATAATAGAAGCCGACTTTTTAAGGAGAAATGATTTCCATAGCTCTATTGATAACAGGAATGACAGAATATTTTCCTGAAAATTATTTGGTTTCCAGTCAGTAATATCAGGAATATAAAAAAAAAAGTCTGCGAATATTTAATATTGTGCACCAGACAAATGATTGCTATATTTAGAATATATTATATAGAAGAGAAAGTATTGTATTGAACTTTAAAAAAAAGCGTTTTGAATCTTTTGAACTTTTCTTCAAAATGTTTTGCTCTTACATTGCGGAGTGTACAGATCCCAATACAGAACCTTTGGATTTCAAATACTCTGCAATATAATTCTCCCGTCAAATTTGTTTAACAATCCACAAATTTATTTTATTACTTCTACTTTCATTTGATCATTTATATTTTATTTCTTGTAATACAATTTAAATGAAGGAACAAATTTCCTTTATTACTTTTAATTGATGAATTTACTTTTGAATTCTAAGGATCATTACTCATAGAAGCAACTTGGAATGTATACTCATTTAAAAAATCTTTAAATATTTTAAACATTATGCATTCCTCTATCATACTGAAGTAGAATGCATTACATGTATTATTAAACTCTATGATGAAGGCAATTTTATATGCTGTTGCCATTTAGTTTACATTTTACATCTGCTTGGAATGTATATGTATACATATAGTTTAATTTTCTCTACTAGACAGACATAAATCATTTGAATACCAAATACAAATAAAACTACCTGGTATCAGAATTTGGAAAAAATTAAGGATACTGCAGAAGAATTGTTGACTTAGGACAGATCTCTATCTTTGTATATATATATTTGTGTGTGTATAACCACAAATGATAATTGTGAGACAAGGCTCTACGTTGCGAAACTTAAAAGTACTACGGCTATTTTTAAATTAGTAGATTTATAATCTACATCTCTCAATGTATTTGGACCAACCAGATAAGTCTTTCAGAAGAAAAAAGTATTTTGAAAGCCCTCGGTTGAATTTTTTTATAAATCCTTGAAGTTTCAGAAAAACTTAGGCCACTTCATGATCTTAGTGTGCTAGTTTGTTAGACTTTTTTAAATTCTTGAGCTAAATGTTTTATGTATATGTGTTTTCCATAATTATAAAACAAGATGCAAAAGTACCAGATCTTATTTATTTTAGAACCTTTCTTCAAAATTTGATATATATACAGGGGGTCATATATAATTAAATATGCCATTTCGGCTTGTATAGCTAGAGGTGGCTTTACTATACTGATTTTTAACATTTGCAAGCTGTAACCGCTAAATAAAATGATATTTTGTTCTGAATTTTTAATATATGTGTGTGTGTTTGTGTGTGTGTGTATGTAGGTATGTAGGAACATATACATATACGAGGGTGGTCTGAAAAGTTTCCTACCTCAACGTGAAGATAGCAGCACTTGTCAAAAAAACGCTAGTGAATTTCGTTGATCATCTGTTAACAGTTACTCACAAAAGTTTCAGATATTTTCGACGCGCAGTTGTTATGTAATAGTCGTTTGAGTGAGTTGAAGCGAGTGTTTTTCTGAAAATGGATAAAATCATGTATGGAGCTGTTACTAAATATTTATTTTTGAAAGGCAATATGCCTACGTAAATCAAAGATGAGTTAGATTATGTGTATGGTGACTCTGTACCACCTTTTACCAAGTGAAATTTTGGGTAACTGAATTTAAACGTGGCCGTAAGACCTTGGGAGACAATGGATGTTCGGGACGTCCAAATACTGCAATTACCGATGAAACATCACCGAAGTTCACCAAATGGTGTTAGAGGACCACCGAATTAAATTGAGATAGATAGTACAGATTATGAATATGTTGAATGAACGTGTTTAACACATATTAAATCAACATTTCGCCACGAGAAAGCTATCCATGCGTTTGCTCACGTTAGACCATACACGTGTTCAAAAGAATCCTCCCAACGCTTTGTTGGTGCAGTTTAGGCTCAATAAATCAGAGTTTGGGCACCGATTTATTACTATAAATCAAACTTGGATGCACATATTGTTTATACGGCCAAAACAAAAATACAGTCCAAACGGTGGACTGCAAAGATGGAACCGGCTCCAAAAAAAGCAAAAACTGTTTTTTTTTGGCGGGGAAAGTGATGAAGATATTTTTTTTGGATAGTCATGAAGCTATTTCAGTCGATTATCTTCATAAAGGAAAAACAGTTACAGTAGCATACTACGCATCATTACCTGGCAAGCTGAAGGCAGAACTTGCGGAAAAACGGCCGCATTTGCAGAAAAAAAAAGTGTTTCACCAAGAAAACGCACCATCTCACACCTGAGTGGTTGCCATGGCGGAAATCTACGAATTACGGATTGAACTGCTTGACCATCCGCCTTACTCACCATATCTAGCCCCAAGCCAATTCTTTTTGTTCCCTCATCTAAAAACTGCGCTCGGAGGACAGAGCTTTTCGTCAAATGAAGATGCAATCACCTTCATGAACAATTATTTTGCAGAGAAAAATGTTGAGTACTATTTGGATGGGTTACAGAGATGGGAGCATCGCTGCGAGAAGTGTGTAGAGTAACTATAAGTTGACAAATAGAAAAAAAATGTCTTATTTCTTTGTAAGGTAGGAAACTTCTCAGACCACCCTCGTATATAATTGGTAACACCTTATTATTTCCAAAATATGTTTACATTGTTATTTTATTTTAAAAATACATTTCCATTTCAATACTGTTTATCCAACTAGTATCAAATGTTTTAACTATAGGTTATCAACAAAGTCTATCGGATTTTCTTCTGCTGACATTATAAGCTAGAACAATATCGCATCACAAAGGAACGCCACAACCGAATAAGAGATACATAGACCATGAAGTAGATGATGGTATATGATTGTAATAGAGGATATATGTGAAAGATATTTTTAGATTTATTTGTTCCCGATCCATATTATCGTAGCCACTTTTATGACTCAAGATTGAGTGGCTGTGTTTAATTTAGAATTTAAAGAATGATCATTTCCCCTTATATTTCCTTGTTGGCACATCGCGTACTCACTCATTTCTAGTGTCAAGCTTAATAGAAGTAAATTGTTGCAGTTTCTACCTTGTAATAATAACAAGTTTTATTCAATAGCTTCTCTACAAATGCTGCGTCCAGATCATTCCCCAATTGAAAAAAAAAAAAAAACTCAAACATCTATCTCAATCATCCATTTCAACTCAACCATCATGAAAAGAAGAAAACGCCAAAGTGCTCTTAGTAATTTAGTATCATTGGAGCTGTGAAATTGTTAAATTTTTGTTGACTATTTATCTTTCGTTATTTCCCTTTTTTCAATTGTTTTTGAAGCCTTGGATTTTGTCGCATACGAATGAAAACTTTTTAAATATATTTCATGAGATTTTCGATACATTAAATTATATTTATTTTTTTTGTTTGCGTATGCTATTGACAGAAAACTTCGTTTTAGTTAACTTAAGAAATGAACCTTTATTAAATGCTTTTAGAACATTAAAAATTAATATTTTTTTTTAGTTTTGCTTAGATGTTTACAATGAAATTTAATTTATTTTTATACATACTTTGATTGAATTTTGACTTCAAACACCTATGAGATATCGTTTTCTATTGTAATTATTAAACAAATTCACTCAAATGAAGGAAAACTTATCCAAGCAATGATTTTTTTCACAACCACAATTTTATAGCAATAAAATAATCTACACATCTTACTTACGTGTAAGTTTTTTTTTTCTCTTGGCTTTATTTTCATAGTACATATGTATGCATTATAATTATAACTTAACGTAATAATTATTGTATTTGTAAAGAAAATTTTTCCATTATTCCAAATATGATATACGCAATACCCTTTTAAAACATGTTTATTATATTTAGTTAATTTAATATTAAAATTATATTTGATTATTTGATACCATTTTACTTCATTTGGAATACAAAAACTATGATGCATTATGAAAGTTTTTATCAAAACCACACCAATATTTTTTAGTATTTATTCCCTTTTAAACTATGTTCATTAAAAATAAAAGGCGTTTAGTATCTAATTCGTTAAATTTTCTTAAGTGGTGAAAAATTATGAATGATGATTTTTGGAATATATAAAAGAATAGCATGACACACAAGTCCTACATACCTTTGATTTAATAATTTCATAAATAAGGATCTTTATTTTTTGAGTATAAAAAATATATTTTAGAAGGGATATTGGATTCATCAATTCTCCTATTAGAGCAGCGTTTCTCAAAACGTGGGACACGCCCTCTTAATGGACCGTGATGATCTTATCAGGAGGAACACGAGCATATCGAAAAGTCAAAAATGAAGGATTTAAAAACATTATTAATTTACTGAAAGAAATTAAAACAAAAAAATACATTCTGGAATAATAAAATACACATTTACAATGATATACTATAAAATTACCAATACTACACAACGTATTTGATCATTAATTCATCAATACTAAGTTAAAAACGTGTTTACTAACTAATAGCGATCCCATGGGCTTCTCATATACACAATTATATATATAAAAATTAATACTTATCTTGACAATGTGTACAATTTATAACTAAAATATGTATTAAAGTTAATGTTTCATCAAAGAGAAACTGTTGCAAAATAACTGAAACGTAATTTAGGGTAATGAGATAAAGGAATCTTTAGAACTTATAGGTTTATAGATTAAAATGTTTATCTTAGTTAATAAACATATTATTTATTCACTTTACTTGTAAAATTTTCATGAATTGGCAGTGACTATTCGATTTTTTGCCCAAGAAAGAAATTTGTGTTACATTCATGTTTATAAAATTATAATAGTTCAGTATGTTCTGTTATTGTTACTATTTTTAATACGTAAGTTATAAACATAGATTCAGTCCACCTGACTATGGTTTAATGTCTGAAGAAGCTAAATCAAGATCTTCATGGAGACGAAATCTAGGTATATTTATCCCAAAATCAAGAAGAAAAATTATGTATGTATGAAATAATTGATGTAATAATACGAACTTATTTAGAAAAAAGAGTTTGGATAATTGAAAATCATAAGAACAATACCAATAGTTAAAATTTTTACTACGGATATTCTTTTGAATGCTTTCTTTACGCTTTGTACTACCACATACAAATCATTACAATATTTTAATAGAAATGCATTAGTACTAATTTACTTTATTGGAAAATATTTGTTTTAGGCCCTTGTTGGTCTTCTGCATGCGAGCAAGATATGCTACTCCTCAGAAATGGTATAGATTTGATACTTAAATATCACAGACAAAAAGAAGGTACACAGTTAATAGATTTAAAATAAACTGTTTTTCTGCAGCTCAATTTTTAAGTGTAGAGAGTACCTATGTCCAACAAACCGTTGCCAGATTTTTCAGATTAAAATATATCAATCTACTTATTGATCGTTTTCGTGATCAGTCTATATCTGAAACTACATTTCAACGAACCTCTACAAAGAAAAGTATTTTTAGAAGTATTTCTCATCCGCAAACACGAAAGCACAAAGTAACTTGAAGCTCTGAGTAACAGCCGGGCGCTTGTGATACAAATGTATGCAAATTCAAAGCTCACTTGGGGTTGATGCAGAATAGAATGCACGAGTACCTAGACTGCGAGATGGATCAAGAAACTAGTAGATGCGATATCATGAATAAAACAACCCTCTAGCCATTTAAGTGCACCTCTCTTTGTAATCCATGAGTGAAAATAAACAGATGGAGCGAGAGAAAAAAGTTTCTGGCGAGAAAACTAAGCCATTAGTTGCTTTTATTGTGAAGAAGATATTTTGTTTATTTTTTTCAGTTCGGAAAAAAACCCTGCATATCGTGCTAAGGCACCGTAAGATGATTTTTCGTGGAGAAAGTTTTGATTTCAGAAGAGAATGATGTGCTCTTAAACAGTTGATATTGAGAAACTCGAGAAACTTTCATTTTTTATATGCTTGGATTCCTTGCTTTTGTAGTGTTTATTTATAAAATATTCATTTAAAAAGGGTTTGGGGAAAATCTTCCAAAATGAATTCCTGCTGTGGAAGACTAATTCAAACTAGTAGATAGATAAAAGACTGTAGTACGTTTATTCGACAAACTAATCATTGTATTTTGATCAAGATTATTGCTTGATCCAAGCCATATATTTGAGTTGAGTTGTCACTTAAGATTCATGATATCTGATCCTACTGATCATTAAATATATTGAGGTACAAAATCCTCCAGGTGGAATGATGTACAAGTTTCAAAAGTAGTATCATAACATAGCTTTTATTCGATTTTACGAGTTAAATGATTATATGTATAATGATTGTTGCATTTCAAAGGAATATCAGACAACGAAGGTCTTAATTTTGAACTGCAATAAGGTCAAAAGAATGGGACGAAGCCTTCGCTGACACTCCACTCTACGAACTGTATGTTAATAGATTTGTAGTTCATAATCCTTGTTTTGCCTGTTGAGTGTGACGTAAACAATTATTGAATGGAATCTTAAATATGAAAATAATTTTTGTTTGTTTATTAATTAAATTTAGAAACACTTCATTTAATCTTCCAAACATGTATGACTAGAAAAAACATGGCACAAGATATATGTGTACACACACTTAAGCAAATACACAACAGACTTTTTGGATGTTTATCGCTAGTTTGTAGAGAATAAGACTATATATATATATATATATATATATATATATATATATATATATATATATATATATATATATATGTATACATATAATTTTGGTTTCAGCAGATATATATTTACTACTAAATCGTACTATGGCCCTTTAATGTAAAACAAACATTAATTAGCTCAAATATTTTCATAAAGCAGACTTATTAAACGTAATTTTCAGATGTTGAAAAAAATAGAGGAGTGGTGAGGGAATAACTACAAAAACTGTAGGAAAATTAAATAAAACTAAATTATCATTCAGCTCAGTTGTAGAGTGGTTATAAGTCAAGCAAATAATTTATGTGGTGTTTTTACACGCTTCTCTCCTTTTAAAAGTAAAAAAAAAATATAAAGCAAAACCTAAAAAAACAATTTCTATTAAAGAGGGCTGTATTAAAAAAAAATTATTAAAAAAATCCCTTTTTTACATTGTTAATATTGTAAATTTGTATTTTCTTAAGTATCCAGAAACTAAATAGAGGTATTTTTTTTCCGTTAGCTTGTGTCTTTTTGTATGCGTTGTGGTCTGTTTTAAAAGGGAATATTTTTTTTCTAAACAAAAACTAAGCTATACTACTTAGCCTTAAAAGGAACAGTACATCAACTGTATTTTTGATAAATTTTACTTTGCATTAAAAAATCCATTTTTTTGAGATAACAATACATTTTATATTATTCGATATAAATCACAATTGAGGAAATATGCAGAATAAAATTTTATTTTATTTTCGATATATTTTGCTAATATTTATCATATGCCTTTATATTTCCTGGATAAATTTTTTACATTTGAAATAATAGCTCTTTGAAAGATTTAATTTTTCCATTAAACTTTCTGTTTATTTACGATATTTATAACATATTCAAATACAACATACAGTCCAGCATGCAGATATTATCACATACCTTACAAAAAACAATATGTCTGTTATATTGAAGAATATATATAGCAAAAATAAAAGCTGTTCTTTTAATTAAATATGAATTCAAAGTGAGAATAAGAACACTATTCTTACAGAGTAAGAGAAAGCAATGACATTTAGTAATAATTTAAATTTGTGGATTATTTTTGTTTATATATATCTCTCTCTCCCCTCTTTCTACTCTTTTTCTTTCTCACAAAATAAAAGCTAGCATTTCGCAGAAACACGTCATGGAGTTAAATGATAATACACTTCGAAAATTTAAAACATTTCATACATCAAAGCTATGTTTAAAAAAATACTTACACATTGTGTGTGAATAAATCAAATGTGAATTTTTATTTTACTCTAAATTTTACTTGTTCTGTTCTTATTTTTCTTTCTTAACAAATGTTAGTGAGATGAATCTAAATAACACTATATGAGATTTATTTACTGATAATAAATCTGAATTTTTTTAAATATTATTCTCTAAAAGCATTAAGTATTGTCCAAAAAAGATGAAAAAACACCAACACAATTTTTATATTGACAGATTAATTTCAAGGTATACGAATATTAAAAGGAATATGGAAGTTTTTCGAGAATGGTATCTGTGTTTTAAGCAATTTAAACACGCAAACCGATATGCATTTATAAATGAATAATTTCAAAACACCGTAAAAATATTTTACTGCAGTTTTAATATGTTGTATTAATTAAAAATGATTATTTTATAAATGTTAAAAAATATCGTAAAATTCAATAAATCTGAAAATTCAAATAATCTGAAACACTATTCATAGTTTGTAAAACTTAAATCTCTAACATATGATTTGATTTATATATGTATTTTTAAATGCTTCTTCTGTTAGACGTATGTGAACACAATTTTTGAAAATATATCTGATAAAAATGTACTCAAAGTTAATAATCTAACTTATATATTTAACAGTATTTCATCAGTAAGAAAATAAAATAAAATAAACACGTTACAGAAGGACTATTAAGTGCAATATAAATATAAAAATAATGATAAAAAATATTCATTAAAGCATAAAGTATTACTTTTCTTTTTTTAGTTATATGTATTAGTCCATCGCATTTTAAGAAAATTATGCTTGTTTTCTTTTGTTTCTTTGCAATATAAAACGACAATTAGATTTGTGAAAATAACATTGAGAAATATTATATAATTTATATAACAACGTTTTTCAAGTTGAAACTTGAAATATAGTTGGAAGCCATTTCTTCGAAATTTATTGATTTTGAATTTAAAGAATGGAATTTACAAGGAAAAGCTGATAAAATAATATAAACATACCAAAAATGGGAACAACTTTAAAGAATTCCCTTATGCATTTTTCCACTTAAACTGGTAATTAAAATTGAAGGAACATACCCCTTTTTCCGCATACTTAAAAAAGTATCGATCCAATTTAAATATATATAGAGCATAAAAGTACTTAAAAGTATTACAGAAAAGATGATGATGTAAAAAATGATTATACTTATAGTTATGATTGTTATTTATGATCATAACAGCATGCTGGGCAAAGATTGAGAGAGATACACTAGTAAGATAACTCATACGCAGAATGTAATCCGTGGAATGATTTCTCTAGCAACAAAGTTAAAAAAATGTGCTTTTATGGCTAATTAAAATGTCTTAAGAAAATCAAGAGCATTTAAGAGCATTTTAAGCATGCTCCATTCAATTCAAGTCCGGAAATATGAACAACAAATTGATCATTTGAGTATCTTCCGTCTCGAGGTATTCTAGTCAAATTATTCTATATTTCTTATAAATAAACTAGATGCAAAATTACCATCTTAATAGCCTAGAAAAGGTATCGAAGAACTCATCCCCATAATTCAAATCAGACTATCTTCCTTAAATGAATGCATCTCTGAGTGCATGTCCGACATTATGGTAAACATAAAGACAATAAATATTATTTGAGACTGTTAATGTAGTTTTTAACATAAGAAGTTTATTTTTATTTTAAAAATGGAAAGCAATAGAAAACTATCGTACTTCAATTATCTTCATAAAACTTCAAAACATTGATTTTTCGGAAATAATTACCAAACTTTTTTACCAGTTTTGCCAATATAAGATGAATAATAAATAGAAACCGATGGAATATGTACATATTTAACTATATTTTAGAAAAAAAAATGTTTCGAAAAAAGGATAAACTACCTAAATAACTTAAAGAAAGAAATTAAAATTTAAGAACGATAATCATTTTGCTGTTCATAGTTTTGCAAAAACGGGAAACTGTCGAAACTGGGATATGAAAAGAGAATTGTTTGACCGTTTATGCGCGTATATAGGCAGATAAATGCAGACAGAGATAAAACTTGGTACAGTGAAACTCTGAGTGATTGTGGTGAGTTCTTCAAAGTGACTTTTCCCACCTAAAATTTGCTTTAAACATTAAAAAGTATACCTAACTTAAAAATGAATTATTATATGTTTCTCAGTCTAACTCACGATTGAAATTCTACCAGATTCCGATTGTACATCATATAGGCTAAAAAAAATGGGCTGATGTTCATTTGCCCGTACGCTTTACCGCCACTGATATTTTCTTTCTTTCTTTGATTTGCGCTTGTTTTTTATTCTTATGGTACATAATTTAGTGGTAGTATTTTGAAAAGAAGAATCAGTTTATCTATGGTATTAACATTCTTTTCTTGTGGCATTTTCTTCTGGTGAAGGCAGGAATTAGCGAGGTATTTAGTTATAAATAATTAAATGTTATTTTTGAAGCATTTTGGGTTTAAAAAATTAATGCCTAAGGGTTTAAGGAATTGTGATAATGCTGTGAATAAATGTATCATTGACTGGAATACATTTAAAAAAACAATCCTAAATTTAAATCGTGTTTATTTACGAAACTTTTAAATATTTAGTGTTTTCATTTCTGAAGTTTTTATCTAAAAGTATTTCTGCAATATTATTTATCATTAACAAGTACGTTAATGAATTGTCTTTAGTACAACCAGAAACGCAATTCGCCCCCATTATATAATTGTGGTATACTCGTTCCTGAATCATATTAACAGACATGCCTCGTACATATTAGATTCTCACTAAACCCAAAGTCCTTTACAGAGATGATGTGGGCTGTAATATAACGTGACATATGTAGTTAACATGGTATTTCATCGTATACGTCGATGTGTAATAGTATTTACTAGGAATTATGGGTATGTGATGAAACTAAGACAATATATTATGTTGTTATACCAGGCGTTGCTTAGCTACAGTTTATGTTTCTGTTCTTAGAAAATATATACTCACTCAAAACGCAGAAATTTCCGTGGTTATCTATCAGTGCTTTAAAACAATATACAACCCGACATTAGTTTCTAAGCTTGTATTATTCCGTTAAAAATCAAGAATTTAGTACTATTAATTTATTTCAATGAGCAACCCAAGTTCCTTGATTAGGAGTTCCTATGGTGGATTCCAACTTAAGTTATATATCCGACTATGTGTAGATCCGTGATTTTGAAAAAGCGTATAAATTTAAAATATTTATGATACTTAGTGCCACTTATATTAGAAAATGTATATTAAATTGTTTTAAGAATAGTATTAAAATACAAAATTATTTAAGTACAATATTTTGACAGAAAATGAACATAGAATGACCCATTTTCAAAATATTCTCCTTTTGTGAAAAATGCTTCTATTATAATAATATTTTGCCTGTATATATCTCAGACTTCTTTACAGAGGCTCAATTGGAATTTTTGAAATATATAACTTAGAATTGGGTGTATCCAGGTTTTACTACAACAGAGGGGAGAAATTTTAAGAAAAAAACCGCCGATAATAATTTCAAATGGTTGTAACTCTGAAAATAATGTGAATTTTTCAAAATTCATTGATGAGTCTCTGTACAGAGGTCTTAGATTTATACAGGGAAAGTATTATTATTATAGAAGCATTTTTCACAATAGGAGAACATTTCGAAAAAAAAGGTTATTCTTAGTTTTTAGCCGAACTATTCTACTTAAATATTTTTTTCTACATGTCCTTAAAAACAATTTTATACATGTATTCTAATCTAACTGACACTAAATATCATAAAAATTATCCATTTATGCGCTTTTTTAAAATCACGGTTCCGAAAGTAGTCGGATATCTTAAGTTCCTTGATTAGGATTTTCTTAGTGTGAATTAAAAAAAAAAATATTACTCTGGCGGAAATTTCACTCTATTTCTTTTCTTTCTTTAAAGGGAAAGTTTTTAGATGATTTGAAAGTCAGTAATTATTTTTTGTAGTTTCTTATGTAAAAGCTCATTGTAAATATTATAGTTGAGAGCAACGAACGGCTACAAAAGGAATGGTAAAGGCTTAGATTGTATATTTCTTTATGATATTTTTGATAAAATGAACGCGAAGCAAGGTGGGGGCCTCAGAAATGGATTACAGATAATTATTCGCAAATGCGGTTGCTTCTTAAACCAAAATATTGCCAAATGCAGACATTTATGAATGATAAATTATGGGATTCGCACAGTAGGCCTTGGCCTTCATAGGCTGCTGCGCCCCTGAGTTTGAGTTTATAGATCTAATATTTAATATAATGAGTCAATTTCAATAATACTATTGTTTATTTTAATGCTATTATTTTAATAGGTGCATTAAAATTGATTGTGTTATTTAATACGTATTTTTATTGCATAATGAATATTTTGCTTGAAAAACATTTCAGCATGAATTGTAGTTGAAAAAATAATAACAATAAAAAATAACTTAATTTTATTTATTTGATGTAACAAAAAATCTGTTATCAAGATAATTCCATTAAAACTACATTAAATATTTTTACACATTTAAAACTGACATCTCTTATTTAAATTGCCTTATTTGGAAAACATTCTTCCTAAATTTTCGTATTTATAGGTCGCATGTATTGGGTTGCATGAAAAGTCTATTTTCTCAATTTTCTTGATGGAAATGAAAGAAGACTTCCTTATATTACATAAATATTTTATTGAAACATATGTTCTACACATTTTGGTTAAACACATTTTACCGTTTTTCTGTCAGCTCATAGTTTCAAACTGATAAAAGCTCAATCTTAAATTAAAAGACTGATCGAGAGAGAAGTCATTTTTTAACAATCTCCTTTAAAATAATTTTGTTACCACTACGTAGAGACTAGAAAAAGTAATAATCCATAGGTTCGAGATCTGGGGATATGGTGTACGTAGTAGTACATTCCATCGCAGAGGTAAAAGCTGTTTGTAAGAAACTAGATTTGTATTAGTTTTGAAATATATATTGTTGGAGTACTGTATATTCCCCACTGATTAAGTTTAAAGAAAAATGGTTTAGGAAAACCACTGAATTTGTCAAGTTGGTAGCAGTGCCCTTAAGAATTGTATATTAAACGCCTACGTGAATCACTAGTAATTATTAAACTTGTGTTCTTCACTTTGAATTAAGGGATTAATTATCAAATGCATTGAATATCAGTACTGATATATTTGTAACTCCCACTTTACATATACGTTTATAAGTATATTATATGAGTGTAAATGTAAATTTTAGTTTTAATATGCCCGAGTGTATATTTTGTTTTGCTGCATTTCAGTAAATTTGAAATTTTTTTAAATCCTTTACTTTTGACTTTTCGGTATGCTCGCGCCCCCCTTGTAAGGTTATCACGCCCCTCTAGGGGTCCCCGCCCTACAGTTTGAGAAACTCTGATTTAAGCTAATAAAATAATTTAAATATTTTTTTTTTTGCGAAATTGTATTACTTACGTTTTTTAGTTCCCTCACTTAAAAGGTTTTATTAGTTTACCTTTAAAAAATTAAACGATCTTCGCCTATTTTGTGGGTTTCTAGCAAATTGTATTGAATAGACCAATGATTATTATGTTAAAGCAGGCTATCGCTTTCAGCAGAGGCTTTAAATTATGAATATATTATGATGACTCGGTAAGCTTTGAACATTTTTTTATTTATGCATTTAAAAACTATATTTCAGCATTTCATATAATGTTTATATTCAAGAAAACGATACCAGATGAAATTGTTTCACATATTACTCACATAATTTTAAAAATTTGATATTTTTGAAGACAATTTGGAAAACTATAAAATTATACTCCTTTTGCAATTCTTAATTTGTTGATCTAAATTTCTTTTATAAAATGCTTAAGGTTATTATAAGCAAATTTAGGGATCGGTTTTACAGTAACTTAATAAGATTTGGAGAAAAAAAGAAAAATGTTGGCACGCATGCTAAAATTAAACGAAAAAAAAGGCAATATTTCCTACATTTTAATTTCTTTTCCTGTAAAGTTTCTGTTTAGAGAAAAATTGATCCTTAATTTAGTTGCATGTTTTATATATATAAACAGGAAAAAAATTAAATGATTGATAAATAATTGTGGAAGGAGTAGCGTTTTTAATGCACTAATATATTGAAAAATTACAAACTGAGAAAACCTATTTAAAGTTTATAATTCCGAAAAAATAATTATAATAATCTTAAATAAACTTAAAAATCCATTTTAAGACATTAAATATATATTTTCCTTAAAATAATTCATTTTTGTATATTTATAACCCTTACATTTTTATAAGGGATCACTAATTATAAAGTAATAATTGCACGTGAAAATTCAGCAAAATAGTTACAACATTTTTTTTCTCTCATGACATAATTTTAATTTTTTTTTTCTTCACAAATATTCACATTTGCATGCACACCTTTCACAAAAAACAAAAATTACATTATTGCTTCAGTAGTATCCTGCTTCATGTACAACACCTTCTATTTTTATAGTTACTATTTCTCTTTCTAAAATATATATATTTTTTTCATAAAAACGATTTTTTGAGCTATTTTTTATTTTTGTAAAATGGGGCAGTTGTCGAATTCCCCGATTTGTGTTAATTTACATTTTTCAAATGAAGTTTTATCTTAATTCTAACTTTACGACAAGCAAACGTGATACATCAATTGAAAGATAATAATTCAAAGAATAAGATTAAATAACAATAAAAACAAACTATAGTTCGGTCATTTTTGGTATAGCGTGTCATCTTAAATCATATAGTAGGATTTGAGAAAGCTTTTATTTTATTAGGAAAAATACATCCATATTTGAGATTTAAATTGAAAAAACAATGTAAATATTGAAATCAATCAATTAAAATTGAAATACTTCGTTCTGTTTGAATACACAAATACAAAATTAACTTATATAAAATTAAAAAAAATATCCAATATTTTTAATTGGTTTCATTGTGTCTTTATAAACATTTAACTTCCAAAAAGCAATGAATTATAGCGCAGATTGTCGCAAAACTATGATATAAAATCAGCTTCTACTCCACAGATAAATAATATATATCCACCTTTACCGAACAGCTGTATTATTAATGGCAAGGTTGGTGAAACAAATTTCACTTAAAACTTAACTTCATTAATCAAATTAAAGGCATGATTTGATGAGTTGTGAAACGCATCAGAAATTTCTATTCCGTAATGAGATTTTTCAATATCTTCAGTGAGCCATAAATTTCTGGAATGTGTCTGAAGTGCCCAGCTGAGATTTTCGTAACTGTACAAATGATTGGAGAACATACTTTATCTTCATTGCCCCATATACCCATCTAATACGCAATTAAGATTAATCATAATATTTTACCTTTCATTCAAAATTCTCATTGTATTTTAAAGGAATAAATTTCATTTAGATTTATTTAATAATAGTCTTTTTATAATTACCGTATTTACTTGAATCTACGCTGCTATTGATTATGAGCCACACACCCTTTACACGTTTTTGAGAAAAAATAAAAAAAAATGTGTAAAAGGCTCATCAATGTGCCATATTTAAGAATGTAAAAAAAAATCAAAGATAAATAACAAGTCATTAAATAATTTATTCACTAGTTCTAAAAACTTCCAAATACATACATGGATCTATAAGTTCACTTCTCATCACATCTTTCGAAAAGGATTTGTCTCTCTCATTGTCACAGCTCACTTCGGTATTGGTGCTGGAGTCGCGATTTTCCCACAAAGTGTCCATTTCCGTGCCATGCAATGGAAAAGAAAAAAAAGAAAGAAATGTAAAAAAAAAAAAAATTGTTAAAAAAAGAAAGAAATATATATAAAAAAAAAGAAATGTATTACTGAATAAGGTAAAAGGATTATTAACGACTAATGAACATTTACAAATAAAATTTGTATCATTTTGCTTATACCATCGACGTATATTTGTTGCATTTGCGTCAAATTTCTTGTGGCCGCTGTTCTGTTTCCATTTTTCCTGCATATAAAATTGTCTTCCTTTTTGTTCTTGACTTCGTGAACTCGTCTTGCTGCTATCAACAAATTGTTTGAGGTTTAGGTGATTAAAAAGAGATCCTAAATACGTACAAACAATGATGCTTAGGATAGAACGTATACAGGGGATAAACTGCAGAAAGGATAAAGTAAACGATATAATAGTCATTTTTTTCCTTTTGTAAGGAGTGAAAACCATTTTCCTTCATTCAACAAAACATTGCCATCGATTCTAAGTAGCACCCAAATTCAGTTGTAGTAACAGAGTAAAAAAAGTGTGGCTTAGATTGGAGCAAATAGGGCACATTTGTTCCTCCCCTTGGAAGAACATCTTTCGAAGTATCAGCGTGAGCTAGAGGCGTAGGATTAATGAAAGAACTAGAATCAAACACTATCTTTATATGACTTTATTAAGATATTCAACTTAAACCCAGTGTTTCTCAAACTGTGGGGCTCGCCCCCCTGGGAGGCGCGGTATCATTGCAAGGGGGGCGCGAGTATATTGAAAATAAAAGATTTAAAAAATATTTTTTTTGGAATGAAGTAAAACAAAATGCTTTCTGGCATACTAAAAACTACACATTTACACTGATATATTTTTTTTTGTCATCTGGTGATCATCAAAAATAAAAGATTCCTCTTCAAACGTTCATTAGCTATTTTTGATCCCATAACCAAATAAAAAAGACATTTTGTTAGCTTTACTGTAATAACACGATGAGAGATTTTTTTATTACGTTTCTTTTAACCCCTAAAATACAACTTTTGACTATCATATATTTGATCTTCAAACTTACTGGTAAGTTTCACTCCATCTGTTTTACTTTTAGGAAAGTTGTAACTAAAATTTTTCTGTTGCTTTTTTTCCATGTGAATGAGTTATATGATCTATGGATAAGCATATTGAGTACTTTGAAGGATTATTTGGCCAAGATGTATTTTTAAGAGTTTTCTAAAGCATATAATGCATAGCGAAAAACTTTGTACGCAATTTTTTTTAGAACTAATATCCATATTTTTTATTGAATACACTTTTAACACGGGATCGGTCGTACGATGCGCAGTCATCTGATGTTCACGAAATCGTTAATTCTGGGAAAACTGTTTATTTTTTATCAATGACCTTGACAGAGTATCTTCCAATATGACAGTCTTAATGGGAACTAAAATGAATTTATCACATTTCGCCCTCTTTTTTGGGGAGTTGTAAACTTTTCTTTTACAATCAAGTTACTAGTTTTGATCGAGTACCTTGCGCGACCACTTTAGTTCAAAAATATTTTCTATGAACATGCTTTATGTCCTCTGTTAAGGACACGCAGATTTGGAACAATTTTATTAGTTTTATTGGATTTTTTCTCAAAAAATCAAAGAACATTGAAAAGTCCTTGAAAGTAGTTAAGTATATTTTCTCTTAATTAAATTATTCACTGGAATTGTAAATTTGTATCGTGTATAGTAAAAATAATTATAAAATAAATTATAGTTTAAAAACAAACTAAAAAAAACACGCTTTTATAGTAAATCGAACTAAAAAGTAATATATGTATATATATATATATATATATATATATATATATATATATATATATATATATATATACATATATAAAATAGTAACATATACAAAATTTAATATTTATCTTATTAATGTATACTGCTTATAATTATGATCATATTGTAGGTTTAGCACCCCCCGCCAAAGTGCATTATTATTGCATTCAATACATTATTATTTTAGGGGGGGCGATAAAAATTATGATTGAAAATTGGGTCGCCAGTAGTTAAAGTTTGAGAACCACTGACTTAAACCTTTAACAAATTAAGTTATAATGATTAATATGAGAGAATATACGTTGGCAAAATACGCAACAAACAATATATATATATATATATATATATATATATATATATATATATTTATAAAAATATATTTATAAAAAGACTTAATCAAATTTAGACCACTATCAATAAGTGAACCGCTTAATCTCTGATTCTAATATTAAATAATCAATCCTACCTTATTACTGCTCGGAAAAACGACCAATCTTGCCCAATGCCTAATCTTGTCTTTGTATGCACTGGTGTGCAACTTGACTTTCATATATTCTATCACTAATAACTTCTATTCACGTCACGTAAAATTCATTCAGACTTGAACCACGATTCCTCTAATAGACGTTGACTACCTGCCAATTTCCATTTACTGTCACAAATTACCATGCATTGCCATCACGCCTACTCTAAGTTCCGATACTTAAAAGCTTGTTCATTTGCATTATTCACTCTTCACTTCTTGGATTTGTTTGGAAAAGAGTTGTCATTAATTCTGGCCCAAAGAACCCAAAGGACATGTTAAAAAAGACGCGTGAGCCCGTCACAATCCTCCAAGAAGCAAAACGTGATTTATTCGAAGGTCTTAATGGCCTTTAAGAAATTACGTGCCTTAATTTTATTCTTCTACTTCTAACTTTCCACGCTTTAAATTTTAACTTCGAATATTCATTCTAACCATTAATTTCCAATTTTCCACTTAAATTTTAATTTTCGCTATTCATCTTAAGTTTAATTTTTAATATTTCTCATTAATTTGAAATTTAAACAGCCACAATAAATTTCACTCAATTAACTAGACCAACAGTCATAGTTATGCATTTTAATCACGGTAGATTCACACATGTACAAAAAAAATGGGCATGCCCCATCCGGGCAGAGGGACCGGAGAAAACCATTTATGACTTAAATGGTAAAAAAACGAGGTCCACATGTTCCTTAACTAACTTAATTCTACTTAAAAGCTACTTAAATTATAACAAGTCTGCTTCTTCATAGCTCCATTGTCCTTTGTACAAAAAAATATTAACCATTACAATTTTGAATTTTCTACATATACGAGTACTTCAGCTATTTCACAATCTTCTTGACTTTTGTAGAGATAAAAATTTTAAGTCCTTCGCTACCTCAAAAATTTCTACATAGATTTCACTGTATGTCACCCTGAAACAAAAATTCTTTAAGTCATTTGGCAAAAACAAAGTTTCACACATGATTACATTTTACAATTATTATACATTATATATCACTTTAAAATTATAACTAATTTCTATACATATATTTCTCTCTCTCTCTCTCTCTCTCACCTAGCTTTTTCAAACACTTCCCCTCAAATCGCGCAGCGCTGGTTAATGTTATGTTAGTATGCTGTCTACGCCGCGTTCCCCAAAACCAGATGTACATTAATATGAATCAATGTAACAATACATATGCATACACTATACAATTTGTAACGTCTCAAGCATCTAAGTGATAACACTTATTTGCTCTTTTGTAGATTTATTTCCCAAACATACAGGACCGTTCACAGACACACAAAAATATGTACAATAATTACACTTTTGTAGAAATCACTAGCGATCCGATTATTGACATTTGCAGAGAGGTTATTCCTTGCGCTCGCTAATGGAGCTAAATACAGTCTCTCGTCGAGAGGTAAAAGCCAACTGCAGATATCCGCCCTGCGCTCACGGGTGGAGCTCACAGATTCTAACTGCTCTCGTCGAGAAGTGAAGGCCGACCACTTATGGTTTGGTACTCGCGCACTCACAGTCCTTCCGATCAGTCCGCGTAGCCACATCGAGTTTTAGAAGTGATCTCTAGTTCGCTACAAATACAAACATTATTCAATAAACAATTAAAACAAATAAGCAAAGGAATTGTCACATGTTAGCGAAGTCATACACAGAAGTAAAAACAAATGCGTTTTTACAATTATTTTCTCCATATTTATATAAAAATTTACAAGAAAAAGGCTTATTTTTCTCTTCTAGAAAAACACACTCATTGTAGCGTCACTTTTGCTTGGCTTCTTAAATTTTAAATATCCCACCGTGACTTGCTTCATTGCAATAATTCTTCCGACCACTTATTCGAAATACTATAAAAAGAAACGATACAACCTGGTTCTTATGACTTGTAGTTGGCGTTTCCTACCAGGACCTCTAAGAATAGTGACTTTCTCTTACACGCTCCTTTCCTTTTCTGGTCCTGCCGTTGTTGATCTTCTCCTCGTCTGGCATTCTTGTTGCTTCATCTTGTTCGCTCTTTGATGTAGGGGTTGCCGTTCCTTCCTCTGCAATTTCTGGATCGACCTGGCCCTCCCTGTTGTGTCTTCCTCTCTATGACTGGTTGGGACTTCATTTCTCTTCCGACTTTTCGTCTGAGGTTATATCTGCTAACCGCTACTGCATCTTGTATAGAACGTTTCCTTCTATACTTTTGTAATGACAATGCTCTTTTAGCTATTTTATAATTTGAATTTTTTCGAAACTTCTAATTTGGTCCAATCGACCCAGATTCATGTGATCTTTTATAGCCTAACATTTCATTTTTGCTTCTTTTAATCCTTCTACTTTTCTCAGACCAAGAACTAAGTGATCTGATAAGTGGTCTGCGCTTATTGGTCTTATTTGTGTGTTTCTCACGCTGATCATTTGTATAAACCTTAACCCTTTTCCTCCAACTCACGCTTTACCTCTGACCCTTTCTTTTTACAATCTTGCGACTCATTTGATCTCCGTTGTACTCTGTCAAAACAACTCGATTCATCGTGTAAACTACTGTTACCCGAGAGAGAGAACTACCAGTTCTCTCCTATCTCCGTCTCGTTACATTTCCTATGACGTTATATTCTAACCTGATCTACATTAATCGTTAACCTTTTTCCCGCCTTCCACACCACTACGTTGTTATTCTTTACATCCAATACTCTATACGGAGCTTCAAATTTTGGTTTAAATTAAGCTACCATTTTTCTTGTTGCCGAACTTAAACGATGTGTTGCTATCAAAACCCAATCATTCACCTTAATTTGCACATCACGTCTGCGTCTAGTATAATATTTTCCCATTTTTCATGCTTAGCTTTTGTGTTTCGTCTAGCCTCCTCAAACAATCTCTCAATATATCCTAATACAAATTCCGATCTTTCTGATACCATCCCTAATTTCTAAAAAGGTGCAATCACCTTTCGATCTAAAAATAATTCTGCAGGGGTTTTGCCCTTCGTTTCGTTTACTGCCGTACGAATAGCATAAGCAAACTCACGTAAGAATTGGTCACATGTGTCATGCTGCTCATTGACATAATTTGCAATCAATTGCATCAGATCGCGATTTACGCGTTCTGTTCTGTTTGCTTGAGGTCTATATACAACAGTCTTCACATGCCTTATGCCTAATATTTCAGTTAAATTCTCAAAAATATCGGATTTAAATTGGGGATCGTTATCACTAATTAATTATATTGGAGCTCCAAAACGCGATATATAATTATCAAAAAATTATCGGCTATAACTCGAGCAGAGGCTTTCTTAATGGATATGATTTCAGCCATCTTGCTGAAATGATCCGTAATTACTAATACATATGGGTTACGTCTTACTATCGACACAGGATACTGACCTAACAAATCTAACGTAACTATTTCATTTGGATAAATTGATACAAACGGAATTAATCGACCAGCTGGTAACGCGTTTTTATAATTATTAATTTGGCACAGGTGGCATGTAGAGACATTTTGATCCATAAATTTTCTCATATACGGGAAATAACAAACATCCCTTATTTTATGATAAGTTTTAAAACGTCCAAAATGACCTGCTAATGGCTTGTCATGAAATTCTCTCATTTCATTTCTTAAAGATTTTCGAATGTATACTCGCATTTCTCTCCTAATGACGTTGCATGTTTCGCATAAAATAACAAGCCTTCGATTTAACGAAAATCTCGGGACCACTTCTCACATATTGTCGCATTAACTGAGCCATCTTTTGGGGGTTTTCCAGATATCTATAGATATGACCTAATTCTGGGTCTGTTTGCTTTTCTATTAACTGATCTCTTAACGAAAGTACCAAATTCCTGATTATTGCACATTGAGCTTTCTCTCCCATTATATTTTCAATTGGGTTTCTCGACAAAATGCCAGCCACTGCATTTGAGTTCCGGAACTATGCTCCCATTCTATATTAAATTCTGCTAATTTTAATGCCCATCTGATCATTCTATTTGACAAAATTTTACCATGTGTTAAACGTGTTAACGCAGCGCGATCCATAATAATCTTAATCGGCAAAGAACCTAAATACGTTCCGAATTTATTCAGAGCCCAAAAAACTGCTAAACAATCCCTCTGTGTGTTACCGTGTAATTCCTCTCCGCAGCACTAAGCGTACGAGAAGCAAATACTACTGGTCTCTGCTCATGGTTTAGAACTGCTACTACTCCCATTGAGCTTGCAACCGTAAATAAGTCAAAAGGTTTTTTGAAATCTGGCAATTTTAAAACTGGCGCTTTTGTTACAGCCGCCTTGACCGCGTCGAATGCTTTCTGCGCCTCAATCGACTAAATAATTTTCTTTTTATTTTCGTTTAAGATTATAAAGATGTTCGCAAATATCGGCATAATTTTTAATAAATTCTGCGTACCACTGGGACATTCCTAAAAATTTTGACACTTTTTTAGAATTACGCGGTGGTTTCATTTCAACTATAAATTGTACTTTTGTTTCATCAGTTTTAATTCCTTCCTTATTAATAATTAAACCCAAATAGTTTAACTCGTCACAACCAAGTTTACATTTCTCCTTATTCAACGTTAACCCCGCCTCATGTAATAATCGAAAAAATGTTTTTCAAATGCTCAACATATTGAGTGAATGATGGAAATGGTATAATCACATCGTCCATATAATTATTCACAAACTTCCCTATCACGAGAATGAGAATTATATCTATTGCCTTCTGAAAATTGGGAGCCGCTCCTGACAAGCCAAATGGCATTCTGCGGAAAGCGTAAGTGCCATTTTTCGTGACAAACGCAGGCTTAACTATATCACTAGGGCTCACAGCCATCTGAAAATAGCCTTACCTAAGGTCGAGGGCTGGCATTACCTCTGCATGGGGTATACTCGTTATTAAATCTTCTATTAAGGGTAAAGGATACAGTGGATATATACTTTGTATTTGCATTGAGTTTCCGATAATCAACAGCAAATCTATACGCTTCCGGATTATCCGGTGGTAACCCATTATTCTTTCTACATAACACAACTGGTGACGCGTACGTGGATGGCATGGGAATTATAGTTCCTTCTTTCAACATTTTGTCTACATGATAATCGAGAATCTCCTGTTTCACCCAATCATACCGGTACGGCCGGGAAACAACCGGTGGGTTATCTTCCGTGTCAATCTCATGATATAAAACATGCGTAAGTCCTGGTTTATCTGAAAATAATCCTTGCAAGCTATCAAATAAAATCTTGTAATTCTCGTTTCTGTTTTTCGGTTCACTCCTAGGAGAGCCCACACCCTTGGCGCGAATTACTTTCGTTGGCGATAATTGTGCCATCATGGTAACCCTACTTTTTTAAACACTGCATGTGGCAACCCTAACTATTTCTAGCATTTTCGTATATTGTGGGCGCGCATTTCGAATTTCATTTTGTTGTTGGGCTCCGGGCTGGCTCCGGGCTGGCTGCGAGTGTGTGGGAATATACTTTAATTTTTTTTTACTTTGTTGAATGCGAAAGGTAAGAAAGAATTGATTGAATGGTGTATGAAGGAAGGATTGATTGCTTTAAGTTATGAATGTCCTAAATGTAATGATCGGCAATAAAACGCTTTCTTCGAAATGGTGCCAGCCACGCCGAATGTACGTTTGACCATTACCTCGCAGAATAAATATGGCGGCGCTCACACGATCATTGGTTTAGCGATGAGACCTTTAAAGTTTTTTAAAATTAGTTGTTACGCTGTACCCTCCACTTGGAAAAGATCAGCAGTAAGAAAATAAGTGCTGTTTTTATATTTTTTATCTTAAATGTTTAATTTCTGTATTGTTTACATTTATTTTCATTACGCATCCACCTTATCCCGCTATATTCCTTTACCACCATTGTCGGCTTCGCTTGGCGCTTTTATTCTGTTTGCCGCCAAGGGTGTGAGCTCTACTAGGATTTTACTCTGTTTTTCTTATAATTTTGTCTAAGAAAGATCTATTTCTACTTTTTCTTCCTCAACCGTTTTAACCACCTTATCAATCTGCGAATCCGGAATCACCAAAGACTTCAGATCAAAGTTCAAAATGATCTTTGATTCACCTTTGAAATATATCCCAAGAATACATGGGTATTCCAGATCTGCCAACACATGGAACAACCAAGATTTTTCAAACTCATTTATTCGAATATTTAATTCCACAACTCCAATATTCTCACATTTAGCTCCCTGTTTCTTGATCTCCTTAGTACGTGATTTCTTTACATGTTTATAAAAAATATATATATATTCGGTATGCCTATTCCAATATAAATGATTTCTCTGCTCCAGTGACCCATAACGCTTTCGTAAAAGTATCGTTTAACAAAATAGTAACATATGGAAGTTCCTCCGGAGACATGCATATTGCCGAAAGTTGAACCGGTAACCCATTTATCGACTGCGTCTGATCACTTTTACATCACTCACTTTCAAAACATTTTCGTCCTCTTTGCCTTCTATCGCCTCGACTAAAATTTTCATTTGAACCCCTATTTATGTGGTCCCCTCTACTAAAATCGTCATTTTGACCACGATTTTTAAATTGATATCCCCTGTCGTTAAATCTTCGATCATCCGTTTGAAACTTTCTCCTGCTCTCGAACCGCTGATTTCATTGACGGTTATTCTCGTAGTTACCCCTATAATCATTTCTACCATTTTTCGGTGTATGCACAATTTCAGAATTTCTCCAATTCAGAATTTCTCCTATTTCTCGAACCCCGTATTGCCTTGCATGAATATCTTTCCTCAAACGTAGCTAAGACCTCCAACATTTGGACCGTGTTTTGTGGGTTACGCACTTCTACATAATCCTGGACTTGTGGTTCAAGTCTAAAAAAAATATGATCTACAAGGGCTTTCTCTGACATCCCCAGTTCTATTTTTTTCTATTTTAAACAGATCGTAAACAAAAATCCGATGGCTGCTGGTTCTGTCTCTTCTGTGACGCATAAAAACGTGTCTCTAAATATTTCCTATTTTGGATGGTAGGGAATACTTTCGACAATGCTGTTTTCATTCGCGCGAAGTCGGTGGCGGTATTTTACACTAACGTTGAACCGAATATTCTGTACAAATCTAGGGCTCTCCGCAGGAGACGACCCTTCAAATAAGCAACGATAAATCACTGGGTATCTCATATAATTTGATTTGATTGTCAATACTCTCCAAAAACTCAGTGACGTTCTCAGACCCAGAAAAGTACACTTTTGGCCAAACATTAAACCCTCTCGCGTTTCTCATCTCGAGGTCATATATATTAAACTTTCATGGGTGCCTTTGTGATGTTCCTCCCCTTGCTAGAACATCTTTCGAAGTATCAGCGTGAGCTATAGGCGTAGGATTAGCGAAAGAACTAGAATAAAAAAATTATCTTAATATGACTTTATTAAGATATTCAAGCGATGCACGCTAAATCTGTCGAGAGCTGAAACGTCCTCCCGTTGGTGTGGTGTGGTAGTTAGGAGAGGGGGATGCCAGCTCAGGTGTCGTCCACGTCACTTGACCATGGTTCAAAATTACGTGGTCCGTCGCCAAAAGCCCTCGTGCAGCTGAACAGTGCGACGTTAATCTTCACTCACTCACTCACATTAAGATATTCAACTTAAACCTTTCACAAATTAAATTATAATAATAATTAATATGAGAGAATCTACGATTGCAAAATACGCAACACACACACAATATATATATATAAATATTTATAATAAGACTTAATCTAATTCAGACCACTATCAATAAGTGAACCGTCTAATCCCTGATTCTAATATTAAATAATCAATCCTACCTTATTACTGCTTGGAGAAAAGACCAATCTTGCCCAATGCCTAATCTTGTCTTTGTATGCACTGGTGTGCAACTTGACTTTCATATATTCAATCACTAATAACTTCTATTCACGTCACGTAAATTTCATTACGACTTGACCACGATTCCTCTAATAGACGTTGACTACCTGCCAATTTCCATTTACTATCACAAATTGCCATTACGCTTACTCTAAGTTCGATATTTAAAAGCTTTTTCGTTTGCATCTTTCACACTAGTTAAAGAAAAGACGCGTGAGCCCGTCACACATTCTTTTTGTGTGTACTTGCTGCAGAAAAATTCAAATTACTAGAATATACCAAATTTTTTTGTAAAGCTCTAAAATTTCATGATTTCGGCAAAAGTTTGCAAATAAATGGTTTTTTTAAGTATTCATAAAAATGCATGATGTAGATAAAAACGAAAGAGTAAAATGTTAAAAAAAAGCACAATAACGTGACGTTTGAAATAATTTTTCTCACGTTTCGCAGCAATTAAAAGAGACTTTATACAAACATTAGTAATTCAAAAATTTTATTTCATGCAATTATTAAAAATATTAGACTGTTTTTATTATGAAGTGATCTCTCAGCGCAGACGATAAAAATGCCAGTGTAGAGTTAGTGCGCACAGATATAATATGTATTTAAAGGTTTTACTGAAAATCGTCTAAAGTTAGTTGGTAGTTGAAAATGAGGCACTATAATAACATATAATTTATTACTATCATTTCAATTCAGACTCTAAATAATGATGTACTAATGGTGGCCAAAAATGAGCCAAATTAATTGGTCTCAAGGAACAATACGTAGAGACTAAAACAAATCTTCCAAAAAAATCTCTATTTTAACACTAAGTGCACAAATAGGGTTTTTATACGAATAACCGCATTAAATCAAAATAAAATGGGGAAACTTATCATGAGGAAATACTGTTTTAGAAGCCTTAACGTATATTCAGGAAGGTCAAGAACAAATAATGATTGACGAATCAATTTTCAATTACTTATGCTCTAGAAAAAGATACTTACTATTAAAAAAAATAAAATAAAAACGATAAATATATTGCAAAGATAGATTGAAACACGTTTTTCGGGACTGGAATAACACTTTTTTGGAATAAAATTGATGCTATTTTCTCTTTCACGACCATGCGAATTTTTTGGCACTATATATATCAACTATTCACTACAAATGCTAGCTATACTTACAAGGTTTTTCATTCAAATATTTATGCTATTTTTAAAATATTGTTCGTAACTTTTTTCAACACAGTGTTAATAATTATTTTGATTTTGATTTTTGGAAACAATTCACTCTAAAAAAATTTGACAATATTATGCTAATATTTTTAAACGTATGCTCATCTAACGTAAAATGCTAAACGACACTTTAAAAATCTCAAATATCCATGTCTATATAAACAAAAAGAAATCCAAATAACATTTAGCGTTTTATTTTCTTCTTTTTTTATTAATGAAGAAATTTATTGTTTTTTGGAAGTAGAATTATATTTGCCATTCAGTTAATATTTTGATTTTATCAAGACTAATGACTAAAAATGGAAATTATTAAAATTGAAAAAATGGAAATTACCAGTTTACCTTACAATATAGAATTGTATCAAATTACTGTACGTTTTCTAAAAAAAATTTGGAGACTATTTATCTAAATAGTAACTGGAACATACACTTAATATAAAATCCATAATTTCTGATGTTTGAAAAAAAAACTGTTGAAAATGCATAGAAACTATTTCAAATTTTGTGGAAGCGCAATGAATACATTTGGAGATAACAATTTGATAATAATAAAATATTTTTAGATATTTTTTCTTGATTTTTTTCATTGTTCATAATATATTATTCCTACAATTATTGTACATTTCAACTGTTTCTCTATTATTCCCATTAATTAGAAATAAATATTATTCTCATATTTTTGCTATTTATAAAATAAGAATATACTAAATAATAAATAAAACGATCAATACTATACAGGGAAAGAAAGGAAAACTACTTTGAGATTTATTTGTGACATATGAATTAACATTTATTTCAATATTTGTCTTGAAATTAAATTGACATTTAAATAACAAATGAAGACATTTTACTGAAAAAAATTCATTAACATTTCTTTGTGAATAATAAAAAAAATAATAATAAGTAAACACTATTAAAAACCATTTTTTTATTTTTATATTATATATTTAACTATGAAAAATACTTTTAAAAAAAAACCCCTTTTTCTCAAATATATTCAAAATAACTAAATATTATATAACCTTATACTTTCCAAAAGATTTACGCTACCACAAAGTATTTAACGGACATTGGTTTCTGCAAAAAAAAAAGGAACTACTAATTATATAAATAGTTTATTTTTTCTGCCTTTCTCTCTTCCTTCCCTTTTTCATAAATATTCTCATAATCTCTTCAATAAAAAGTGCCTATGGTTTTCAAAATGAACGTAATAGAAGCAATTGCATTAAAATGTCGACAAAGTCAAAAATCCAAAGTACGCCTCATTACCATTTTGATTTATATAATTACATTTTCATGATATCAGAAGTTAATGAGAAGGTTAATTTGATGTGTCTGCCTTTGCTCTTTTGATATGAATTGTTTACTAATGAGAACTTGAAAATAAATGACAATAATGTGATTTTGTTCCTGATAACAGTCACAATTTTTTTATAAATTCTAGATTCAAAAAGAAAGAAGACGATCAACTGTGGGAGGGAGTAAATTGAAGAGAAAGTAATTTGCATACTTCTTCTCTCGTAATTAATGCAAATAGGTTTCATGCGGTTCCATCGTAAACACTTTAAATCTCCGTTTATCAGCTTGCTCTGACTTTTGGGAAATGTTTCTTTATTATTATTACTTCTTTCATTTCACGACTGCCAACGCTATTGAATATTTTGAATTAAATAAGCTCTTGCATAAAAACAGTGAAGCGCTACAACATTGTAAAATTCGTTGCGGTTTTCTGGAGCTGGCGTTGATTTTGCCCTAAATGAAAAAAACAAATGTGAGGAATTAATGGAAGCACCTCTTTTATTTTACTTTTATTTGGTATATTAGAAAGGAAAAAAATACAATGTGCATATAAATAATGAAGAATATACAAACTTTTTAAGCGTTAATTTTGTAACTATGTTCCACTATGTGTTGATTTCATTTTTATTAGCCTTTCACTTTGTATTACATGAGGACAATTGGTAACTGACTTTGCTACTTTTAACCTCGATTGAGCGACGACGTCGACATCTGAGTTAACAACACACTCTCCAGACTTCCACGCCACACCAACTCAGAACGTTGAGATTTGGCACATTTAATAAGCATTTTCCCTCTAAATAGGATGTTTTACATTAAAAAATGTTTCGAAGTGTGTCGCGGCTAGGACACACCAGTCATGAGTTCACGACCAAAATTCTGTCGGCTGCAATAGACAAGTTACGATATGAAAACAGTTTTCTTAATCGAATGACAGTTATTCAGCATAATTCATGATATTTGTTTAGAAGAATGATTGTTGTTGTTATTTCTAATCTCATACTGTCTAGTCCATGAATCCAAAATATTCCTCAAATTCTATAACATCAAAGGGTCCAGAAGGATCACGTCCTTTTAAAATCTAAAAATATGAAAATGTGGGAAGGAGAGACCAGCTCCGAATAACACCAGCTGCACCCCAAAAATAGCTTCTGACCTTGACGAAAGGAAAGAGCTTTTATACCGAAGCTCACAAAGCGCAAAAAGGCAGCCTGCTATTTCCTAGGCATATACCTGAATGGACCTCCGAGATTTCTTACGAAAAACTAAGGACGAGTAGGAGGGGTTGTCCCAAAGTGGTTGAGGTAAATGTTCTTACGGAAGGATAATTTGCTGAACGTAAGAGACTCAGTAGGGGCCGACCCCTCCTGAGCCGCCGTCCTGGCTAAGAAATCGACTTTATCATTATCATCAATTCCCATTTGGGGTGGTATAGCTTGGAGATAAACACGATAATCAGAAGATATCATATCAAGGACATTAAAGATATCAAGTGTAGTGTGGTACCCTATGAATATCCAATTGGCTAGATGTTGTACTGAAGCACGGCTGCCAGTCAAAATCCAAACGTCTTGAAACTGAACCTCTGTTTCACATTCGAACTGCAATCTACTCTTGATAGCAAGAAGCTCCGATCTAAATACTAAACAAACATTTGGAGCTTGGATCCTAATGCAGTGCTTCTCAAACTTTGAACATACGCGACCCACTATTCAATCATCATTTTCATCGCGTCACCCTATATACAATAACAATATATTGAATTCAGTAATACTATTCTTTGACACTAAAACTAAAATACGACTTTAACCTGTTATATGCCCCCGACGTATAAAAACGTCTCGCTCAGCCAAAACATTAAAGCGTATATAAACGTTTTTCCGAAGTAAGATCTTTTCTGTGCAGGGCTATCCATAAAATTATTCCGAATGCTTTTGAATGCATTAAAATGACTTTGAAAGTGTTTGCTAAGGATTTACTTATTTCTGAAAATTTGCTTATTTATTCCTTTTCTCTCCTCCTCCACCCCCTCAAAAAACATCAAAATACGCTCATCTACGTGGAAAACCCTGGCATCAGGAAGAAAATCGCTTGACTTTAAATCGGCAGTTAAGGAATTAAGTATAAACCGAGCAAATTACAAAAGATAAGTGTTAATATAAGCACAAGGGTTCACTGATAATTATCAAATTGTTTTTAGTATTGTTAAATTAATAATAAAGAATACTTTGTACAGAGAGTAGTGATACATTTATAAGTCTATTATATCTATGTAAATTTGTAAATTTGTAAATGTGTATTTTTTATTTTATTATATCATAAAGTATTTTGTTGCTTTACTTTCAGTAATTTAATATTTTTTTTAAATAACCTTTTGTTTTTGACTTTTCAATATACTCGCGCTCCTCTCATAGAGTTTTTGCGCCCCACAGTTTAGGAAACGCAGTCCTAATGTGCATGGCCTCGGTAGGAGTAAGAATCTGTACTGCAAGAGACTCTCACCTTTCCTGCCATCAATATAAATATAATGATGTCTGGGGAATACATTTTACTGTTTCGAAAGTAGACTGTCTAATGAGACCCGGAATCTCAGAGTATTTTGCACACATACAACTCTAGCCAGAAGTTCTTCATGGAAGTTAAGTCCTTCAAGTTTCAGATAAAAGCCCAATGGGCATAAAAAACGATATCCCACATTAGCAGAAAGCAAACTCAGCGTCTTTGCGTAGAATGGTAAAAAATATATCATTTTATTTTAATAAATTATTTTACATATATATGTATTTAGTCACACCACCTACATTTTAATCTATATGAAAATTAGTATTCGATTCCCAAATGAATCAACCATTAATTGATTAAAATTACTACTTTTTCATCAAAGAAAACTTTCATTTTTATAATCCGTTAAACATCTCATTAAGTGAAGGAAAATAAATGCATCCGACCGTGAGAGGAACTATGGTACATTTCGAGAAAATTAAGAAGATGGAGAAAATAAGGTTATAATGAGGAAGTCTCGCTATTCCAGTTTAACCTTCTTAATACGATTTTCTTTCTTTATGCTTCCAATTCCACAAATATTATAATCCTTCTTTAACGAGAGAACTTCCTTTGATTGGTAGTGGCGAAAGCATCAGAAAGATTATTGGATTTAACGCACCCGTCTATATGCTGCATTTAATGATATTCTTGACAACTTCATTTGCGGATGTTACATTGAACAAGAAATATCAAACTTTTGTATTTGAGGAGGAAATGAATGAAAATGAACCAAAAATAAATTCAAATTCCCCAAAAGTTAGAATTTAAAGTATCCAACAACATGTTAAACCATAGTTTTGCAAAAGAGTATAAATGAATAATTTATTTTTATGTTTCATATAATTTGTATTAGAACATGCATACATAATAGAACATTACATATAGAACATATAGTTATAATACATTGCTGGTATATAACTAAGACTTTCGTACAAAATTGGAAGTTGGATTTTCGAAGTTCTTAATAATTTCAAGAAATAATATCAATTCAGCCAGTGATATGTGTATTCTGTTTCAGTTCATCTGCTCTAAAGTTTTCAAATATGAATAAATCCCCTTCAAACTTTTTTCAAATTTCCTGGCTCAGGACTTTAAGAAATCTTAGCTTTTGATGCGACGATATTTTAACTTCTTCACTTTCTAGATTGTGGACCCAGTTTCTCAATTTCACGTCACATCATAACCATAGCCAAAACAAATTAAAACACATAAATTAACAGTAAAATAAACAAAATGAATAATTTAATGGAACGAACTTTTAACGTTTAAAATAAATTTATTTTAAGCACACGCATATAAAAATTTACTTTTACTACAAGAAAATCAAAATAATTAACTTAGCTTGAGAGAAGGAGGGTGCTGAGGAATGGACATGGTTGATGCCTGGAATCTCGGAGTACTGATTTTCTGTAGCTCTGGGATCGGCTCTCTCTGTGTAAAATCCGGTGCGTGCGTTTTATATATTTTGCCAAAAGAAGTTTTCACTGAGTCGATGATAAGTTTTAAAAAATTTAAGATGCCCTCCATATTCGGAATGGATTGATTCGAGAATTTTAGCTTTAAGACATTGTGGAATGCAAACTTGTTTTCTAGTGGTATTAGACCTTGATGATCTGGACGGGCGCTTAGACAAATGACATAACAAACCATCCCCATCAATAAAGTAGTTGCTAACTTGTGGGCTAACGTCATTTTGATGAATTTTCTGTATAATATGACTTTGAACAGGATCATTACGCTGCATTTCAATGAGATCTTTTGACCCGGGTAAAGCTACTGTGATGTTATTAATATAACGAGAGAAATGATCTGCGACTGAATTTAAAGAACCCTTGATATAGTGCATCTTATAATTAAATTCTTCTAGAGCCAATTTCCAGCGCAAAATTTTAGAAGAAGGATTTTTTTTTCGAAAGAAATCCTAAAGAGGTTTATGATCCGTAAAAACTTTGAACTTTCTTCCCAATAAGAAAGGTCTAAACAAATGTAATGCTGCATATATTGCAAAAAAAACTCCAAAACAGTTGCGTTATATTTAGATTGCGAAGGATTTAATTTCTTTGAAAAAAATATAAAGGCTTGACTTCTGAGTTAGGATACTTCTGTTCTAAAACTGCCCTGATACCGCGAGATGAAGCGCCCGTCGTGATTTGCAATTCTGCGTTTGGATCAGGTAGTGCTAAGACAGGTGGGTTTAATATTGCTTCCTTAATATCATCGAATGCCTCCTGAGTCTCAGATGTCCCTTCAAATGGAGTGTCCTTTCGTAAAAGTTTCGTCAAGGAAAGTGCTCATTTTACACAAAATTTTTAATATATCTTCTATGAAAATTACAACACCCTAAAAAGATATAATTTGCTTTTGATCCGTTGGAACTGGAAAGTCGTTAATTGAAACGGACTTATCTTTATCAATAAGGATACCTTCAGGCGTTACGACAAACCCCAAAAATTTACAACTTTTGGTTAAAAATTGACATTTACCCGGATTAAATTTTAACTGAATTCTTTCAAAGCGTTCTAAAACTTTACCCGAAAATTCAAAATGTTCATCTACAGTTTTAGTGAATAAAATAATGTCCTCTATGTATACCAAGGCTCCGTTATGTAATAAATCTCCCAAAAATTCTTGTGCAATGGATTGGAATGTATTAGGCGAGTTGTTTAGACCGAAACAAAGTCGATTAAATCAGTATTTATCTCCGTCAGGTGTAGAAAATGCCGTCTTATGCCTATCTCTAAAGTGAAGTAGAATTTCATTAAATGCTGACTTCATGTCTAATGCAGAAAAATAGTTAGAACCCGAAATTTCATGTAAGATGTCATAAAATGTTGGAACCGCGAAGTCTTGAGTCAAGATGATTTCATTGAATTTCCTAAAATCCAAAGTAAGGCGCCATTTTTCTTTTTGTTTAACAAACAGGGCTGGTGTTTTGTACTGGGATTTAGATTTAGAAATAATCCCGGCCTTCTCTAGAACAACAATATGACGTCTAAATTAGTTTCTTAAATTAAATGGAATTTTTTTAATTCGGACATTTAATGGGATAGACATGTTGCAGATGAATTCTATGATGTTCAGTAGCGGCAGCAGGTAATTCAATAGTAGAGCGAGCGAAAACGCTTTTATGCAAAATTAGAAGTTGAAATAATATTTTTTTTCATTTTGCTGCCTAAACCTGAAAGTTTGAAATCCTTCTCCAAGATTGGGGGTAGAATATCTTGAGAAACGGGAAAATCGCATAAAAAGTCTTCGTAATTATTGACAGTAATTATTTTCATGTTTTTGTTAAGGGTGACAATGATATCAGAATCGTTTCTAATATCTAAAATAGTGTCATTAATTTGCGGATCGATATTAATTTGAGAAGAAGTTAAATGAATATTTTTTTTCTTTTTAACTTTACCGAACCCTGTATTGTAGCCGAAGAAGTAGAATAACGTAATGTTGGGACGTAAATGCGAACACTGGTGGTTGTGTGAGGACCTACACTCGTTTTTGTGTTTTAAAAATCCATGAATATAATTTGTCTGAACGGCACGCGAAGGAAGCGTATAATTGATAAGCGGAACTGAAAAGTTAATGATTAATAAACGGTTATTTATTATATCCAAAACTGCATTCCATAATTTCAAAAACTCGTATCCCAAAATAGCGCAATAATTATCATTAATATCTTGTTTAGTTATAAAAATATGTGCTGAAAATAAGGTTCCGCCAATGGCAATTGTATTTCATAACAACCGAGGATTTCCACCGTATTTCCGCTGACCTTTTTAATCTGAATACAAAAGTTAAATTCGTTGAAAAATTCATTTTTTTATTTCAGTAAAGAATGAATTAGACATTAAAGAAACGGACGCGGCTGGATCAATTAAAATTTTAAATCTGTAGTTCTGCGAGCTAGCGTCGACAATTGGTAGATCAAATTTTTCCGCTTTGCTTTACAGGGGAGAAAGTGAGCCCAATCGTCTCAAGTTTAATATTGACTTTCTCCGCGGAAGTTTAAATTTTCATTCCCTCTATTCTGCCGGAACCCGACTGCATTTCCCATTTCACGGAAATTTCTTTGTGAAACGGGTGGAAAACACCCTTGAATGGAGTGAGGGGTTGCATAGTTATCGCGCAGGGCCGAGTCGTCGAAACGAACGCGTCGTTGATTGACAGGTTGAATGCGCTATGAACGGGAAACGGAATTTCACCCCTAACACTTCCAAGGAGGAATTCCAAGAACGCTGGTCAGTGATTCGCTTTCTGCATTCTGCTTGTCAATGGCCCTCCAGGCAACAATAAAAACACTTAAAACATTTAATTTTCTGTGAAATTCACCCTTCGACGTTTCTCGAGCAATTACTGTACTAGACTCCTTTAAGCTCTTGACCCTCAATTTTAGTTCCTGCAACTTATCTGTCAATGCTGAAATGACAGGTGATTCTGTGGGTAGAGACGACAAACCGGAGCGCTCGATACTGGCGACTTCATTTAGTTTTAAATTCTGCTCTTCGATGAACGCAAAGTTAATAGATTCTTCGAGAGTATTGGGATCTCGTTCTAACACAAATCTGCGAATGTCGATTCTTAAACGGCTGATGAAACCAGACTGTAGAAGTTGATCATTCGCATTGCGCACTGATGTGGTTAGGACCAAATTACTGGATTGAAAAATTTGTGTTCCCAATTCATTAATGCATGCTGCGAATTCTTGCACACTTTCGGACGAACCCTGAATGCATGATGAGAATAATTGGAGCCGCGTAGATAACGGAACGGTCCTCTCAAATCTCGTAATGAGAACTCTAGCGATGTCGTTGTAATCGGTTAAATGACTGTGAGTTGGGTCAGATAAAAAAATCCTCAGTTATACCCCCTAATTTTAACTTAAGAATAATAACATTTTCAGCGTTAGACCAACCACCCAACTCTGCCCCATTATTAATTTTGCCAAGAAATCTACGGATTCCCAGCGATTCACTTCTGTCATACATTGGAATCAATTTGATTAAGTTAAATTTTTCAGGCGCTGGCTGAGCCAACGGGGGCTCCAATTCTCGCGTTCGCGGTATTATGTTTAAACCATAAGTGAAATAAAATATTAATGAGAAGTAATGTGTCAAATTATTATTAACCTTAATTTTTAATCATAACTGAATTGCAACGGATAACAAAATCTAAAATTTTAGCACTCATGCAGGGAGAGGAAAAAAAACCGGAAAATTAAAACTTTTTTTATCTATGGATATCATAACTGATAGAATTTTGCGTAACTACACATAAAAAAAAACATGCAGCATCGATATACTGATGGAGAAAAAAATCGGTACCTGTAACATTTAAGATACTTCTTCGACGAGAGTTTTCAGACACAACTGAATCTAAATAATAATAATAAAAATTCTGCGAGAAAAATTCTAAACACAACTGATAATTGATCATAATAAAAAAAATTAAAACACAATGGTACACAATAAGAATTTATTAAATTTTTCACAGATCAACAAAGAGTATCATTGGGTGACCCAATATCTCATCTAAACTTAAACTCATGAAGTAAAACGAGAGATGAAAAAAAATCACAACACAACATAATGCCAATGAAAAAAATTCGATTACAGGTTACGCCACCAAATGATGCGGCGCTATTTTAACTTCTTCACTTTCTAGATTGTGGACCTAGTTTCTCAATTTCACGTTGCATCATAACCATAGCGAAAATAAACTAGAACACATACATTATCAGTAAAATAAACAAAATCGAAAATTTAACGGAAGGAACTTTTAACGTTTAAGATAAATTTATTTTAAGCGAACGCATATTAAAATTTACTTTTACTACAAGAAGATCAAAAACATTAACTTAGCTTGAGAGACGGAGGGTGCTGGGGAATGGACATGGTAGACGCCTGGAATCTCGGAGTACTGATTTTCTGTAGCTCTGGGATCGGCTCTCTCTATGTAAAATCGGGTGCGTGTCGTTTTTATTCAGCGCCTTTTAACCCAAAAATACTAGATCAGGACTCTTTGTCTTGTCCAGTATTATTTCTCTGATTGGTCCCGAGGCCGGCGCAGTGTTGCACCACCTCAAAATTTATGGGTTTAGTGAACTTCTTAAAGGCGGAACTTTTTGACGCACCCCCACCAAAAGGAATTTCACCACATCTGGTCTCAGGGAGGACTCATATTCAAATTCCAAGCCGTTTCAGGGGTGGATTCTAAAACAGGAACAAATCTGATCTCCCATCACTTTATACAGAATAATTATTACTGTAATGAAACAGTTTTCATAAAACGAAATGTTTTAAAAATGTCCTTCTTTCTTTTTTTGCTGAAAATTTCTTTTTAAGTAATTTTTCTTTTAATAATATTATTTATAAACAATTTTATATGCATATTCGTTTAACAGTAAATTAAAAACACACACATTTATACATTTTCTTTTTTTACATCACGATTCCTAATGTTGTCAGTTACGTTAAACCTGTTGAAATAGAAAAGTGATGTATGGCATGAGTACAACAATTCACCTTACCAAATCCTCTAAGTTTCAGCAAATACAATGAGTTAAAATTTAGTAAGATTTAAAAAAAATGAAAACTAGTAACGCAATAGTAGTTGATTTTATTATTTTCATTTAAAATGTGTGTCTCAGTACAGTTTACTCTCCACCATTATTATTCGTTTAAAATAGATTATTTCAATATGAATGACTGCATATATTGGGGGGTTGACATAGTCAAAGGTTTTTCATAACATAATAAACCTACATCTTTTGAGTCATGTTGCTTTCAAATTTGATGTTATTGAACGATCATATTACTTTTCAGAATCAGTTTCTGTCTGAAAAGAAAATGCAACTTAGTTGTTGATGTAAAAGGAAAAAATAAGCCTTGATTTGAAGGATAAAAGAAGTTGATTGAATTCAGTTGGGGCTGGTTGCAATTTGTAAGTCATTCAGTTGGGAATCAATTCGAAAGTCAGCAACTTTTAAAAGGGCACCCAATCGATTTTAGTAGCTTTACTTGCAGTGTATTTCAAATACAGACGTATACACATGATAAAAAATATGGAATGTTTCTACATTCTGCAAATATTATACGTATAGAGAGAAAGAATGTTTACTTTTTTAATAAAAAACACTATAATAAATGGAAATACACACACAAATAAATTCATTCATTCAAAATTATGTATTTTAGGTTATAATACTTGTTCAGTGTACGTATGTAAATATAGAGCGCCCTCTAGCGCTCAGAGTGTCTAACGAATCTGTGTAACCTCTGACTCCATCGAGAAAGGAGTCGAAACGAGCGAGCTGAGCAACAAGTAATAAAAACTACAGTCCACTTACTGAGAGAGACTTTTTCTTGAGTTTTACTTGTGTACCCAACAATACTACTTACGTACTTATTGATTTATCACCACAGCAAAAAATGCTGTTAATTATTTTTTTTTAATTTTTTTTATTAAAAAATCATTAACCATGCCACATAGCGACCCAGCTACTGTGCACCTGAATCCTAAAAATACGAATCATATTTACTACAAGTACAACTAACAATACATATATATGATTAATTTTTCATCTCAATTGGAGTCAAAATTACAGATAGTGTTACATGTATATACCTGTTATACACAAAATATATATTTAAAAATACTATTATTAATATTTAGAGGAGAATTCTGCGAGGTATTACGATATGTGAAATTCTGTTATTTTCTGTTGAGGAAACGTTTCTGCTCTGATTTCTATGAACTACGTAGAGTATAAAAAAGTATGTATTATTTAAAAATATGTTATTGTTCCTATACAAATCCACAAGTAGCTTAACTTCAAGGGTTTTGAATTACACAAATGTAAAGTTTCATACCACTGATGCAAACATATTAATAAATATGATTGGAATAACGATATATACTTTTGACGTAAATAAATTAATTATTACTGTTAATATTCAATATAAGACATTTCATAAAATATTTTAAACAAACAATAAAAAAGTCGTATTATTTCTTGAATAGCTAAGGAATTAATTGTGAATATGTTATGATGAATTCTTTTTTTTTAAATTTGTCCTATGTAGTCCTAATCGTTCCTAATGGAGTTTTATATAATTATAACATTATATTTATACTCTCTCTCACACACACACACACATATACATATATATATATATATATATATATATATATATGTGTGTGTGTGTGTGTGTAATAATTCCAGTCCTTCATGACAACCATGTAATTAATTTGATTGGCGGCCCGCCTACCGGGAACTGTTGAAACTGCATCCATTTTAAATCACGTGATGTCCTGCTACGTATAAATAGCAAGACTCTGGAAAGCTCGCTCTCTCTCTGCTCTTCGCTGTAAACATGCAGTCTGCCGGCTGCCGCACTTTGTGTGTTTGTGTGTGTCTTTGTCTCTGCTGTTCCGTCCAGTCTTTATATTTGTAATATACCTGTGTGTTTCAAGAAATACAATAAATTGGAGTTAATAAATTACGAGACTGCATCTTCGTAATACAGTATCGTTCAGTTACCATCAGCAACACCCTACCTTTCTTTTGTATTAACATCAACTATTCGTCACGTCTTACAAGTATATTTTTACCGTACTATATGTTTTAGTATTTTATATGTATATATATATTTATATATGTATATATATAGTTAGATAGAGATATGTTTGTGTGGTATTTAAGCTATGATATATTTTTGTTTATTTTTAAATTAATTTTATTACACTTTATTTTTTTTAACGAACAGTATGATTATTTGCAAAGATTTTTCCTTATAATCCATTTCTCAGTTTTTACAAATCCTTATCTAATCCAAATTTAAAGAAAGTCATAATGAATTCTTACGTTTGATAGTGTCATTATTAGTTTTATCAGTAATTATATATCGTAAATAATGAAATATTACTTAACTTGATAAAACATTTATTCATCAATATGAAGTTGTATGTTTAAATTAAATTTAACAAATGCACGTAATTAGTATTTTAATTTTTAAACTGTACCCACTAATATTTAATAATATAAATATTTATCAACTAAGAATTATCATTATAGTTTTGTTTTATTATAATAAGGAAACAAGCACCGATAATAAAACATTTGAAATTGTTTATTTCGAGCTATAGTTATTTGACCGAAACATCTAATATTTCATTTAATGCACGTTAGTGTTGGAGAGAAACATTAACTCATTAAATACAATTTTCAAACATTTTTAACGTGTTTTGTCTATGAAATACAAATAATGCACTCATTATTACTTGCAAATTACAAAAAAAAAATTGAATTTTATTAAAAAATTTAACCAACCAATAGAATACGAAACCGGAAAGTTTAATTTATTCACATGTTTTAGCAAACAAAAATAATGAATTAATTTATAAATTTCTTAGTTTATCCGTTATATTATAATTAAATCTGAACTTTTAACTATTGTAGATTTACATGAAATATTCTTTGGTATTTTTTTCTGCATAGATTTCTGACACGGTCATTTTTTACAATGATTTTCTCTTCTTTCAAAAATCTTTACAGTTAAAAAGTCTTTTGATGACACTTCAAAAAATAATATTGGAAATTGATTCATTACCTCCCTTATTAAAAAAAAATCAATGTTTTTAAGATTTATCCATTTTTATACCTTTTTTTTAGGATAAATGAAGTATTAAAACTTTTTAAAAATTCTTTTACGCGATCAGTTTTATTAATTCCGCTACTCAATATTAATATGATTATTTATAGTATTTATTTCTAAAAAAATATTCAAATTTTAAAATGTTTTGATCTTGTAGAGTAGTTTCTTTTAGAAGGCTGGTTTTGAGAAGAATCTGCGTTTCAATAGATTTCTCCTTTTTTTTCTTGCTCGGCAACTTTCGACTTTTCTTATCAGTTGTTGAACTTTTGTTTATTAATTTTGATTTAAAAATGTTTATATTAAATAAATAAGGTATTTTAAATGTAAAGGTTAGACTTTAAAAATCTAACCAATACACAAACACACACACACACACACACATATATATATATAAATATATATATATATATATATATATATATATATATATATATATATATATATATATATATATATATAAATATATATATATTAATATAACGAAGATTTTTCATATTGACAATCGAAGAGAATAATAATAAAAACAATATTGATAACAAAAGTGTTCAACCAAGTATTTTTTTTACTTACTAACTTACTTGGGAATTTGAAAATTTTCTAGGGAATTAGAGCTACCAACCGGTTGTCTAAGAGACACACAAAATAATACAAAAACTATACAAACAGACGAACTGCCGTGTAAACATCCTTCTGTAAAGCGAATGCAATAAAATGATAACATTTTGAAAAATACAGTAACAATTGCGCTCATGCGAAAAGGCCAAGGCAAAGAGACACAACTTATAACAGTCTATCGCAGATCGGTTGAGTAATTTTTAACAAAAAATTAATAGTTTTTTGAGATTAATAATGTTGTGAAAAGCAAAAAAAAAATCATGGGGGAATATATTGTAAGGTAGGCTTTACAATATGGCGTATAGTGGAATGGTGACTGTGAAAAGCGTAGTAATTTGCGTTTCAGGGAAACCCACGCAATCAATAAAGAGTGCGTAGTACATTGCTATTATGAAAGTAAACACATGCATACCGTATTTGTACTATGCTGTATTTGTAAAAAAATAGTTTTGTGGATGTCTGTGAAATTACAGCAGTTTGAAGAACAGAAAAAAATAAAAACATAACATAAAATAAAATTGATAATTTAACTAGTTTTGAAAAAAAATAACAAATCAATAATAATAGTATGTTAAAAATATTGGATCATAAGCAGTTTTTTGAAGATAACTCAAAGAATACATATATATATATATATATATATATATATATATATATATATATATATATATATATATATATATATATATATACATATATATATATGTGTGTGTGTGTGTGTGTGCGCGTGCGTGCGTGTGTGTACGTTTTTAAATGAGTAAATATCTATAATTTTTTTAAAATTACTACATATATAATTTTTTGAAAAGGGCTATATATATAAATATATTTCTTTGATTGTATCATATAGATATTTGGATACCGTTTTAACTGTATTACTGATGTTGTAAATGGATTTATATAATATTCCTATTATATTTCTGGAAGATTAGTAATATCAATTGTAACACGTGGTTAGTGGTTGATTAAATAATGGAGAACCAGAGGTTGGGCGTGCCCGTGGTGTGATTTTCTATGTTACGTGGAGCATGGTCAAGTAAGGTAATATAGAAGAGGCACTCATGGAAATCGAAATTCATTTTTATTCACATCCAGAAACACTTAAAGATCCCGTAGGGATGGCATTACCATCGGCTTTTATACCTGACGTTGAAGACCGGGTGTCATTTTTGTAATAAGAGCTTGTTTGATTACAAGGCGTTGGAAAGGGATTTATGATGTAATATTATTAGTCGATTACGATTAAAATCAAGGTGTTAGTTTCGAACTAAATAATTAAAGGATTATTTGAAGACTATCAAAAGAGTTAATTAAAAGGAGATGCTAGGGGGAATTATTACACACACACACACACACACACACATATATATATATATATATATATATATATATATATATATATATATATATATATATATATATTTATGCATTTTATTCTCTATAATATTTTTTATATTATTCCTCTTCTTGAGAGATTCATTATTGTTCTCTTTTCTCAATTTCTTTTTACGATTTTATTAGGTTTTTACTCCATGTGTTGTATTAGGCTTAACTTTTCAACTTGGCTCTTTTTTTCCCCTTTTTCTATTTTGTCGAACGTTTCTGCTTTACGGGGAAGGTTGGATCCCCAAATCATTGCTTAACACTATTTCGCGGGCCTAATTCAGCGACAGCTTTAGAAATCTTAATAGGTCCCCAGTTTAGTCCAATGACTTTTTTGTATCTACAATTGTTGTGTCTGCTGAATTCCAATTTCTTTCTTTTAGCACTCTACGTTCTAGTATTTCTTCACTTTTATTTTATTATACTATATATATATATATATATATATATATATATATATATATATATATACTTTTAAATGAGTAAATATATATAATTTTTTAAAATGACTTCATGTATATATTTCTTTGATTTGATCATATAGATATTTGGATACCGTTGTAACTGTATTGCGTATGTTGTAAATATATATATATATATATATATATATATATATATATATATATATATATATATATACAGATATTTGTTATAGATCCTTTCAACTGTGTACATTTTATTAAATGAACCATAAATTTCTACACAATTTAATGATACCAATACAAATGAGTTTGAATTATATGATTTTAACTCAGACTGTTATTCAAATATAACAGAAGTTGTCATAGTTTTAGATATCCCAAATCTACGGTTTAGAATTTCTTTAGAACTATACTTGTTAAACATATATTTTTTTTAGGACTGTTCCAATATTTTTCTAAATTAAAAGCTTTAAACAAATACGTAATATTAAGCAATATTATAGTCATTTTCATTCTACTTAATACTAAAAAAATAATGTGATATAAAATATCTTCAAGAAAGGAATGGTGAAGAATACAAAGCCTTTAAGTGAATAAGAAAATATATGAATGTTGTGCATGAATTTATTCAAGAGACAGTGTATTTTAAATTTATTCAACATTTTAATTAATCTAGATTGTCTCTACCATAATAACATAGGTCTTATTTTTATATTAATGCTTAGGTTTTAACAAAATGATTAGTTTCTATTTTTATACTTTATGAATTTTGATTAAATAATTAGTTCCTGTGTTTGTACAGGTTATGAGTTTTGATGTAATAGTAGACTTTAGTGTGTAACATAATGTTTTAGTAAATAATCAGTTTTTTTCTTATGATTTTTGTTTAACGTATCCGACTACGTCAGGAACCTTGATTTTAAAAAGCGCATAAATGGGTAATTTTCCTGATATTTAGTGTCAATCAGATTAGAACACATGCATAAAAATTTTTAAGGACATTTTGACTAAAACAATTTATTTAAATATAATATTTTGGCAAAAAATTAACTTAGAATAATCTTTTTTTCCAAATGTTCTCCTTTTGTGAAAAATGGTTCGGTTATAATAATGTTTTGCCTGTGTATAGCTCAGAACTCTCTATAGAGACCCAAGTAGAATTTTTGAAATATATAACTTAGAAGTGGGTTTATCCATGTTTTATGTCTACAGAGGGTAGAAATTTTAAGAAAGAATCGCCAATAATTATTTCAATGGATTGTAACTCTGAAAATATTGTGAATTATTCAAAAATCATAGTTGAGCTTCTGCAAAGATGTCTGAGCTATATGCAAGCAAACTATTATTTTAATATAAGCATTTGTCGCAAAAGGAGAACATTTTGAAAACAGGTTATTCTAAGTTAATTTTTTGCCAAAATGTTGTATTTAAATATTTTTTGTCAAAATGTCCTTAAAACAATTTTATGCATATATTCTAATCTAAGTGACACTAAATATTATGAAAATTACCCATTTTAGCGCTTTTGAAAAATTACGGTTCCAAACGTAGTCGGATACCTTAATTAGTTAGCGTCTACTTTTGTATCATTTGAATTTTGATTAAATAATTACATTTCTATTTTTATATGTTATATTGATTAAATTAAACCTATAGTTTCGTTTATCATCTTTTGATTTTGATTAAATAACGTTAATAGTGTAACTAATGATTTTTGAACAAAAAAGGTAGTTTATTGCAAACAAAATAGGAAAGAAGTCATCTATAAAAAGTACATGGAATTAGGCCATTGAAGAATAGCTGTTGAACCATGAACATTTAGATAACCTTATGTCCTCAGTAACTAGTTTTCCTTCTTTTCTTAACTATGGCATTTTCCGTAAATTTGTTCTTCCTTATACCTCTGAATGTTTAATTTCTTAAATGTTTATTTTAAGTGAAGAAGATCCGCATAAGCAGCAGTTTACGTAGACGAGTAACTAGAAATTTTTTCCGTATGAAACTAAATTTTGTCACAGTCCTTTCCATATAAAATTAGAATTTCTACTTCAAAAATGCGTTATAAAACTTTCTGCTGAAAGTGCAGTGTAATAGTTTTGGCTTTACTTCAAAATTATAGATTTTAAATTTGCCGTTGCAACAATTTCCTACAACTATCATGAATATATTTGGAAATTTACTGTGCAATGACATAACCATTTCCTTTAGTCATTCCCGTCAATTGACCAATAGAAAATTGATCTTCTTTCATTGCAGTAACTCAATTATTGCCATGAGTCATCTAATGTTATAAATTTCCATTTTTTAGATACAGTGAGAGATAGTTTATAAAAGTGTGTTATGTATAATCTTCTACAATTTGCTTTTCATCCAGCAGTATGTTTTGACAAAACCAGATGTATTTTAGATTTAAACATCTTTTTTAACCTTAAATCGTTATATAGTTTTTTTTACTCACATTGCCGAGAGGCATTCCTTGTTTCGATGCCATGATTTTTGAGTCGGCGAATTTTTTTCTTTAGAATCAGAAGGACCCACACTTTCTTGATAATTGCCTACGTTAGAACAGTCCTGAGATGAACTTTCGAATTCATGATTTCATTTTTACTTTCGGATGAAAGTTTTTTTCCCCTTTAAAATTTAATAAATTATAAATACTTCTGTTTGAAATTCAATAATCAATAATTTTAGATCGCTTTATAATTTGTTGATATGAATATTTCTCCTAGAAAAACTCAATTTAGTAACTTTTGAGTCATCTACCAATTTTAAGAGAAATTTTCAAAATAAATCTTTTATTTTTTAACCCAATCAAAAGAAACCCTCAGTGGACGATTAATGTAAAGTTTTAAAAATTTTATCTCAAATTGTTAACAATCAAATAAATTACAAAATTGTTTCATAAAAGTTTGAACTATCTTCAGTATTCTGTTAAATTTATTTTCTTAAGATGTTCAGCATTCGACTGATTCCTAACAGATTACTTTTTTTTAATTTCATGAAAGCCTTTGTGCAAGCGGTTATATTTCAACGGGAGTTGGAAACCTCTCTCTTTCTCTATACTGACAATGTTAAATTGGCTGTTTTCGATGTACCTTTTCTCAAAATCTTTTTTATGTACATGCTTGAAATTTTTCATACTATTAAAGTATATGCCTCTCTCATTATACTAAAATGAGATTTTAGCTAATTTTGAATTTTTAATAAATTATGAAATATTTCATGAAACATTACGAAATTTGACCCATTTTTTAATTAAAAAATTTGTAAAAATTAAATTTTTGAGTTTTTTAAAAAAGTTCATTTAGTATATATATAGACATAATTATAAATAATTCATAAAAAATTTACATACCTGTGAACAGTAGTTTCTCAGAAAAGGTACATCGCACATTAAAATTTACATTTTGAGATAAATTGATTTTAATGTATACAGTGAGACATCTAAACGACTAGGAAATAAAAAAAAATAATAGGCTCAATTTAAAAAAAAAGATACATGTTTTGGTTTATATCAGTCGTGACACTTTTAAGCAAAAACAAAGTAATTTGTTTACAATTTTCGCCATTAAAATGGGTGTGGCCCAAATTCAATGATTATTTAAAAATACGTTTTAAAAGCTTCTAAATACCCTAGAGGTTAAAGTAAGGTATTTTTAGAAAGGTTAAAATCTATACAGTTTGAAAATGTAAAGATCTCAAATTGTCAAAAAACTAAGATTTTAGCTTTCCAACACTCCTTAATAATATAGAACTTTCAATATACATTTTAATTATTGCTTTAATTATGCTATCTCGTTATTAAATCTTGAAAGTATTTTTTCTTCAATTTTTTCTTTTATTTGTAAACAAATAAGAATTTAATTAGATGTATCTTCCGTACTTTAAATTACAAGTTTACTTCATGTAATCTTGCAGTCTACGTTCGAGTTAAAAGCAAGTTAATTAAAATAATGTTTTAAAGGAAATTAAACTAAAATTGGCTACACACAAATTTACGAAGATTCAGAACTGGGTTGTGTAAAAATAATTAGACTTTCTAAAAAGATTATTTCCAAATGCGATATTAACTTATTTTTTTTATATTTAAATTTTTTTATAATTTCAAAAATTAAAATTTTTGAAATATTTTTTAAAACTTATTTTCATTATTGACTGTTATAAATAGGACGGAATTTTAAATAAAATAATTGTAGACTATGTACAAAATTTAACGTGTTAAGTACCTTTGCTTAAGATGACTTGGTACCCTTTGAACTACCTTCTTTCTTTATGATTTAAAAATTATTTTTTAACATTGAGGAAAATGATACGAGATGAAATTTTTCTCATATTATTCACACAATTTTAAAAATTTTAATTTTTTGAAGTAAATTTGGAAAATTTTAAAATTTTACCCCTTTTGTAATTATTTATTTTTTGGCCAGAAATTTTTGTAATATTTTGATGTTCTAAACAACTTTAGGGATCGATTTTACAATAACTTAATTCGTTTTTGAGAAGAAAAAAAATAAAATGTTGATATACATGTTAAAAATCAACGGAAAAGCTAATATCTCGCACATGTTAATTTTTTTAAAACAATTATTTAGTTTACAGTAAAATGAATCCCTAATTTCATTACATACTTTTTATACAACACAAAGGAAAAAAATGAAAGTGATTGGTAAATAGTTGTGGAAGGAATATCATTTTGAATGCACTAATGTTTAAAAAAACACAAACTGAGAAAAGCCACTTTAAACATTTTTTAATTCTGAAAAAAATTACAAGCTTAAATAAACTTAAAGTACCCCTTTAAGATATTAGAAATATATTTCTAATTAAAAAAATTACATTTTCATATTTGCAACCCATACATTTTTATAAATGATAAAGTTTAAGAAGGTATTAAGTGCACAAGATAATTCCAGAAATATGTAAGAATTTTTATTCTATCATGACAGAAAGGTCAGTTTATTTTTCTTTATGTAATTGAAGCATTACATCTAAATGGAAAACATATCACGAATAAGAACTGAAATTATGAAATTAAAATGTCTTAATTGAAAATATTACATGTACACACACATTTCACAAAGAAGAAAAATGATTGTATGTATTGTCTCGGAAATATTCTGCTTTATATATTGCACATTCTTTTTTATATATAGCTATTAATTTTCTTTATATAATCGATTTTTTATCATAACGCTAATTTTAGCTTTTTTTCTTCTTTAAACGGGGCGTGGCCGAATTGCCTAATTTGTTTTCGAAAATTTAATCAACTTCTAACATTCCGGCTTGTACAAATGATATATCAATCGAAAGATAATAATGCAAAGAATAAGATTAAATAAAAAAAAAGTGTGTGTGCTTATGTCCACATGATAGAAGTGATAATTTCAAATTTTGTAATGTTATTTCAGGGTTTAGTTATGAATAAAAAACAAGATGTTAGTATTGTCCTATAAAACTATTTATTCATTTGTCTGTACTCATAAAGTAATATTTTTGTGTGAAACATGCAATTATATTTGGGAATTCATTGTATTATAAGAAGGAAACAATTGGTTTACGGTAGCTGAAATAGGTTATAAATCCATTAGATTCAACATTTCATTTAAATATCTATAAGAAAACTCCGTCAAGCGTTGTCCGTACTTCCTCGTGATTCATTTAGATCATTTGGCATAATTAAATTGAATTTTGATTTTAAAAAAAAATCAACTAAAGGTTTTGATTTGTCTTTTGAAAATTTACTTTAATATTCCCACTTAAAATCAAAGGTAATTTGTTCAGAAGACCTGATCCGGCTTTGTGAATTTTGGTTGTAATTTAACAATTTTCAATTATATCCATGAATTAATATAAGCAAAGGAATAGTTAAACTGGTAGTTGATTGGAAAGAGAGGAATTTAGGTCAAAACCTTTAAAATGGGATTTAATCACAAGATTTATTCACCTAATCTCTGACTTATACTAGCTCTTTTTTGCCATTGTTTGGGAATTTTGTACAAATATATCCGTTGCTGCTACAAGGAAAGCTTTCTTAATTATATTTTGTTTTCTTGTATTTAAATTATTTCGTGTAACTTTTTCTTAATACATGTATACTTAATTCTGTTATTTTAAATTTTTAATTGTTTGAATTTTCTTTTTAGGCTCAAAGTATATTTAACCCTCTAAGTGGATACCTTCCTCCTGAAAAGTTATTCCAAAAGCGTTTTACTCTTATTTTGCTATTGCCTTCAAAAATGCAACATACTTCAATTATTTCCCCCTTTTAGAACTTGGGAGGTCGAACGGGGACAATTTTATGACCTAGTTCGGTTAAAACTTTAAAAGGGGGAAAGGATTTCAGAAAAGTGCGGCTAATCCGCTTTTGAAAACGTTACTTGAAGGCAGAAAAATCCGTGCAGCTTTACACTGACGGAATTTTCCGTGCTATCCGGTTAGAGGGTTAAGTAATGTGATTAAAATAACTATTTGTTCATTGCTATTCCGATTCGCTTACAAAAAAAGATTTTTATTCTTAAGATCACTGCAATATTCCTTATGATAATAATACTATTTCCTTAGTTCTATAAAAATTTGTTCTTTTCCTACATTTTATGTTTAGTTTTAGTGTAAGATTTATTTTTCTCTATAAGTATATTTTTTTAAAAAATTATATTTTCATGCTTCAACTAGGATTAGAAAAAATCTCGCATTCATTGCCCTAGAACACGGGTGTCCAATCCGCGGCCCAGAGGTCGCATATGGTGAGCTTGAATAATTTTGCGGCCCGCGAGGTTCTTTACAACTTTACAGAATTCGACTATTTTGTACAATATTTTTTGTCTAAAAAGTATTTTATTAATTTTTTTTTGTAAAAAATAAATCCCGTAACTGTTATTATTTTATCACGCTGCTTCTGTTACTGCGAATTTCTTTTTTTTTTCTAAATTGCAATTTATCAAAGATAAATCGTGCTTAAACTTAACACATGAAAATCTGCAACATTAATTACGATACGCAAATATACATGCATTGAGATCGACATGCAAAAACTAAGTGAAAGGATTGAGAAACACATATCTCACTGATTAAATAAATTAAACATTATTTGACCAATGTATTATTATTATTTTTCTATCTATGCTTGTATACATGAAAACAATGAAAACAATAATAATATATGAGTCTGTTTTAAATTTTCTCTCCAAAAAATGTTTGTAATGGATCCAAATCTTATATAAAAATGTATATTTTAATATGCAGCCCACGGGATTGTAGAGTTTTTTTCGAGGTAGCCCGCGATGTCATTTGGGTTGGTCCCACTTACATCAAAGTTTGGAACTTTTCTTTTACTTTTATTGGTGGGGGTACAAACTACCGGTTTCAGAGTGACGGGGAAACGTCCCTCCTTTCATTTTTAGAGGTTAGTATGTCCGATTGAAGACGAAATAGCGTTACATTCCCGAGCGTGACGTTCATTAATGTTCACTCTCAAGCAAATCGCTCCAATAGAAATCACATTAAAAATATAGGTAGGTCATTTTGGGGGTGTCAAGTCCTCTTAAGAAAAAAGTGACACAATGTGTAATAGAGAAAAAATAAACATGTCTTTAAATCAGAACAAATTTAAGGAAGTTATAGAATAACATATAAAATTTGAGTATGCTATTTTTAATGTGCATGGTGAATTATATCCCACACAGTATGTATTCAGTTTGATTTAATTTTGTTCTTATTGATAAAAAAAACTCATTAACATCACAGCAATATTATAGAACTTTGTTGGCTCTCATGAGTATTTTTTTTTTAAATATTTCATGAAAACCACTTAGTGTTCTGAATAAAATGAAGTTAATAATCAATGTAAGTGATGTATTCATTTTTTATTACAATGACGACTGTAAGGAATATATATCAAATACTATAAAATATACTATACTTATTGAAGTAACTCTTTTCACGTACATCACAGACCAATATGAACAATTCATGTTTTGAGACTAAACACATTTTCGTTTTTTCTCGACCACAGTTTCTATTACTTAGTGTGAATCATCTCTTAAAAGCACAAAAAGTTGAAATTAACGTGTTTTCAAAAATAAATAAATAATAATAATAATTGTGTGTTCAACACTATAGTACTTAAAGAATTTCCATGTACCTTATTCGGATAATATAATTTAATAAGGTTCATGTTTCTGATTTTACTTTCTTGTTTTACATGTTTATTTGACTTAAGAACTATAAAGAGGTGAGTACTTAAGAGACGGTTTGTCTCTTGTTTTATTCATGATGCCTGTTTTTCACAAACATTGGGTCCATTTAGGATTCTGATCACTTGAACACTTTCCAACAGAATCTTCAAGCTACGTTTGCATTTGCTTACATTTGTGTAATAGAGAGTTTGATGTTATATGCTTCAAGATACATTGTTACAATTGGTTAGGGAATAAGGAATTATTCTAATGTATTATGTTACTTAACTGAATTCTGATATAAAATTGCAAAGATAAAATTATATCATGTCAAAAATAAAATTACTATATATGTAGCGATAAAGCAACACAATTATGTTAATTTATTTTAAGTCGATTAATTTTTTTAAAAGAGTTATACGAGAATATTATCTTTTTTTGTAAAAAAGCTAGTAGATAATTTTGTTTTTATACAAAATTCATTGGTTATATCAATATTTTATTCCCTAACATATTTATACTTTAATGATATCCTGTACACTGTCCTAAAAATATTAATATATTTGAAGATATATCATTGAAATTTATATGATTTTATTTAATATATTGCAGTCCTATTGGGGAAAAATATATTAAACTTTTTTTAACTATCACGAATGAGTTAAACATACAGATTAGAGGTGGGTATTGTGGAATAGTGTCGGGGAAATATGGAACCGATGTTTTTTCTTTGTTTGTAATGCGGAGGAAAATCTTGAATTACTGAAGAAAGACACCTTACTGAATGACTTGAATTACCAAAGAAAGGTACATTGCAGGAAAAGTTGACTGCTTGTTATTTATGTACGACTCACTACAGCACAAAGTATGTTTCGGGAATGTCAAAAGTTTTTTCGGGTAAGTTTTCAAGCATTTTAACTCACATATATGTCGCAGGGAAACGATGAAATTGTGGATTTGATCAATTCAAGGGAGATGCTAAAATAAATCTTTTTCCCCTTAAAGTAAGTCAGTGATTTGTTCAAATCCCTGAAATGTTTCAGTGAAAAGAGAAACAAAATATTGCTAAAAGGGTTTAAAAGTATTTCTTTATTAATCATGCTTTTTTAAATATAAAGTAAGTAACACAATAGCAATTGCCATACAAATTATTTATTCGGAATTAATTAACAAAACAGAAATAGATACTTTAGCTCATATTTTTTTTGAAAAAAAAAGCATTTTTAGTAAAATTAATTTTTTATGAATCTAATTAATTAATAATTAAAAATGTACTCATTTTTATTAAAATAGTTGTTGATTGATTGAATATCGAGTTCCAAAACACGTTACCTTTTTATTTACAAGCAAATCTTTTGTTTTACATTATAATTTAAATTGCTTACATGAACACTTTATAAAACCTTGGCTTCCAAGTAAGGATAATTTCTCCAGAAATATGCAGATAAACTCGTAAAATTGTTTTAGTAAATGCGTTGCTGCTGCTGTTTGAAGAGCGTTTCTATTTATCCAATATTTTATAATACCAACTGATGCATCAATTTGGTATTTATTATTATGTTTTAAAATGTAATACAATGCTATTTATGTCTTTTAGACATCTATCTGTCTTAGGTACATGTACTCAAACCTTTCAGTACACTAACACGTCTTAAACATCTTTCAAAAATCTTTCATTTCTCCCGTTATCTTTTAAAGTGTTTTGCAGCATTTTACATTTGATCTGTATTGCTTACTTCTTTTGGATATAAATAGCATAAAAATTTCGATCTATACCTTTTTCTCTTGCTGAATTCCTACATAAAGCGTGCAACGAATTTTTAAAAATGTCACTTAAATGGACTTCAGTTAATTATATGCTGTAAAAAGCACAACATGATTGTTTGTCACAGACTGCTGCTTCTCTCTTTTTGATGCTAGTGACATTGCAGATGTTACATTGGTTGATGCAGGAGTTGAAGTAGAGATGTTAACTGGTTCGATTTGTGTTCTAGTCTAATTTTCTTTTCGTTTTCTAGTAGATCATCTAAATCTACAGCCCTTTTGGAGAGTAAATCAGCTGTTGGTAGATCACATGGCATTAAAGTGTTGTTTCCAATTCTTACACAACAATATGTTTAATTTCTTAGTAATATCAATGCTCAAAAAACAAAGGAAATTGCATAAAGATTATTATAGTACGTGGATACATACAGTATAAAAAAAATTTATTACATATACATGTATCGTCTGTTGAGTAAATTTAACTTAGTGCTTTTAAAATTTTTAAAATATGTGACCCGATTTTCGCTCATAATTTCCATCGCCTTCCCCTTTATATTAACAGTGTATTGTATGCAATGATGATGTTCTTTGTCGCTAAAACTGTAATTCGATCTAAATTATAAAGCATACAAATTATTAAAATAATTATTGGCCGTAGTTAGAGCATCGGACTCCAGACCGGAAGGCCTGGGTTCGATGCCCGATGCCACCAAATACCCATCGAGTACACGCGGAGTACGTGCTCGTTGAATCAGTGGGTCCGTAGTCTTGTGGGCTGAGTCACGAACGCAGGGTCTGGAGAATATTTCCCTCCCCTTCAGTTTCCATTCAGAAATTGTGGAGGTAGAGATAGAGGTGGTGTCATAATCTATCGTCCCTTAGGGGAATTTCGCCGAGCTAAATCACACTGTCACCTGTTTGGTGCTCAAGAACAACGGCTGGCGTACCTCTAGCCCCATGCCACGATGCATTTCGTGGGCCTCGATCTTACTACGTCAGACAGGTAGCATTAGAAACAACAGCTAGATAATTATTATATTTTGAATGTGTTGTTTTTAAGAAATATATTTAAGTTAGCTACTCTTAGGTTAGTTAATTTTCCATAGTACTCAGAATGTATTTTGTTTTGCTTCTTTTCAGTAAATTAGTATTATGTTTTTGTAATCTTTTATTTTTGATTTTTTAACATGCTTGCGCCTCCTCCATGTAGGATTCCCACCCCCCTAGAGGAGCAAGTAACACATTTTCAGAAACGCTGAATTAACTTAAAAATGTAACTTGTTAAATTGCTATATTACATCTTGAAAAACAAAAATAAATATTCTATATTTATCTTTGACTATAAAATTTAATCAATGATAAAATATACAAAAGAATGAATTAATATTTTCACTGTACCGCTTTGTATATACTAATATACTCTTACATCTGTTATATATGATGTCTTGTTGCATTATCTATTGTATTTAAGCAAAAATATCCAGATCAATAAGTCTACAGTGCTGAATATTTTTCAGACCATTGGCTGCAAACAGAAAATGGGCATCGAAAACTTTATAGTGGAATATTCTCGTGAGAATTCTTGAAATGGCATGCATAAGATCGAAAAGTTCAGCTCTTATTTGAGTAAGATTGGTGAAAGCAAAACACGCACAAGCAGCACAAACTTTTGTAAAGGGGATAAAGGTTTTAAAGAGCAAAATTCCCTCTCTTCGAAAAAAACAGAATAGATTTGTTTGGTATTAATACTTTTTCAGTAGAAAGTCTTATTTATAAGAGTTTTATAGCTCTACCAGATTTTTACTGACAACACTCCTTTTTTGGTATGGTATAAATAATATCTTTAGCATTCTGTTTTTAGTGCTTAATGCTCCTTTTTCATTGTAAAACAAAATTGTTTACATTGCAATTTTATAATTAATATATTGTTTTATTAGGAGATGAAAGCTACTGAAATATCTCAATTTTTATACTTTATATCATTGTATCAATAACTTTTATCTCATATATATGTATTCCAAGCATCAGTAGGTTAAAGCAGTGTTTCTCAAAGTGTGGGGCGCTCCCCCCTGGGAGGCGCGGTGACCCTACTAGGGGCACGAGCATATCGAAAAGTTAAAGATTTTTTTTAAAAAAAATAACCGGAAAGAGAAGTAAAACAAAATGCTTTCTTCCATAATAAAAAAAATACACACAACAACACTAACATAATTTATGTTTATTATCTGGCTTGATTCCGTCATCAAATAACTATCTTTGATCCCAAAACAAAATTAAAGAAAAAAACATTTTTTTTTAATTTGCTGTATTTCCTCAATGAGATGTTTTTTTTATTACGTTTTAACATAAAATATTACTCGTTAAAAGAAAAAACGAAACCCAGACCCTGAGAAAAATTCTAAGAAGATAAATAATGTTTTCACTATAATTATTATTGAAATACTGTATATTAGTTGTAGAAAAAGAAAAGGAAGACATGATTCACTTTTCAGCCAGGCTGCATAGTACGTTTGCTAATCATTTGATTGACCTTCAAAATTATGGTATGGTTATTCAACATTAGTTCCGTCCCATCTTTTATGCGTTTGCTTTTGGCTTAGGGAAATTGTTAATAATAGAGTTTTACGATATTTGGAAAAGAATTGATTGATTTAACATTTCTGTAATAATAGTGAAAAGTGTCTCTGATTTGCGTCCTTTATTATGGTCTTGTCTTCTTGAATAATTTTAGTTCAGTTTTATTGGATTTTTTCTCAAATCATCAAATAATTGAATAGTCCTTGAAAGAAGGTAAGTATAATTTCTATACATTAAAATATTCACTAGAATTCCGATTTGTATCGTGTACAGTAAAAATAATTATAAACGAATGAGTGGAGTGACTGAGTCTCCCCTCACTACCATTAGCGTTAGTATCGAGTACGCACCTGCTCCCGGGTTAAAACATTTTGAAGTCTTCTCGCTTTAACTGTTAAACAGTAACACAAATATTCTTAATCGGAATTTTATATTCTTCTTCATTATTTAACATTTATTCTAAATGCTAATTATGTGAGATTGAAAATTAGAGTCCTTTTAAACAGTTATTTACAATTATAGCATTTATCTAAAAAAAATCGTTTTACATTTTTGTATACAATGTCGTGCACGCAGTTTTACTCTTTTTGCAGTTCAGCTATTATATCAAGAATAATGTTTTATTTTTTAAGAAAATGAACTCGTGCGAAGAGTCGGTGTTTCAGCCAGTATACGTTTAATGTATCGGTACTGAAGAAGGTATTTTATAAATAATTACTTTTTACTAAATTAAGAACAAGTTTAATAATTATTAGGGACTTCCACGGGCTTGTCTTGTAGAGAAAAGTTTTCAAAGGAAGGTTTAATATCAGAAATTGACACTTAAAGAGTTATTTTTCTATATTTAGCTGAGATCTATATTTTGTCTTCAAAGCATCCACCGCAGAGAATCCCGTTTAAACAAGGTAGGATGTTGAAAATTGTAATAGTATACGAAGTGCTTTTGTTTTCAGTACAGATAATTCCTCATCCACTTCTACCCAAAATTCAAAGAGCGATTTATTACAAAATTGCCTTCTAATTTTTCACTGGATGTGAAATGTATGAAGATTTCTTATTCGGAAGTTGAGAGCCTTTCTGGAGTATCTTGAAATAGATTCCTAATCCACTCGTAACTTGCTACCAAGCTGCCCTCATCCATAAAATACTTTTTAAAATTCTTTGCCAACATAGCTAAATGATTGTACATGTTCTAAAAACAACTTCCACATGTTGTTCGACAGATTTGTAAGTTTTAATACATATCGAGCTGGGGCTTTTTTTCCATCTTTTACTTCAGTAGTGGTAAATCCAAAATTTAAGTATTTTTCAGAATATCGCCTTGATTTAATTTTCGGAACCATGCTCGTTCGTCTGTGTACTTGTTGATTCTTTATTATCATCGAATGTTTTCTTACGACTTAAAAATGTATGTAGGATTTTGTTTTAATCTAATGCCGTAAATAATTAATTACCGTGAATTACAATTAACGTGTAAATTTTAAAAAAATGTACATTCAAGCTAGATTCGGTAGCTATAGGAGTATTGAGTCGACCAAAACTGACTGGAATTGTACGAGAAAAAGCATTTTTACATGTTTTGTGCAGACGTCCGATAGGTTGCCCAGACTCACACAAACGTACCCTATAATGCCTGATGTGATGGATATGATAGAGAGCAACATAGACTAGACTATTTTTCCAATGACATTTGTACTTTGAGAAATGAATGCTGAAGGAAATAAATCTTTAATTAAATATATCATTTTGCAATCTGTTCCAATTTAAAAATTAGAGAAAGAAAAATAACATAATAAGTAAGTAATATATATTTAAAGTAATTTTCTTCAAATATATATTACTTAAAAGTTACATATACACAAAATTTAGTATATTTATCGTATTGATTTGTACATTTTATAATTAAGATCGTATTGTAACTTTAGCGTCTCTCTCTAAAAGTGCATTTTTATTGCAGAAAATACATTATTGTTGTACAGGGGGAGGTGACAAAAATTATGATTGAAAATTGGGTCGTCAGTATTGAAAGTTTGAGAAACACTGAGTTAAAGATATATACTAACGTTCGTCTACAAAGCTGCACGAGGACTTTTGGCAACGGACCTTGTAATTTTGAGCCATTGAGAAGTGATGAGGAGGACTTTAGACTTGTCACCACACTTCCCTAAATTATATACCTATACACCAGAACAATGTTTGAGATTTGAAAGATTTAATGTTCATCAGTTCCTTCTACAAGGCGTACCTCCAGCGGTATTATTCTCGAACTCATACCACGCCAGCTACGATTCTATGGCCTTGAACTCTAGGCCATTACTGCCACCTCCTAGCAACAGATAAGAAAAGTTTAATCATTTAGACTTTAGTATAATGTTAATCTAGTATAAATAGTTTGATTCAACTTTTGCATATATTTTTATCGTAATGACTACTGCATCTTAAGAATGCAGACTTTTCGCGCTATTTTGACAGACATTGGTTTTCTGACTCAATGTTATTCGTGAGGTACTTATCACAACATATTTGGCCCTTACTTTAAGTGTTTTTAATAATTAATCAGTTAGAGCAATATTACAGTTTTGTACGATAAGTTTTAATAATTACTGAAATAATACAATTCAGAAAATAAGTAAATTGTGTGTGTGTGTGTGTGTGTTACCTTCATTATAACGAAAAATTAATTCTGTACATAAATAATGGAACAACTAATGTTTTAAAAAGCTAAATTAGGTTTAAATTGAAAATTGGGATCTTGGAATGATACATTTTTTTTAGCAAAATATGTATTTTATACAATCTTAATTAATATATGAAGATTAAAATAAAAAGTAAAATTGCATTAGATCACACGAAAGTATATCTATCAGTTGTTATTACTTTAAACTAAAATTCAGCATAGTATAAAAACAAAGTTGATCTTTTTACTTTCTGAATAAATACAATATATCTAAGAAATTAAGCAATTTCTCTCAGGAGTTTAGCAAGTGAAACATTTCGGAATCTTCCATGTTTAAAATTATTTATGTATTTAATTTTTTTTATTTTATTAATTAATTTATTTATTTTTATAAAATGTTGGAAATACATTTAGGATCTTCTAAGATAATTCTTCAATTTTACCTAAATTTTAAACATTGAATAATTCCTACAAGGGCTTAATGGATAATGTAAAAAGGCTAATACTTTTATTTTAAAAATACAAAAATGTATCATATAAAAATAAAAGCACTTATTTCAATACAATACACAACTAAATATTTTGAAGGTATACTTCCGTTTGTAAAGCAAAAATTTACTTTTTAATGTCTAGAAATTTTCACTTGAAAAAATTGCATTTTATTTTATCTGCAAAATACAAACAGTATTTAATAACATACGATAAATTTCAATTTACTTGATGTCAAATTATATCATGCAGAAAGTTGAAATTTTTAGGACACTTGAAATTTTACATTTTTCACCTTTTTACAATTATTCAAAAGGTGAAAAAAATGAAATTTGTATAAAAATAAACCCAGATTGAGTGAGCAACAAAACTAATGAAAACAGACGTGATATTAAGAAAAAAGAGAGTAAATAGATAAAACTATTGCCAAAATGTCATACTGTTAAATGAAAGACAATTGGTGAATGTTTCGTATTTTTTAACTGTGGGTAAGTGATGATAGTATTACCTGAGCTGGTAACTGATTCTTCAGAGCTGAAAGGAGAAAGTTTTTCACTTATTTATAGCTGCAATAAAGGATGCTCATATATGTTATAATGGATAGAAGATTGAACTTACAGGAAATCGTTATTCACGTTCGTAATATTTGTGGGAACCTCCTGGGTTCCACCCTGGACACCAAGATTAATTTGCGGCAAAGAATCACTAAGAGCCATTTGTATAATAATAACTTATATTTATTCAACTGATTCAAGTATCAGAAACTCTAAAAACATATAATATTTCTATATTACGTCAAAAAAAGGGATTTACTTTAAAACATTAAGTTAAATTACGAAATATGAAATCACTCAATGACTACGCGTAAGATCAATAGGGTCTACCGAAATGGGAGGTCTGAGAAATACACGCAAATCGAACTATTAGCTTTCATCAACTTAAACTAATTTTATTAAACTAACGCTTGTTTCAAGCGATAGTAAACTATAGTATATCACCTGTTATAATCGCTTCTAAGATGCCTTCGTAGAGTACTAGCAGTAAGGCTTCACTAACGTAATCCAATTGAATCCTCTAAACTTGAGGCTACTATTGCTGCTGGAGACTCAATAGCCTTCATTCTTGCTAACTTACAACGCTCTACTTAAATACTCTATCTACTTTACATATCCCATTCACTTATCGGAGTTGATTGGAAATATACGCGGATTTATAATCCCCAAAAAGACGCCTAAGAATATTAGTGGAAAGGTTCCGTACAGATTCGTCACATATTATGTTGCGTTTTTTTATTGTCGTTGCTCTTTCAAGTTTTACACGGGTTTTTGAGCGCAAACTACCTAGACATGCTAAGTTATTACGCCGCTTTCCAAACTTCCTTGTCATGCCAACTTGAGGTCTTTGAGAGCCTATTTATTATACATTATCACCTCCACATTTTAAATGTTTAGTGCACAATGGCTTAGATTAACATTTCGATGACTTCGGTTGTGTGCTTATGTACATTATTACTCAGTTACTGTAGCAGCATGAAAAAAATGATATCTAATGCAAGACAATAAATGACAGTAAAATTATTAATTTAAATAAAATAAGAATGGATTAGTTCATCTTTTAAAAACTCAAAATCTTATGAAATTTTGTGTTTTTCCTTAATTGGCTCACCAATGCTAATCATATATAGATCAGGGGTGGGTAGACCTTTCCAGAATATGGGCTGTTTCAAATATTTTCAAAGGCCCGCTGTCTACTCTTTTTAATGGATGTGACCATTTTTAGTTGCATGGATTTTTCCCCTTAACTTGTTTCGGACATTGTAACTCTCTTGTAACTAAAGATGACATATTACTATTTTCTCTACAGAAAAACGAGTAACACAGAATTGTCAAGCTGTGTGCTTGAACAATAATGGTTGACTGTAAACCATGGATCGTGGTGGTATTCAACGCAACCAGGGGAAAACGTACGAGAACGTATTAATCTGAAACCAACAAATGCGCTTAATTGGTACTCTGCCGAGTCCTGCGTCATAACGGGATATTATATCAATACGAGAGCCAAATCCGTGGAAGCACGAGGTATGGAGTCTCGTCTCAATAGCCATTATTGTGCTATCGTGGAAGAACTATTCATCAAAGTGTATTCTCCTCTTTAGTCGGCGTGAAGTTTTTTTCTCTACAGTGGTAGTGAACATGTTAAGCGCCATCATGCATTTCCACTGAAGATACATGTCTATACATTCATTGAATCTTTTTCTTAAGTAAACACTGCTGCATGAATTCTGAAAAACCAATCCACCAGCTTATTGGGTGTCGGTGCTCCATATGTGTATTTTTTTTTCGTAAAAGTTTCTTAGATCTTATTAAAAGTGGCCACCCCAAAATATATTGGTGGTCCATTTGTCGATCACGATTGACTTAATGATCAGCTCTGATATAGATGAAACATAAAGGAAAAACATCTTTTTAGTAATTTTTTAAGAAATTCATTAAAAAAATATACTTATATGGAAACATGACAACGCTTTTGCTGAGATGAATGTTGATAAGCTTCGGAGACTGTTATTCAATTCTTCTGTCTCAAATTCTGCAGAACTTCATGTTAACAACGTCTGGAAAGCTTAATATAACAGTATAACAATACAAAAACTAGATTCCCTTTTCTAAACCGTTTCTTGTATTTTTTTTTTTTGCTTTTTTTGAAAATGTCCCTTTTTATTTCCGAACATCCTTTCAGAACTTATGATTTGGAAAATGCATTTTTATCAGAATTTCCATAGATTGAAAATTTTCAATCTTCAATAAAGGAATGGGATCTGTTGATGTATATTATTTTCCTTCTGAGACACTTTGCATTTTAGTCTGCGTGGTAATTCAACACCGAAATCTCATTATTTATTGAAACAAAATCTTCCCATGTTTTGCGCATTTTGTAAATGTACTTTCTGGGAATATTTAAGTGCTTCTTTAAACTCGATATTTTCATCTTTAATTAAAAAGTAAGATTAAAATAATTTTTAAAAGAAATTGATAAAGAGGTTGTGGACTACACTTTTATCATAAATGATTACATCTATTTTTTCTACAGATAAAATGATTCAAAATTTTTCTCTGTAATACTATTTATTTTCGATTACTTGATGTAAACGATAATTGTTTAATCTCTTAATTATCTCTATATAGTATAATTATATTATTTCTCAAATGAAGAACATTTATTTATTGCAAAATATAACTGTGCTTTAAAATTTGCTCTTGCTGAGTAGTTTATTTTGGTACTTATTTTTTTTCACGAAAAAGGATCAAGATAAATATTATTGAATATTTTCTTAATTAAAGTATGCATAATAAACTTTAATATCATGACTCATTTAATTCATACAATAATTAAAATTGATATTAGTCTCATTTAAAAGTTAAAAGGCTTGTTAAAAAAAATCCGTTTTCTTGTTATTGCTTCCTGCCGTTACATTATTTTAATGTACAAAAACCCATTAGATAGTAACCCAAAGCAATTAATCATGTAAAAACTATAATTGACCCACATTAGACGAGAAAATAAACGTATAAAATACAAAACTCATAGAAATACAAGCGGAGCCTCATTTAACGAATCCATCGGAACCTGAAACTGTACTCATTAGTTCGTGGTTAAAAGTAATATCGTTGTCTAAAAAAAAACTTTAAAATTGTTTGCTTATCTTTTTGAAACTTTTGCAATAACCAACTCCAAGAAAAAACTATCCATAGTTATTAAAAACACACGTTTTATTCGGTAGCTAAAAATACTCTTAAATAACTAATAAATTTCAGTTAATTAAAAATTAAAAAAAAAAAACAAATGACACATAGATTGACAATGTTTGTATTTCCTGGCACGAAATAGTTATTTTTCAACTTTATGCAAAGAACAAAATACTGTATCATTTACATCCTGCTGCATAAGGTATGTTTTCACAGTTTAAAAACAATGCGAAGCATTAGAAAACGTAACAATTTTAATAGGAGCTTCATAGAAGAATTTCCTGTCTTATTCAAAACTCACACGATAGATTACACTAATGACTCATTTGCTCCTGTAAAGTTTAGTAATAAGATGGACACTTTGCCTTCGTGATTTTCTTTTTTGCAAGAAAAGTATTTTTCTGCTCCGAATTAAAAGGATATGTCATTTAGAAAGAAATCCAATTACTTCTATTTCTAACGAAAAACATTTTTTTTTCTTTCGGATGTTGTAATAACTCCTTAATTCGGGGTTTAATATTCATGAAATAAAGATTTTTTACCTTAATTTTAATTGGAGAAAAAGAAAATTCATTAAATAGGGGTTCTGTAAACCGGGGTCCGACTTATATCAAAGATATACGTAAAAAAACATTTAAAAGGGTAACAATATTTTCTTCCACAATTTTTATGAACACGTATTGATTAAGTTACATGATTAAAAACCCGAAAAAAAAATCCTAAGCAGTAATAGGGAACAAATTTAAAAAAAAAAACAAATTATTATAGAAAGTACTAATGCACATCCAAAAAAACATGAAAATAATAAAAACTTTCGCTTTGTAGGACCCTTTATAAGTAATGATTTTATTTCATTTCTTAACATAATTTACCTTTAAATGCACTTTAAAATAGACAAAAGCATAAATCTCCTCAATTAAAAAAAATCCAGCAAACCTTCTGTCATATATTAGCAAGAAGCTTTCTCTTATTGTGAGGTAATTAAGGCAAATATTTCCATTTCAGAAGAAATTCTTGAGAAAAATGGTGAAGGGAAAAATTCATCTAAATGAATAGTGCCTCGAAAGAAAGAAAAAAAATACTTGTGCTGGAATTACTAGTAATTAAGCAAATAAATAATGAGATTTTGGATTGCTTCCATTACTTGGCAAAGGAATAAAAGCGCAAGAAATCATTATAGTGTTCAAAGACCAATTATGCCAATTGCAATTAAGGTAATGCGAAACTTAAGTCAAGCTACCTATACCAATATGCTTAACTTTAGGGATACGCAATTAAACGTTTATACTTTTATGCTGCTTAACTTGCCTTTTATTGGTACTTTGTAAGTATTGAGTAAGGGAGAATAATTCGATATCATTTCTCAAGGTATTTTTATATTCATATGATCTTTATACAATTTAGAAAAGTTTTGTTGTTAGATAATTAAGTGATATCATAGAGAAAACAATAATAACTACAATGAGAACCTACACTCACGAAAATTGAAAATAGCGACCCAAGAATAAAGCATCGGATTCAAATGAAATTTAAAACACATAATGATATATATAGATGACAGATTCACTTCATCTAAAAACAAGACAATTAAACGAATACAGTGTGTGCAACAATACTGTTACGTTTTCGGGGGTTCGAAATGATTGAAGCCGAAGAGCGGGATCCAAAACAATTTTATTCTTGGCCAAAACAGTCCTCCACAAATTGTAGAACAGTTCGAGAAAGTCACGTACAATCGATGAAAATACTGATAACACAGATGTAATACACTAACAAAAGCAATAGTAAACACTCAGCACAAAAATAATAACTCAATAAAAGCAATAACACGCGCACTATGCAATCGTCTCTCTCTCAAGCACAGAGAGGTATCACTTGTATGAAAGCTGAGATCTGACTAACTGACTAGCCGGCCCGGACCTTTTTATACCTTTCGATCAGAAACCTCTTGCAGTTGCCAGAATAATCGAGAAATAGAAAGGTCTAGCAAAATCCGGAACGTACGAGAAAAGCTCAATACAGTAATACATTCAATACAATAGTGTTACAATACCGCGATAGGGTAGCCAGACAGGGTTATTAGGAGTAGGGTTGCCATGGTCGCCAAGTTTATCGCCCACATTTGGCGATATATCGCCAAATTTGGCGCCCAAAATTAAGTCGCCAACTGGGCGCTAGCTGCAATATTTGGCGACTTTACCATTTAAACCAATGTTAAAGCATGGGGGCCGTGCAATGCAGTGGAAATGATATTACAGGTAAACAGGGTTGAAATCACATTAGATACGACAAATTAAACTGTAAAAATGAACACAAATGAGTAGAAACAATTAGAATAAGACTAAATTCGTAACATTGCCCCCCTCTCAAGAACTGCACGTCCCGGGAAGTACAACCCTTCATCAGACGTTAACATAATAATAAAGCAATTGATTAAAAACAACTAAATGAATATGCAATAATAAACATGTAATACATAGTACAAAATAAACACCTAATGCATAATACAAAATAAACACGTAATGCATAGTAGAAAATAAACACTTACAAAACAATAAACAAAATTATTTACAAGATTATTTACACACTAACTTATTTATACAAGACCATGGTCAAAATAAATTACACGATAATTAACACACTAAGAATTATGGCCATAATATGGAGCAAGCCTGTCGTAATGAACGACTCTAGGCTTCGAATTCGTTGACTTACGGATCCGGATTACGACGTCGTTTATTATCTTTAAAATTGTATAAGGATCGTCGCAATGCGATTGTAGCTTAGGAGAAAGTCATTTGCGTCGAGTCGGATTGTAGAACCACACCTTGTCACCTTCCTTGAATTGATGTCCTGTGGCTTTTGTGTCGTACCGAGTCTTCATCTTCTCCGTCCTCAGGTTGATCCGTTCTCGAGCCAAATTGTGTACATCTTCAAAACGTGCCTGGAGATTATGCACGTACTCCTCAGGCGATGAAGGTGTATCCGGAGGGCGACCAAACAGCAGGTCACAAGGGAGACGAAGATCCCGGCCAAAAAGCATCTGGGATGGTAAATATCCGGTAGTCTCGTGAACGGCGCTGCGGTACGCTAGCAGAAAGAGAGGAACTTTCTGGTCCCAGTCTTGTTGGTTCTTGGAGACAATCAGTGAGAGGTTATTCAGGATGGTACGATTAAACCTCTTCACCATGCCATCTGACTGTGGGTGCAAAGGTGTGGTCTTGGTCTTGTCAATTCCGAGTAGTTCACAGACCCCCTTCAATACCGCAGAGACGAAATTTCTTCCCTGATCGGAATGAAGTTGAAGAGGTACCCCATATCTCGATATCCAGTGCTGCACTACAGCCTCCGCTACGGTGGGGGCTTTATGATCCGGAATGGGGTACACTTCGGGCCATTTCGTGAAGTAGTCCATGACAACAAGTAGTACTTATTACCAGACGCAGTCCTTGGCAGAGGTCCCAGGATATCGAAAGCGATACGTTCGAAGGGTGCTCCAACATTGTAGCGATGCAGCTTCCCTCGGCTACGTATCTTTGGCCCCTTCCGAGCTGAACAGGCATCACAGGACTTGCACCACTGTTCTACGTCAGCTCTCACTTTACCCCAGAAGAATCGCTCTCGAACTCGGTTCAAAGTTTTCATGACGCCGAAATGACCTCCTGTTGGGCTGCCATGCAATTCTTTGAGTACCTCTGGGATACGAGATCGAGGAAGTACTAATTGCCACCTGAATGTCTTTCCATCCTCTGATTCGAATTTTCGGTATAGAACACCATTCCTGAGATGTAGAGAATTCCAGAGGGCCCAATACTGCTTAGTTGTAGGACTATAAGCCGAGATGTCCTGCCAACTTGGTTTATTGCTGGAAGACTCCATAAACTCTATAAGGGGTTTAATATCAGGATCCGCCATCTGGTCTTCTCGAACTTTCTCGTCACTCCAGGGATCGGGTGGCGTCGCTGTTGAAGTTGTTATCTGGCGTATAGCATAGTCATATTTGGTCTCTACTCTGGAACAATGACGACAATTTTCTGGGCATGGTCTTCTTGAAAGGGCATCAGCATTTCCATGCGAGGAGCCTTTACGATGTCTGATGTCAAAGTAATACTCGTTGAGCCGTTGTATCTATCTGGCTACCTGGCCTTCAGTATTTCTAAAATTCATTAGCCAGGTTAAAGAGGCATGATCGGTACGTAGAAGAAATTTTTGGCCATAGAGATAGTGATGGAAATGCTCGATGGCTTTCACAATAGCCAGTAGCTTTTTTCGAGTGACACAATAATTTCTTTCCGGTTTCGATAAACACTTACTCCAATAAGCTACGACTCATTCCTGGCCATCTATTTCCTGAGATAATACTGCTCCGACACTCTCATTACTGGCATCAGTGTCCAAGATAAATGGCTTGTCCGGTTGTGGATATATTAAGATCGGTGAAGACGTCAAAGCTTCTTTAAGCTGGAGGAAGGAATCTTCACATTCTTTTGTCCACTGAAACTTTTGTTTACTTTCTGTTAGCTTGTGCAAGGGTCTTGCGATGTTAGAGAACCCTTTCATAAACTTTCGGTAATAAGTACATAGTCCCAGGAAGCTTCGCAGCTCACGGAGGTTTTCAGGGCGTTTCCAATTCTTTACGGCGGACACTTTTTCGGGGACGGTACGAAAACCTTCTGCAGAGATGATGTGCCCCAGATAATTGACTTCTTTCTGGAAGAACTTGCATTTCGAAGGGTTTAGCTTCAAGTTAGCGTCCCTTAATTTTGATAACACCTTCCGGATATTTTGAAGATGTTCTTCAAATGTACGCCCTCCTATTATGACGTCATCCAGGTAAATAAGGCAAGCTTCAAAAGTCAGACCCTTTAGCACAGTCTCCATCAGGTGACGTCGTTAAGTTTTCGATAGTCCACGCAAAATCTTGTGGAGCCATCTTTCTTACGAACCAAGACGATTGGAGATGCCCACGGACTCGAAGACGGTTCTATGATGTCATTTTCCTGCATCTCTCGTAGTAGTGTTCCGACCTCTTCCTGTTTAGCAAACGGCAAGCGTCTTGGGTTCTGTTTAATCGGCGGATGGTCTGCTGTATCAATTCTGTGTTGTGTCACTGTAGTATGGCCAATATCGCTACTGTTTCTAGAAAACACGTCTTCAAATTCTTGGAACAGTCTTTCTGAGGAGCTTTTCTGTTCGAGGGACAATTCAGCATTTTTTAGAAGGTCGGGAGTCAACTGTTGAGGCGAGCTGGATAGGAGCAAGCTCGAACTTTTGCAGACACACGTTACTGGACTGCAGGTTGCCACTACTTCACCTTTCTGGAACACTCTAGGTTTTTCAGTTACGTTGCAAATTCTTACCGGGATAGTTTTTCTGGAAAGGTCCACTAGCGTCGAAGCTATTAGCAATCCATTCGCTTTATTTTCCGCAGATCCAATTAGGCCAGAGTTGAAACTCACATCGTTACCGATGTATCCAGGTACTATGATTTCAGTCCTTGGGGGAATGGTAATATTGTTACGAATTTAGCCTTATTCTAATTGTTTCTACTCATTTGTGTTCATTTTTACAGTTTAATTTGTCGTATCTAATGTGATTTCAACCCTGTTTACCTGTAATATCATTTCCACTGCATTGCACGGCCCCCATGCTTTAACATTGGTTTAAATGGTAAACTCGCCAAATATTGCAGCTAGCGCCCAGTTGGCGACTTAATTTTGGGCGCCAAATTTGGCGATATATCGCCAAATGTGGGCGATAAGCTTGGCGACCATGGCAACCCTACTCCTAATAACCCTGTCTGGCTACCCTATCGCGGCATTGTAACACTATTGTATTGAATGTATTACTGTATTGAGCTTTTCTCGTACGTTCCGGATTTTGCTAGACCTTTCTATTTCTCGATTATTCTGGCAACTGCAAGAGGTTTCTGATCGAAAGGTATAAAAAGGCCCGGGCCGGCTATTCAGTTAGTCAGATCTCAGCTTTCATACAAGTGATACCTCTCTGTGCTTGAGAGAGAGACGATTGCATAGTGCGTGTGTTATTGCTTTTATTGAGTTATTATTTTTGTGCTGAGTGTTTACTATTGCTTTTGTTAGTGTATTACATCTGTGGTATCAGTATTTTCATCGATTGTACGTGACTTTCTCGAACTGTTCTACAATTTGTGGAGGACTGTTTTGGCCAAGAATAAAATTGTTTTGGATCCCGCTCTTCGGCTTCAATCATTTCGAATCCCCGAAAACGTAACAATTGGTGTCAGAAGTGGGGTTGAATGCCAACAACAAGAGCGATGGAGGCCCAGTTCCAGACTCTTCTAGAAAAATTGACTGAAATGAAATCGGACTTGACCGCCAGCATGAATGCCAATATGGGCGAAATGAAATCGGAGTTGACCGCCAGCATGAATGCCAATATGGGCGAGTTGAATAACAAACTGACCGCGAACAAGGAAGAGTTGAAAAGTGATTTGAAGGGCATTGGCGACAAATTGACGACTATGGACAAGAAATTTGAAGAAATGGAAGGAAGAATCGAGTCGGTGGAAAATAAATTCGAAAACAAATTTGTGGATATAGAGAACAAATTTGAAAATAAATTCGAAGATATGGAGAGCAAACTAGAGGCGAAAATTTTCGAAAAGGTAGAAGATGTTTCCATCTCGTTCAGGAGTGACCTAGAGAAATTGAAGCAGAAAGTCATGACTGGTCAAGGGGATGAATTTAAGTCTCAAGTTCCTTATTCCAAGCCTTCCATCAAGCTTTCTACATATGACGGAAAGTCCTCTTGGCAGATGTATAAGATCCAATTCTCCATAGTGGCGGATGCAAACCAGTGGGACTCCCAGACCAAGGCCTGCTAGTTAGCTGCTTCTCTTCGAGCCGACGCTGCTGACATTTTGCAAACTTTGCCGGAAACACAGCGGCTGGATTTCGACGCTCTCGTTAATGCTCTGGAGTTACGGTTCGGAGAGAAATGTGTGAAGGATTACAGCAGACTCCAGCTGAAGTCACGGCAGCAGAAAGTGTCCGAAACGCTCCAAGAACTGGCGACGGACGTCGAGAGGCTTTCTCACTTGGCGTTTTCTGACTGTCCGACTGAAGTAAGAGAAGTCCTGGCGCTGCAACACTTCATCGATGGGGTGCGTGATCCGGAAATCCGGAAAGCTCTCCGAATGGCGGATCTCAAGGACTTAAAGAGGGCCCTAGTGTTTGCTATGAAATTCGAGGCAGCCCAGCAAGCAACATGAAAGGACAGACACCCCATACGAGCCGTCAACGAATCGGACACCTCGAACTCAAGTGTGGAGCGGTTAGAGCGACAGATGAGAAGCTTCATGAATAGAGTTGAGTCTTTGATGTCCCAGAAAGCAGACGGGAACAAGACCCTTAAATGCTGGACCTGCGGTCGAGAAGGGCATCTGCAGAGAAGCTGCCGGGCACGCCAAGGCGCTGAAACTAAAAGCGCCTCCCCAGAAGGAGGTGTCGGAAAACTAATTAATGGCCATCTCGTGGGGCGGAGGTTGCCAGATTTTGGAAAGCCCCACTTTTAAGTGTGTCAAATTTCGACAAAGAGTACCGGTGAGAATGGAATTTTTATAATGGGACATGTTAACGAGCTTCCCTGCAACATTATCATCGATACAGGAGCCAATGTGTCTATAATTCGGAACGATCTGGCTCAAAAATTAAAAGAGAAACTTATCTGGACCCCGCCCCGCGTGGTGCTACAGACCGTGACGGGGGAAAAGATTGATATTCACGGAAAATTAAAAGTCAAGATCAAGTTTGGAGACACTACCTACCAACATGCTGTGTATGTCGCAGATATTGCAGACCCTTTCATTCTTGGACTGGACTTTCTAAAGGAGCATGGTTTCACTCTAGACTTCAACAAGAAGGAATTACGTTCCATACACGAAGAAGTCACTATATTCAAAATTGAACACAGGACAGAATCTATTCGACAGGTAACCGCTAACGAGAATATTACCATTCCCCCAAGGACTGAAATCATGGTACCTGGATACATCGGTAACGATGTGAGTTTCAACTCTGGCCTAATTGGATCTGCGGAAAATAAAGCGAATGGATTGCTAATAGCTTCGACGCTAGTGGACTTTTCCAGAAAAACTATCCCGGTAAGAATTTGCAACGTAACTGAAAAACCTAGAGTGTTCCAGAAAGGTGAAGTGTTGGCAACCTGCAGTCCAGTAACCTGTGTCTGCAAAAGTTCGAGCTTGCTCCTATCCAGCTCGCCTCAACAGTTGACTCCCGACCTTCTAGAAAATGCTGAATTGTCCCTCTAACAGAAAAGCTCCGCAGAAAGACTGTTCCAAGAATTTGAAGACGTGTTTTCTAGAAACAGTAGCGATATTGGCCATACTACAGTGACACAACACAGAATTGATACAGCAGACCATCCGCCGATTAAACAGAACCCAAGACGCTTGCCGTTTGCTAAACAGGAAGAGGTCGGAACACTACTACGAGAGATGCAGGAAAATGACATCATAGAACCGTCTTCGAGTCCGTGGGCATCTCCAATCGTCTTGGTTCGTAAGAAAGATGGCTCCACAAGATTTTGCGTGGACTATCGAAAACTTAACGACGTCACCAAGAAGGACAGCTACCCTCTTTCAAGGATAGATGACACCCTGGATACCCTTTCCGGTCATAAATGGTTCTCGACTTTAGATTTAAAGAGCGGATACTGGCAAGTGGAGATCCATCCCGAAGATAGAGAAAAAACAGCATTCACTTCCGGCCAAGGACTATGGCAGTTCAAAGTCATGCCGTTCGGGTTCTGCAATGCGCCAGCTACTTTCGAGCGCCTGATGGAGACCGCATGACAGCCCAACAGGAGGTCATTTCGGCGTCATGAAAACTTTGCACCGAGTTCGAGAGCGATTCTTCTGGGGTAAAGTGAGAGCTGACGTGGAACAGTGGTGCAAGTCCTGTGATGCCTGTTCAGCTCGGGAAGGGGACAAAGATACGTAGCCGACGGAAGCTGCATCGCTACAATGTTGGAGCACCCTTCGAACGTATCGCTTTCGATATCCTGGGACCTCTGCCAAGGACTGCGTCTGGTAATAAGTACTACTTGTTGTCATGGACTACTTCACGAAATGGCCCGAAGTGTACCCCATTCCGGATCATGAAGCCCCCACCGTAGCGGAGGCTGTAGTGCAGCACTGGATATCGAGATATGGGGTACCTCTTCAACTTCATTCCGATCAGGGAAGAAATTTCGTCTCTGCGGTATTGAAGGGGGTCTGTGAACTACTCGGAATTGACAAGACCAAGACCACACCTTTGCACCCACAGTCAGATGGCATGGTGGAGAGGTTTAATCGTACCATCCTGAATAACCTCTCACTGATGGTCTCCAAGAACCAATAAAACTGGGACCAGAAAGTTCCTCTCTTTCTGCTAGCGTACCGCAGCGCCGTTCACGAGACTACCGGATATTCACCATCGCAGATGCTTTTTGGCCGAGATCTTCGTCTCCCTTGTGACCTGCTGTTTGGTCGCCCTCCGGTAACACATTCATCGCCTGAGGAGTACGTGCAGAATCTCCAGGCACGTTTTGAAGATGTACACAATTTGGCTCGAGAACGGATCAACCTGAGGACGGAGAAGATGTTGACTCGGTACGACACAAAAGCCACAGGACATCAATTCAAGGAAGGTGACAAGGTGTGGTTCTACAACCCGACTCGACGCAAAGGACTTTCTCCTAAGCTACAATCGCATTGGGACGGTCCTTATACAATTTTAAAGATAATAAACGACGTCGTAATCCGGATCCGTAAGTCAACGAATTCGAAGCCTAGAGTCGTTCATTACGACAGGCTTGCTCCATATTATGGCCATAATTCTTAGTGTGTCAATTATCGTGTAATTTATTTTGACCATGGTCTTGTATAAATAAGTTAGTGTGTAAATAATCTTGTAAATAATTTTGTTTATTGTTTTGTAAGTGTTTATTTTCTACTATGCATTACGTGTTTATTTTGTACTATGTATTAGGTGTTTATTTTGTACTATGTATTACATGTTTATTGTTGCATATTCATTTAATTGTTTTTAATCAATTGCTTTATTATTATGTTAACGTCTGATGAAGGGTTGTACTGCCCGGGACGTGCAGTTCTTGAGAGGGGGGCAATGTTTTGAATTTAGTCTTATTCTAATTGTTTCTACTCATTTGTGTTCATTTTTACAGTTTAATTTGTCGTATCTAATGTGATTTCAACCCTGTTTACCTGTAATATCATTTCCACTGCATTGCACGGCCCCCATGCTTTAACATTGGTTTAAATGGTAAAGTCGCCAAATATTGCAGCTAGCGCCCAGTTGGCGACTTAATTTTTGGCGCCAAATTTGGCGATATATCGCCAAATGTGGGCGATAAGCTTGGCGACCATGGTAACCCTGCTTCTAATAACCCTGTCTGGCAACCCTATCGTGGTATTGTAACACTATTGTATTGAATGTATTACTGTATTGAGCTTTTCTCGTACGTTCCGGATTTTGCTAGACCTTTCTATTTTTCGATTATTCTGGCAACTGCAAGAGGTTTCTGATCGAAAGGTATAAAAAGGCCCGCGCCGGCTAGTCAGTTAGTCAGATCTCAGCTTTCATGTAAGTGATACCTCTCTGAGCTTGAGAGAGAGACGATTGCATAGTGCGTGTGTTATTGCTTTTATTGAGTTATTATTTTTGTGCTGAGTGTTTACTATTGCTTTTGTTAGTGTATTACATCTGTGGTATCAGTATTTTCATCGATTGTACGTGACTTTCTCGAACTGCTCTACAATTTGTGGAGGACTGTTTTGGCCAAGAATAAAATTGTTTCGGATCCCGCTCTTCGGCTTCAATCATTTCGAATCCCCGAAAACGTAACAATATTCTCGTTAACGGTTACCTGTCGAATAGATTCTGTCCTGTGTTCAATTTTGAATATAGTGACTTCTTCCTGTATGGAACGTAATTCGTTCTTGTTGAAGTCTAGAGTTAAACCATGCTCCTTTAGAAAGTCCAGTCCAAGAATGAAAGGGTCTGCAATATCTGCGACATACACAGCATGTTGGTAGGTAGTGTCTCCAAACTTGATCTTGACTTTTAATTTTCCGTGAATATCAATATTTTCCCCCGTCACGGTCTGTAGCACCACGCGGGGCGGGGTCCAGATAAGTTTCTCTTTTAACTTTTGAGCCAGATCGTTCCGAATGATAGACACATTGGCTCCTGTATCGATGATCATGTTGCAGGGAAGCTCGTTAACATGTCCCATTATAAAAATTCCATTCTCACCGGTACTCTTTGTCGAAATTTGACACACTTGAAAGTGGGGCTTTCCAAAATCTGGCAACCTCCACCCCACAAGATGGCCATTAATTAGTTTTTCCGACACCTTCCGGGAGGCGCTATTAGTTTCAGCGCCTTGGCGTGCCCGGCAGCTTCTCTGTAGATGCCCTTCTCGACCGCAGGTCCAGCATTTAAGGGTCTTCTTTCCGTCTGCTTTCTGGGACATCAAAGACTCAACTCTATTCATGTTCGCGGTCAGTTTGTTATTCAATTCGTCCATATTGGCGCTGATCTGCTCGTTTACGTTAGTAAGCTTGGTATTCACTTCTGCGATATTGGTGGTCAACTCCGATTTCATTTCGCCCATGTTGGCATTCATGCTGGCGGTCAAGTCCGATTTCATTTCAGTCAATTTTTCTAGAAGAGTCTGGAACTGGGCCTCCATCGCTCTTGTTGTTGGCATTCAATCCCACTTCTGACACCAATTGTTGCGTTTTCGGGGGTTCGAAATGATTGAAGCCGAAGAGCGGGATCCAAAAGAATTTTATTCTTGGCCAAAACAGTCCTCCACAAATTGTAGAACAGTTCGAGAAAGTCACGTACAATCGATGAAAATACTGATAACACAGATGTAATAAACTAACAAAACTAATAGTAAACACTCAGCACAAAAATAATAACTCAATAAAAGCAATAACACGCGCACTATGCAATCGTCTCTCTCTCTCTCAAGCACAGAGAGGTATCACTTGCATGAAAGCTGAGATCTGACTAACTGACTAGCCGGCCCGGGCCTTTTTATACCTTTCGATCAGAAACCTCTTGCAGGTGCCAGAATAATCTAGAAATAGAAAGGTCTAGCAAAATCCGGAACGTACGAGAAAAGCTGAATACAGTAATACATTCAATACAATAGTGTTACAATGCCGCGATAGGGTTGCCAGACAGGATTATTAGGAGCAGGGTTGCCATGGTCTGCCAAGCTTATCGCCCACATTTGGCGATATATCGCCAAATTTGACACGCCAAAAATTAAGTCGCCAAATCCGTCGCCAACTTGGCGCTAGCTGCAATATTTGGCGAGTTTACCATTTAAACCAATGTTAAAGCATGAGGGCCGTGCAATGCAGTGGAAATGATATTACAGGTAAACAGGGTTGAAATCACATTAGATACGACAAATTAAACTGTAAAAATGAACACAAATGAGTAGAAACAATTAGAATAAGACTAAATTCGTAACAATACAAATACTGGACAACTTCAATAGCACGTTGGACCACCTCCAGCTGCAAAACATGCCGCCACACGGTCGGGCATTGAGTTGATTAGACACCTTATGTTGTCCTGAAGCAGATGGGCCAACAATTTATGAACAGCCAACTCTAAATCATGTACAGAGTGACACGATGGCATCTGCCGTTTTACCTGATCCCATACGTGCTCTACAGGGGACAATTTGGGGGAGTGGGCTGGCTATGGAAGATTCTGAAAATGACGTAGAAAGTCTTGAGCAACTCTTGCTGTATGCAGAAGAGCATTATCTTGCTGGAAATTTTTTTTTGCTCCTGGAAGACCATTTAGGAAAGGTCCTACATTTGGTCGAAGAATATCATCAACGTAACGTTGGCCTGTCAAGGTTCCACGCATCACAATTAAAGTGGACCGGCTATCATAGGCTATGACCCGCCAGATCATTACACCAAATGTGCGGGCAGTGTGACGTAGAACAGTTTGGGGGGGATTGTACCGCTCACCAGGGCGCCTCCTTACCCGTACACGATTATCATCTGTCCCCTGAACAAACCAGGATTCATCACTAAACACAACATTTTGCCAATCTGTGACATTCCACATTGATTTGGCTTGGCACCATTGTAGACGCAGTTGCCGATGTTCCGGTGTTAAAGGGAGTGAACGGAAATGGCGCTTGGATTTAAGATTTTCTTCTGCAAGGTGTCTGGAAATTGTTTGTGGAACAATTGCTACGCCTACGCCTGCTGGTATCGTTGAACGACTCACTGTGGGGTCCACAAGTGCTTGCTGTACGATCCTTCGATCCTCTCTCCTCGTTGTCTTCCTGGTCGCTACAGACCCGGTTTTCCGCGCGTGGGTACCTTCTCATGTCCACTGATCCCTACAATTTCTAATGGCACACTCAGAACGATCCACGTGGTCAGCAACACGGCGCGTCGTCCAACCTGCAGTTTTCATTCCGATGATCAGACCTCTCTCAAACTCGCTTAACTGTGAGAAATGTCTTCTAGATCATTTTCCTGGCATGTTTCGCTTACGAAAGTCTTCATAAATCGGCGGGTAATCGTAACGTTTATGAATTTTCGAATTTACGCTGGCTTATATAGCACCCTCTTTCTGATGGTAGCGCCACCTCGGCATGTATTAGCATGCGTATTGGCACAAAACTTGGATGATTTGCATATCACATTACATTGTACTTATGCGTAGAGTTTCGTGATTGTACTTAGCTTCCTTCTTGGGTCACTATTTTCAATATGTTCCTGAGTGTATTTATAGATTCGGTAATTGATATAGATGGGGACTTCCTTTTAGAAGATTGATATTCTTCTGATATAGCATGTATTCTTTTTTTTAATGCAAATACAGAAGTAACAGAAAAATAGCTGCATAATTGTATCTTGGTAATTTTCAATATTATTAAAAGTGTGATTGTAGCGTAAAGAATAATTACAAAGATTGTCATAATAGATACATTATTCCTCACAAAGATATTTATTGTTGATATAATTAACATTCTAATTGAAATATTATTTAGTGTGAGTTAGATGCGTTTAGTAAGAATCTTTTATCTCGGTATTGTTAAAAATATTGTGTCCTAAATAATTGTTCAGATAAATCAAATTTTTTCGTTATATATGGAAATACTTTTGCTAAAGACAATGTAATTATTTTTTTATAATTTATGCAAAATATACGTAGTATTTACTCCAATGTCCTGAATTAAATGGTAGTATTTACTCCATTTAATTCAGGACAATCAAAACGAAACGATTTCATGCGCAACTTTGATAACAGTTAAAGTTACTTGGTTTTAAAAGTGTAATACAAATATAGAATTGATAATTATTTATTACGTTTCAATAATTGAATATAATTCTAAAGTCGTAATGATATATTTGTTTATTCTTTCTTTTAATTAATTTTTATAAATCTATATTTATATCCAACATTGCTCATCTTATCCTGATTTCCAAACTGACATCGCATAATGAAGCTCAAGGCACAGTCTTTGTAAATTTAATTACGGAAAAAATTGCTTTAGAAACAAGATAAGCCGTACCAAAATTATTTACAATATTTTATTCAAAGTATATTAATTTGATACATCCCTTTTATGTAACATAAATATAATAAAAATAATTTTTTGATGTGAAAAAAAATTCTGGTTCCTTTCCATTCTTACACTGAAATTGAGTTAACACCATTTATAGACTTTCAGGAATACTTCTCACGTCCATACGTTAAATATTGGCAAGACGATGCTTCAAACATTTTATTACATTTTTGTTAGTACTGAGCATCCACTATCAAATGCAATTAAAGTAGCTTGTTTTCATTAGTACGTCTCGAGAAATTCTTATGTTGTACTTTTGGGGAAGTTATTTAACAGCAAATAATGCTGAGGAATACAATTTCTAAGTTGGTGCTCAATTAACATCAATTTGCCCTTAATGATGAAATTACAAGAATCAATTATTAAATCATTTTGCCCTAGGTCCTTATTTATTCGCGATTATGTTTTTGTTGTATCGACAAAAATACACTAATACGTAAAAAGAAGCTTCCATCACTGACGACAAATGTTAATTCAGGAACATTGTATTGTTTTTCTTTCTAAGTATTTTTGTTTCCTGCCCTGAATGAAAAAAAGAAAATAATCACATTCTTCACGAATTATATTTATAACTTTGGTAAAAAATCTACGACATCACTGTACTAAGAAGATAATTAGCTAGGGTATGTTTAACTCGATGATGCTAAGCAAATTATTAAATATTATTAAAACATTGTTGTGTCGCCCAATCGGTGTAGTTGTTAGTGACGCTGTCTGCGATGCCGTAGGGACTGGGTTCGAATTCCGGAGAAGACTTGAGTGCTTGTAAATATATAGTGCTTTTGCGGTAGGGGGGTACTTTAACTAACCATCGATCCGAAAGTCTTCTCGTGAGGTTGGTGGAAGAGGAAGACAAGTGGAAGGTCCCTGGCCACCCCCAGGGTTTTCTAAATTGGGGTTGAAACGAGCAAAATTGTACTGTCACCTGCATAGTGCTCAAAGCTGATTGTTCGATTGATTGAATATTAACGTCGCACTGTTCAGTTACACGAGGGCTTTTGGCGAAGGACCACGTAATTTTGAACCATGGTCAAGTGCCGTGGACGACACCTCAGCTGGTACCCTCCTCTCCTAACTACCACATCACACCCTCGGTAGAACGTTTCATCTCTCGACAGATTTAATGTAAATCGCTGCCCTAAACGGTGGGTCATTAGTGATACTGGGCTCGAACTCATGACAAGACAAGCCACGATCCGATACCTATGCCACTCGGTTATCACGGCCACAGTGTTCAACGCTATGGCTAACGGTAGGTGGAAAGATATAGTTCTTATCCGCGATGAATTCCGTAGATCTCAATCTGACTTCGTCAGGCAAGTAGCATTCGTTACAACAAAGCAATGTTGCTGATGTAAATAATCCTTTAATATCTGAAGAAGTCAGATCAGATCAATAAGTCAGTTGATCTGATGAAATCGTGCACAAGAAGGAGAAACGTATACATATCCCTCTCGAGAAAGGTCCAGACAGTCCAGAATGTGTTGAGGTTAAGACTGTTGAACGTTGCATTTTTTACACGTATTAAAGGTTTTATGCTTCCCACAAAACTTTAGACTATTTGTATATCCACTAGCAAGACTTATAATGGTAGTGAAGTAGCTTCTATCCCAGGAAAGGCAAAGATGAAAACTAGGCATTTTACTTTGGTACTATAATAGTAATGAGTACGAGGCTTCACCCAGCAAACCTAACTTTTTAAGTGTGACGAATTCCTAAGAATTTAAAGCAGGTATCTCTCAAACTGTGGTGTGCCCCCCCTTTGGGGGGCATCATAACCCTACGTGGGGGCCAAGCATATCGAAAAGTCAAAGTTAAGGATTATTTAAACAAATATTAATTTACTGAAAGGAAGAAAAGCAGATAGTGAATAATTCCTGACATTATAAAACAACAAAATACACATTTTCATTGATAAAATGGACTAATAAATGTATTAGTACTGCACAATTTATTTGATCAATAATTTATCAATAATATATTAAGAACATGTTTAACCCGTTTTATCCCAATTTATTTATTTTATACAAATTTTAGTAGAATTGTATTTTCTAAAGTCAGTTAAACCTAAATAAACTAAAAATAACAAGATTTGGAAAATTTATATATTTTATATAATAAATCTGACCCGTCTTGTAACTAGGATACTGAGATCAAGGGGGCAATATTTGTACTAACAGGCTTTAGCGTTCTCTTCAATGAGGAAAAGCTGTTTTCAAGTACATTTTTTTTAAAAAAAATATTTCCTTGTTTACAAAATATTTCTCTTTTCAGTTAAATTACCTTCAAAATTTGCTGGAAAGGCCCAAAGGAAACCTGACAACGCGTTTTGTCACATTTGACATAGTATGTTTTTGGTTTTCCTTTGCAGTCCTCTCAATGAAAACGACATTGTTTTTCTTGCTTTAGTAAAGAATGACCAACACTATCTTTACGGCTATCTTATTTTGCACCAGTAGTTACAATCAAAATCCTAGGTCTACCTTTTGTTCTTATCATATATATATATATATATATATATATTTGATAAACGGTTGTTACAGGCCTTCGGAACTCCTTCAATTTTCGAACTTCATCTTTGTTGAGAATTTTGTGAATTATCCAGGCGTTTACAATAGCTATAATGCAGTGAACGTATAAAAAGTGGTTAATACCTCTTTTTCTTATGGATTTTAATGGAATGAAATCCAGTCAACCAGTTGTGGGGTTCCACATCTCGCATATGCTTGCTGTAAGAATTTATCACACATTTGGCATCTTTCCTTTAACTTTATCTTTGTGTCCTCATACTCGCCTCCAAATGTCTTAAAGTATTATTGATTGTGGCAAATAAGTGTTTTACTTAGAAGAATTGATCATGGGCATGCTGATTTACAGTTCCACTGTCTACAAAGTGTAAATAAGATTTCAACTTTTGGAAGCAGTATCGTGGCATGGAATTTTTCACCAGGATAATTTCAAGGTCTCAGTATCTGACGAATAATCACATTCACAGGTATTTGAATGATAACCAGCTAGAAGCATAATTCCTTAAAAAATCCACTTATTTCGTCAGCAGTGGTCAATAAATTGTGTCAATTTCTTAAATCTGCTGCATATCACATAGTTTCTTTTACAATGGAATTTTTAACTACACCGAAATAAAAAACTGCTCAAAAAGCTCTGTTAGAGTTTTATCTTCCAATGCAGTGTTTCTATTTGCTTCAGCTGGCCACTTGCAGTTGAGTCAGCCTAAGATACCCATTTCAATAATAAAATGATTTATTCTTTATCCATAGTGGCTGATGTATTTTCATTTTATTTCTGCTTTTTTGTTTTTGAAACACTAGATCATGCTAGTGGTTAAGGCTGTGAAAGCTATATACACTTTTGACCTCCAAAGACCCAGGCACATATTTTATAGTTATCTCACTTAGTATTTAATTTATTATCATCCCTTTCTACATCAGACATGTCATTGATATTTGGTAACACAGCAATAATTGTTCTCACCTGAATCTAAACTATTAAATAATTCTAATGCTTCCTCTAACTTCAGCAACCTTTGCACTGACATAACTAAGCAGGGGTGAAACACTCGAAACGAAATTATTATCATTTTTCCTTCGTTATAAAAAGAGGAAGGACGCGTCAATTGCAAGCGTATCGTCCCACTGTCCTATTTAGAAGATAGTTAAAATAATATGCAAAACATTACCTAAGAAGAATATCGCACTAATGTATCACCAGGACCATAACGAAAGAGTACTTTCACACAAAAAAGTGCTCAGTCAAGTGTCCAAAGTAAGCTGAAAAAGAATTCTGCAGCCGCAAACGGATTATATGAACAGCGCCTATAAATGCAATGGATAGTCAAAACTTCCATAGGAAGGGGGTTAAACACATAACTCACCCTGGAAAAAAAAGCTAATTCATATCCCTATATATTATAATTGTCAAAATATTCGCATCATACGAATATTGATTTCCACATGATATTTTCCAGCTGTCCTCTAAATAGAATACTGGCATAAAATGCGTTAATATTAACTAATGAATCCCATGAGCTTATCTTGCACAACAGGTTTTCAAATGAAAGTTTAATATTAGATACTGATACTCTAAAATATTTTCCTATATTTAGCGGACATATCTCTATTTTGTCTTCAAAGTAACCACGGTAGAAAATCCGGTTTCACAACGGTGGGATATTGGAAATGGAAGATGATACTTAAAAAATGTATGGTTGAGAAAATAAATATTTAATTTAATTAAAAGGTATTTTGTTATCTATTTTCCAGTTAAAAAATTAGAAAGGAAAAGTAAAGTATTACTTATCCTGTTACTTAACAGTAACATATACACAGTTTAATTCTTATCTTGATAATTTGTACAGGTTATAATTAAGTTCGCACTACAGATTCAGCGTCAAAGTACTTTATTATTTAATTTAATTCTTTGTTATTGTATGGGGGAACACAATGAAAATTATGATTGAAAATTGGGTCACACATATTGAAAGTTTGAAACGCACTGAGTTAAAGTAAGAATATTGCTTGCAGCCCTCCTTCACATGTTTATTCACATGGTCGTTCCCCTGAATATTAACGTGCAATGGGATCCACTGAACATGGATTTCGTGATTCTTCGAAATATGCTTTAACTTGGTCAAGATGGAAATATTAGTTTTTTCTCTAATATTATACCAGTTGCTTAGATGTTACTGAGAGCTTCGAACTAAAACTATGTTCATAATGTAATGCTAACTAATACTAGAAAACATGAATTTTGTTAACTTATCAAACAATTAATTTGTAAAATAGCTTTAAAGCCTCTGTATTTAAAGTTATCCATCTTAACGTCCCACATTTTAGTATCTTCCTAAGCAGGTGTTCCAGATATTTTTGGTTAAACATTTTACAATTGGTTGAAGAATACTTTCTACTTTATAAATGAATCATCTAACAAAAGATATCGTTTCATCTGCGCTTTAGTTTAATCACATACATACCAAATAAATATCAGACACTGAAGTATGCCTGAGATATATTTAATCTCACCAAAAAACAAGTAATATCCTTTGTATAGTTTCATTTTATCTTGCAAATTTACTACTATTTCAGCTGAAATATCATTAGGTTGGAATATGACTTATAGGTTAGTATGTAAGAATCACACTTTGCTTTTATAAAACAAATATAATTTATAACTGCTTCAAAGCAATCCCTTGCAAGTTCAAAATCCAAAAATGGTTTCATTTTGTATGCAATCAGCATTAAAACAGAACAGCCGGCTTTCAGTTCCATGCGAAAAACAATAGTTTAATCATAGTTTGCTGAGCTTTCATTTTCATAAGTAATTTATGCACACTTAAAACTTTCATTTTTCTTCTTTGAAACGTGCAATTTCTATATCCTTTGTCTCAGAATGCTTTATAACGTTATGTTCCAGAATTATAGCGAATTCGGCTGTACAAATTAAATATATTAATTTTGAGTCTAGTTTGTGCAAAAAGAATAACACCTATTTTTGCAACTATCATTAAATTAATTTTCCGTTTGAATCAAAACTTTTTTTAATGCATACTCTGAAATGTTAAAAAAATTACAGAAAATTGCTAGTTATATAGGTGACACTATTTCATTAAATTAATTAACAACATTTAATTTTCCAAGTTCTGTTTTCTTTTTTCCAATAATGTGTTAAAATAATGTAAAAAATACCAATGTTAAACTTTTTAAAGCATACAATGTAAGTAAAGATTTCTTGACAGTATATATTTTATATGTTTTTATAACGTTTAAACAATTGTATTCTTGCCTTGGTAAAGTCATAACGTATGAAATAAATTCCAGAATATCTTTAGAAAAAAAATTGCATGATTTTAGATGTATCATAATCAATTAGTACCACATTAAATTATACGCAATTTATAACTCACCGAAAGTAATTTTAATTTCTTTTACATATTATACTAAAATACTCTAAGAAACGGGATGTCTGCAAGTTATTTATCATCTAACATTCTGGTTAATAGGGAACAAGCGTTTTTCTAAACATCAATAATTACAGAGTAAATTGTATTCAAATGTGTTTGTTACGAAAACTTAAATTACATTTAAAATGAAGTCTGTTGGCTACGCGCGTATTTCCGTTCGCTTTCATGGCACACACCTCTGTTTTTCGGCTCACAAAACAATAGGCTCAATTTATGACGGTCACACGATAAAGTCACACACGTGTTCTCCATTTAATTCAAAATATACATTACACAAACTTTACGTGTTGCTCTATTTTTAAAATTTAAATAAAATTTCATATTTTATGCTAAATTGTTATAAAATTAAATCTTCAAAAACGTTTTAAAATTGAAAAATAAAATCCCATTTTATGCATGATTATTTAAATGAAATGAATTTGTGTATCTAGGTGCGTTATTATTGTATACAAATATGTACTTTTTAAGATAAAGTTTCTGCAAAGAACAAACGTCGTCATCAACTAAGGGCATGAACTAAGTAGCTAGAGACACGATATTGATTTTATTGAATAACTATCTCGTCAAAAGAGTTATTGAATTGGCTGGCTTGAAGTTCATGGTTTTCATCATCGTATAAATATGGTAGAGCATGAAATTAGCCGACAGCGCATTGTCTGCTGCAGGCCATGTAATAAATCTATTCCACTGTATTCCTCATTGCAAAAATGTGGATACTGGTTCTTTATTGAATACATGCTTGCAAATTACAGACGAACACAAAACCTATGGTTGTATTTAATTTTTCTGATAACGTTTGTGTTTGTAGTTATCTTGTATTGAGTTGGAGTTCATACTCGCGCTTGGAAATGTAACAATGACACCAGCAGCTTTTTATTTATTTAACATTATTTTTTTCAGTATTTATACAGCAATAGCAAAACTTCGCTCACGTTGCGTGAGGCTTTATAAAAGGATGAGTCATCAATGAAAAACAACTTTTGCTTTTATTCATCAATCATTTAAGTTATCAATTATTTTTAATTAAGGTATTCAGGAACAAGTCAGTTTTAATCTACTCTAAATACTCATATATATATATATATATATATATATATATATATACTGCTGGACAATTGCTAAGGACCGATCACAAATTGCTATGTAGCATAACATTAAGTGAGACATGAGGTCTAGTAGGATACAATATAGTTGCCACACTGTTCAGGCATTAGAATAAAGAATATTTATTGTTCTGGAAAGTACAAACGCTGTGAAACATCTGAAAGAAAAAAAATGTTTATTTGATCTGCGTACGGAGAACTGGAACAATGCATCTAAAAGTCAGCAGGCACCTTAAAGAAAGGTATCAGTACGGGATATGTCCACCGTGGAGTGTGATGCAATATTCCACACGTCGTACCACACTTTGCACAACATTATCCAGCAGCTGTTGAGGTAATTTATCCCACTCTTCTGTGAGTGCACGGATGAGGGTGTTCTTGTTTGTCGGAGGATAGTTTCGACCAGCAAATTGCCTCCCCAAAGCATCCCACTCATTTTCAATGGGGTTTAGATCTAGAGAGCGCGCTGGCCATACGAGCCGATAAATACCCTTGCTGTCTAGACAATTCTGAACAGCGAGTGTTCAATGACATATTGCGTTGTCGTCAATAAAAACAAATTTATCACCGACAGCACCACGGAAATGACGAACATGAGGAAGTAGAACTTCATCAATGTATCGTTGGTCCGTCATAGTTCCATTCGCAACCACATGTAGGTACGTACGGCCATTGATCATGATGCCGGCCCACACCATGATACTGCATGTCGGATATCGGTCCTTTTCCTGGATATTTTCTGGACGATAAGCGGTACCACTCTCGCGCCAGATCAGTTGGCGTCTACAATCCGATGACAGACTGAACCTACTCTCATCTGAGAATAGTACGCATGCCCAGTCCTGTTCAGTCCAATTGTGATGCTCACGACACCATTGCAAACGGGCAGTACAGTGCTGTCTGGTCAATGGGACTCACACAACAGGTCTGCGTGTGTATAGTCGTCCTCCCCTCAAACGTCTGGCGACAGTTTTTCGGGAGATTTGCTTTCCTGAGGCAGCAAGAAACTGATTTGCCACCTGCTGAGCTGTGGTGCGCCTGTTCATTTTTGCTGATAAGACGATATATCTGTCTTCTGCAGGCGTCGTACTTCTAACACGACCTCCCCCGTGTCGTCTACTACACATTCCAGTAGTTTTAAATGACTTCCACAGCCGTGAAACAACGCTGTGAGCGATGTCGAACCCCCTGGCAATATCTGTTATTTTTCGCCCTTCTTCGATCTTTCCAATAATTCGGCCACGCATAAAATCATCTATGTGATGTCGGGAAGACATGCTAAAAATTTTAAGTTCGTCTATTAAATCTTTCCTGTAAATCTTTGACTTGAAACAACAACTGTCCACACGCGTCAAACCTTTAAAGCTCTTATGAACGCTATCACGTGATGAACAGACGTGGAAAAAAAATTGCATGTTCATACTTTTTAATACTAATATCCCGCACTTATTCTAATTTTCCACATTTTGCTTCCTTTCATTTTGTGGTTGCTATGGATGATAGTGTTATCCGTCCTTAGCAATTGTCCAGCAGTCTATATATATATATATATATATATATGAAAAATAGTACTTATCAACTGTATTGCCTGAACTATCTAATGAAGTGTTTATTCCGCAATTCAAGAACACTGACGATTCAAATGTCTCCCCTCTACCTTATTCTAAAAACAACACGTTAGATGTTGCTACCGTCTCTTTTTTCCTTTCTGGAACTCACTTCAGTCGACTTTAAAGAAGAGTTACATTTTGCATATAAATCATAGTTCCCCTACTGAAAAATGTTCTCCAGTAAAACAATGAATGAAAAATATTTTCCCTTCAAGATTAGTAAATTTCCGATAATAGCATCATTTACACACAGTGATAGATTAAAGTTTCAATTGAGAGAAATACCAAATAATACATCAGGATACACCATTTTTCATTGAGGGTCACGTGATAATAAGCGTAATTTAATTTTCAGAAAGAAAAAAATATTGTGGCTCTAAAAACAAAATGGGACAAGTTGACTTTACATATACCGAAACATACAGTATTAGATTTTACATTAAGAAAAAAAATGTTTCCACCCTGCCTTTTTATCATTGAAAATTATTGTTTTGTAATAAATGTAACATCAGAGGGAAAAAAACTACTCAAGCATTTGTTCTTTCACTTCAACAATACTTATCTTAATATGTATTAGGATAATACTTCGATTCCCCCGTATTTTAAGTGTAAACGAAATTGCGTTTTAGCAAAATAATGTTAAAATAAACATTAAAAAGAAGAAAAAAATATAATAAGTTAAAAATATAAAAAGTGCATGATTATATATAGGATTTAATGTATTTATACTCTACATTTCTTGTAGTAAAATGGGTACATATTGTTTTAAATGCAAAATACGATCCTTCATTATAGAAATAAGACTTTTCAACAAATCCTAATGTTATTTTGTATCTAGTTTTGAAAGAAGCCCAGGATGTGTTAAATAAATAGCATCCTTGGATATTTCAGCTGCGCTGCCGAAGTTTGAAAAATGCTAAGACAAAAAAACTTGATTATATGATATCGGACCTACACAAAATAAACAGACAAGTATTCCGTAAAGAAGATAAAAGAGAAGGAACTGTTGAAAGAATCGTAAGAAGATTGCAAGAGCCAGCTAAATAATCTAATCAGTGAAACACCAAAAAGTTATCCAATAAACTTTAAACACAGCTTTTACTCCTTAGAAAAATACTACTATATAGTATTCTCTTTCGGTAGACAGAAAATCCATTGAAGCAACTCCTCGGAAGGAGAATTTTTTACAAGAAAACGTTTCTATTCCACCAAAATGTTTTGCTTTTTCAATATAAAACTCGAGTTATATAAATAAGAATCGAATGGATTATTTTGATTGGATTGGTATACTTATTTACATCAAGGATCTCTTCCCTTACCGAACTTTGCGATAGATTATGTAACAAAATACATCGATAATTTATTAACAAAAGCTGACGAGATTCCTCAGTAACACCAGTGTTTCAAACTTGCAATCACATTTGTCAATATCAGTTTTTATCGCAGAGCTTTAGATTTATGTAGTGTCCTGGTCAGTTGATTATTTTTTATTAACACGTTGCATTATTAAGTAAAAGAAGGTCAGAGCGATGGACTACGCAATTCTGAAGCATGATCAAAAGACGAGGAGGACCACTTGCATGATATTAATTCTCCAAATTTTTACAGTACGCTAAACTGAGCACTTTGATCATAGACAGATTTAACGTTCACCACAACCTTTGTATTGCAGATTTTTTATTAGAACTAAAGCTAGAACTTTCAATACAACACTGTCCAGGACATCGCTACCTTGGCCAATGGGAAACTGTAATTTTTTTTATTCAAGATTAAACTGTTGATTTGCAGTTCATGAATTGTCTTCAGAAATACATGATTTAACGCAATACACATGTAACTCTATGCATTGAGAAACATATAGGAAATTTTATTTTTTATTATGAAATTTTCTCTAGTAATAGCTGATTTTACTTGTAACTTAAGTCATTATATTAAATATATTGCTATACTACAATGTATTACTTACATTGAATGATTTGAACCTACATTAACTTTAAGACAATTTGACTCAGTTAAAAAATAGCATTTCCTTACTTTTAAAAAATACAGCGTAATCTTCTTAACTCTTTATTTCCATTAAAAACTACACCTTTGGAGATTAAAATTGCTGACTATACGCAGGGGTATATATCGTGACCTATTAAAAATGCAATTAACCGTTTCGCGATATTGCTTCTCGCATTGGCTTGACTTTTACACAAATATGGATTTAATCGGTTTAGAATAGTAATACTTAAAGCGAAATAAAGTATAAACAAACTCCTGAGACTAGCGTCTGAGAGAGCAAACAGATTATCTAGTCGGTTGTATCATATCGTGCTTCAAAAACATGGATCTTGTGTAAGGTGGAGGGCTGTTTAGGGCATAAATATTCGCACGGACAAGTGTAACGACCTCAGGAACAGCTTGGTCTGCCTGTACAATATTTTTTTTATTAACGCTTCCTTTGACGCTGCAACATACTGATATGCAGAGACCATAATTTGCCAACAATAAAACTGGACACAGTATTTGCACTATGTAGTCTCTTCAGGCAAGTCCTGGCTCTGCGTGGAACAGGATAATGAATGTATTTGTGTTTGGATGGCATCTAGGAGAACGTACTCTATGGACTTTAGATACATAACTAGGAAACTTCTTTTCCACATAAGTAATATCAGCAGACAGCATTGTTTCTCAGACCATAAAGCCCGTAGCTATCGTCTCGGAGGCGTCGTTTTTAAAAAGATACCGCAGGTTAACATGTTACCCACAGTTTTTTGACGCATTAAAAACAGAAAATGTTCGATTATCACTCTAATAAACACCTTCTCCAGATCTCTCACCCATTGTCAAGATCTGGTAATGTATTGCTCACAGAATAGGAAGCCTTTACTCTTTAACCAATGTGAATGATGTGGAGTTAACACACTTGTAGCAATATGGACTGATATGCCTGTATCTGTCATCGAGAATCGATGTGTAATAGGGCTAGAGTTGTTTTAGCTACCAATGATAGAAGTTGTATGCATCAATATCGATCTCATTACACTCAAAAATAGTCTTCTATTTTAATAAAAAAAATTCTATTACAATGATCTATACGTTTAATAAGTAAAATTGTGTTACCTTCTTTCCTCTTCTTGTTGCAATAACAATTATCACATATGTTTATAGGTGTGTGTACGCTTTTACGTTTATGTGGCTGACTTTGAAGATTAGAAAATATTTTGGCATATATATATAATTATACATAATATTTAAAAAACACAAACAGTTAAAATGAAAGATGGACAGGAAAAAAATTATAAGAGTTTGATTGTTCTTAATGCTTTTGAATATCTGCATTTTGTGTTCTTACATAGGAAACAAGTATTAAAATAGAACTTATCACATATGCATTGGTAATTATATATTTTAACATTACAAAATTATTTCTTTATTTTTTAATTGTTCAGAAATGCAAACATTAAAATTATAATTCTCAGAAACATATTGATGCATACATATAATTTTCAGTTTCATTTTCATATCCTACAAATAGTAAAGCATCATTATAAATATTAAGAGAAATAACCATTCAGTCAAATAAATTATTTCATCAGCGTCATATGTTTTCCATTTTTTAAAATCCAAACAAAGATTAACATTATTTTCATTTTTCGTTACTATTTTCTTTCGCGCAAATATTTATTACAACTTTTCAATTCAATGTTAGTATTTTCATTCTTACTAAGTTTAACCTTCAAAAGAAGTAAAATGAAGTGGCATTAAGACATCTATGTATTTCGTTATCAATTTATTAAGTTGGAGTGAAATAAAAGTTTACAAAGTTGGAGAGTTAAAGTCTTTGTTTTTAAACATTCTAATTAATTTAAATATTTACCGAATTTTCAAATAATTATAAAGTTAATCTAAAAGGAAACAAAACATTTCCATTACTCCCATTATTTTTAAATGTTATTATAAAACACAAAGAAAATAGTAAGGTAAAAAATGATTAAGCGATGGAAAATTTAAACATTTTTTTATACAATGAACGTTAAAAACAAACTTCTTAATTGCATGTGGAATAGATTTGAAAATCTTTAAAACTATAAAATAAAACATAAATAAAATCAAAAGTTTTAAATTATTAAAAACATGTGTTCATTTCTAGTGCAAAATGACAGATATACATTTATGTGCCTCCTTCATAAACATACCGGATGCGTATAAAGTCCATGCAGAGATCAAAAATCTATAATAAAATAATGAATGATACGAATAAATTATATTCAAAACAAGGATGAATAAACATCGCAATTTTTCCATATAAAAATAGTTCTACAAGTAATAGAAGAGTAGGCGCCTACATGTAATAATGAGACGGTTCATACACATTAGGAAAATAAAATAAAGCTAAAATTTTATACTGACATATATTTACTATAGCCACAAGCACAAAGTGCAATGCAAGTAAAGCACATTATGACGTTCATTACGGTGTAGGGTAGCATCTAGCTATTGATGGCAGCAACTGTCTGAAGAAAATTATTTGCTTAAAATTCCTCTAGAGGGAATTCCTCAATAGTTCTGATACACACGAGACTAAGAATCCCTACAACCAAAATCCACCAGAGTGATGTCAAATGATTTTGCGCATCACTGGATCTTAAAACTGTGGCTTATCACTTGGTTTTCGATAACAGTTTCCAAAAAGAACACATTCACCTCGCATGATAGGTGGGGCGGGGAATCTTCCTGAATAAAGATGACTAAATGTAACACATATTTTCATCAACGTGTCCACGAAGGATCCTAAGATACTGCGCAGCAAGTGTCCTTTAAAAAAGAACTAGTCCATAGTCTATGATGCTACGAAAAAATTACATAAAAAGAGACAGGTGTTGGATTAGGTTTTCATGAGTATGTGACTTTGCCCAGATTCAATTACTTTGCGTATTTATGTCACCATGAAGTAAAAACTCAAGTAGCAAAGTTTTGTTTTGCAACTGTATCTTCTGGTAATAACAGGTAAAGTACCTATATTTTGCCATGATACATATTCAATAAACCATGCAAAATATATTGAACTGATGGTTTCGGAATTTTTTATCGTCTCTCAGCTTCACGAACAATGCATTTTATTTTGATGTCTTCGCTGTTGAATCTTTCATGACATTTTGTAAAAGATAAGAAAGCAGCTAAGAACTGTCCTGCAAAAAAATTATCTTCCATTATGTGAGCGATCCTCCACACTTTCTGTTTTCTCAAAACTATGTACTAAAACTCGTAATCAGTTAAGTTAAATATTGACCTTTTTTTTACCTTGAGTTATTCCTTCATAGGAAACTTTCTCCATAAAATAGTTGAGGATTCAGTATTCTTGCATTAAAATTTAACCATCGACGCTCGTTCATGTAACGAAAGCATTCCACCGGCTTTTCCTGGAATATCCTTTTCAAGCCAGGGTTTTTATTGATCTCTTTTTATCGGGAGGGTGGAGAGTGACTAATTTGTAAACAAATATCAGTATATCAAGTAAACGTCTTTATTTGGTAATTTTTGAATTTTTTTTCATTAAAAAAAGGAAAGGTTTACAAAATCAAGTAAAAGAAGATACAAAATAATGTAAACGAAGTCTTTCTTGAAACAAGATGAAAACAATCAGGAGCCCATTTCATTTTAAGAGACTACAGTTTCACTTTCATGTATTTTTTTTTCTTTCTCAAATTTTTAACAAAAAAATTATAATATGTTCAACTCTTTATTTACCAACAGTATTGCGGCCACAAAGTTTCGATCAGCACAGGTTAAATATGTTGAGATAAACTGTACGATTAACATGACCAGTAAGAAATTGCGTGATTTTTAAAAAAGAGACCACAAGCACAAGGCAGTCCTTACGAAATGGCTGGAAAAGCATCTTTGTCAGAAGGGAGTCAGTTGACTGTGTGTACTAAGTGTTTCAAATAGTGATAATGTTTTCTTCAGTGTTCTTTACTTTGGTTAAACAATTTAGGAGTATTTAACAAATATATCAATCCTCCAAACTTTGTTGCAGACTTTAACAAGAAATCAGCCGTTTCATTTCCAAAAATCTCAGTACGGTTACAAACAAAGGTAAACTTTTTAAGAAGCTTAGGATTATTTTGAATTACCACTAGAACAGCGTTTCTAAAACTATGGGGCGTGCCCTCCTGGGGGGGCATGATAACCCTACGAGGAAGGCGAGAGCATATCGAAAATAAAAGATTGAAAAAAAAATTTTATTGGAATGAAATAAACAAAATACTTTCTAACATAATAAAAATAAATTTATACTTATGTAATATATAAATATATATATATATATATATATATATATATATATATATATATATATATATATATCATCTGGCGATATTACGTCATCAAAAATAAAAACTTCTTCTTCAAAACCTCATCAGCTATATTTGATACTTTAATCAAATAAAAAACATTTTATTTGATTTGCTGTAATCCCATGATAAGAGTTTTTATTGCGTTTTCTTTTCAAACCTAAAATACTACTCTTCCAGAGAAAAAAAAACGGACCCATAATCAAACAAGTTTTAGGAAGATAAAAAATTCATCACTGTTATTATTGAAATACTGTACATTAGCTGTAGGCAGCAGAATATATTTGCTGCTGTTTGACCTACAAATTTACTGGCATGATTAGTTCTATTTCTGCTGTGCTTTTTTCTTGTACAATATTTTTATGATTTTTGGAAAAGCTCAGTGAGCACTTTGAATGGTTACTTGGCCAAGATTTATTTTTATGAGTATTTCCAAACGTATAAAGCATACTGAAAAACGTTTTACACATCTTTGTAGAACTAACATCCATATCATATTAAATACACTTTTAACCCGAGCACTGTCGCGCAGACTCTATGTTCCTTTATGACAGTCTTAATGGAAACTAAAATATGTTTGTCGCATATCTTCCTCTTTTTTGGAAATGACAAACGTTTTTTTTTAGAATCTTAAGGTACTTTTTTGAATGAGTTCCCGGTGCGATAACTTTTTTTCAAAAATATTTTCTGTGAACATTTTACATTTCTCCCCTAAGAATAACTGAATGATTTTGATTGCCTTGTTGTACGACTAATTTTGGTTTATAAATGTAAATAAGCAGAATAAAATAATGGGCATCTCGGTGATCTCTTTTGAAGGAAGTTAAAACTGATCAAGCAAGGGATGTGGACCTGCTGTAATAATGCATATTAACCACGATAGCGAAAGTAAATTTGAGAAAAGTGATGAACATAAAACGAAAGCAAAATTTTCAAATTCCACCTAAAGAAATCCAACTAAAATATGAAGTCATAAGTATCAGAAGACACACTTAGCCTTGCCAAAAACACTCAAGCAAGTAAAAGTTCAACATGCTATTTGTCGAGCATCAAATCACAGTTTGACAGTTTTGCCTGCAAATAACATTCCTGTAATGTTAGTGAAAAGTTTATGTGATTTGTGTGTTTTATTAAGGTCACGCACATTTGAAACATTTCAGTTCAGTTTTATTGGATTTTTTACAAAATTTATCTAAGAAAAATTAAAAAATCGTTCAAAGTAGGTAAGTATACTTTCTCTTACTTAAGTTATTCACTGGAATTTCTATTTTTATTACATTCAATAAAAATATGTACAATACAGTCCGACTAATCCGAACATCCGGTTAATCCGAACGGCTCCGTGGAAAAAACTTTATAATTCTAAGGACTAAAATCGGTGAATATTTCAATATAAAACAGTGTAAACCTTAATTCAAAACAGTTCTTTAATTAATATCCACGCACTGTACATGAAGTTATGGTACAAATTTTAAAATGGAATAAACTACTTAACAGAACACTAATGTTTCGTATGAAAAATTGTACAACATAAGATTAAATATAAAATATGTACAGTACAGTACTGATAATATAGTGAACAAGTACCTTATTACATTAATTCAGTTATTTTTTCTGACACAACGAAGACAGTCTTTTCGATGATGCGTAATTTAGCCAGAGCCTCATAAATAACACATCAGCTGGCGTAGTATCGGGCTGTTGCTCCAAGTAGCGCAGGGCAAGGTCAAGGACACCGGCGCCGTCTGCATGTGGCACCACGTCCTTCTTATCGCATTGAGTCTAGTCGTCACTCCCCTCCTCCTCCATTGGCTCTTGAGTCACTGCCGCAGCTATGTCGTCATCAGTCAAAAATTCGGCTGTTTCCCCGTCTTCTTCCATCCATTCATTGATGTCTCATTTCCCAGCTTCCTCGCAACCAGAACTGGCTGCACTGGCTGAAGCAGACTGGTTACATCATTTTCTGGTTGGTTTTCTGCATACTCAAGGGTTGGCCGTAGTTTCTTCCAAGACTTTATTAAAGTTTGGTCAGTTACGTTTTCCCAGGACTCATCAGACAAATAAACATCTTTCATGTTCGTTTGTTTTATTTTTGCAACCAAAGAGACTGTGTCATCTTCAATCAAGGTTCGCAAAAACTGCTTACGGTAAATTTGTTTAAGTTTTTGCAAAACACCCTGATCCATAGGTGCGATGGCGCATTGCCAATCAAAAGAATCGCACGTTGCGGTAAATCATTTTCTTTATTGAATTTCTTTACAGCGGGAACAAACTGGTCATGAAACCACTCTTTAAACAACATTGCATTCATCCATGCTTTTTTTGGCTCCTGTAATATACTGGCAGTGATTTCATATTCACGTTTTTAAAAGCTTTAGGCTTAGCAGATTTGCCTATCACCATTAATGGGAGCTTGTGATTACCAAAAGCATTGCTGCTTGCCATTAATGTAACTCGGTCTTTGCTCATTTTATAATCTGGAGCACTTTTTTCATCCTGTGAAGCTAAACTCTTTTTAGGCAGTGCCATAAAGTTCAGGCCTGCCTCATCGGCATTGAAGATTTGTTGTGGAGAATAATTTCCCTCAGCTATTAAATTTGAAAATGTGGTCACGTATTTCTTTGCTGCGTCAAAATCAGATGAAAGCTTTTCGCCGGTAATTGTCAGCTGGCGTACCCCATGTCGCTTATTCCACCGATCTAGCCACCCGATACTAGCACTGAAAGAGGCATCACCGTTCATTAATTTATTTAATTGAATAGCCTTTTCTTGAATGATAGGCCCATTGAGGGGGGGTTCCTCTTTGTCTTTCTGGGTAAACCAAATATGAACCGCATTATCAACTTTATCGTACATCGATTGCTTTGCTGTCTGTTTTCAAGAGTCTCGCCAGAAGAATTAGCACAGTATTGTTCAAGCTTTCTACGATTTTTTCTCCAAACACAAATTGTAGCTTTGCCAACATTAAACTCTGTAGCCAATTTTGTCACACCTTCACCTTTATCTAAACGCTTTAGAATTTCTAGTTTGCCTTTAAGAGTAAGTGTTGAGTATTTACGCTTACTCGCCATAACAATCTGTTTACGTACACTGTATCAAAGCGGACGAGTGTAGAACGAGCGCGAAACGACTGACGGCCAACAGTACGGGCACACGCACATGCAGTCACACTGACACACTAAGTAGGAGTGGTGGAGGGAGGACACACGCGTCGAGGAGTGGGAGTACAGTCCACGCGGCAAAAAAGCGGGCGCGTACGCTCACATTACGATAAAATACAAAGACACAATAGACCCGTACTCCCGGTTCAAAAATTGATTTCGCTGTTACTCCGGCTAATCCGAACAATCACGTAATCCGTACAGGGGTCGGTCCGATATTGTTCGGATTATCGGGACTGTACTGCATAAAAAAAGCAATTTGTGGCACTCAATAACCCTGCGCGACCATTAGCATGGAGTGCGTGTCCGCTCCCGGGTTTAAACAGGTCGAAGTATTTTCGCTTTAAATATTAAATGTAAAATAACACAATTATTCTTCATCCGAATTTTATATTATTGTTCATAATTTAACATTGATTCTAAATGCTAATTCTGTGAGGCTTAAATTTATATTTCACTTAATTTTTTATATAATTTCAGCAACAATTTATAAAAAAAACATTTTACATTTTTGTAAACATTGTTGCGCACTTATCTTTACTCTCCTTAAAGGTTAGCTATTATATCAAGAATAATGTTTTATTTTCTTATAAATGAATTTGTACAAATAACAGATACTTCAGCTGGTATACTTTTAATGTATCAGTGCTTCACAGAGTATTTTATAACTAATTAATACTAAATTAAGAACAAATTTAATAAGTATTAGCGACTTCCATGCGCTTGTCTTGCAGAGCAAAGCTTTTCAAAGGAATGCTTACGATTAGAAATTGACCCTCTGAGTTATTTTTCTATTTTTAGCTGATATTTATATTTTGTCTTCAAATCAGCCACCGCATTTTGTAATATGTTCCAATTTAAAAATTAGAGAAAGAATAAAATATCATAATAATTTTCATATTACTTCATTGTTTATTTGCTTAAAAGTAACGCATGCAAAATTTAATACGTATGTTATCAATTTGTACGGTTTATGATTATAATCGCGTATTGTAGCCTTAGCGTCAAAAAGTGCATTATTATTGTATTCAGTACATTATAATTGTATAAGAGGGGTGCGATAAAAAATACGATTGAAAAGAAGATCGCCAGTATCGAAAGTTTGAGAAGCACTGCACTAGAATATTATTGGAAGATGAATTATTTTGTAGAGTTTCCAAAGAAGAAAGAGAAACCAAATAAATAAATTAGTTTTAAGTGTCTTTGAGCTACATGGCTCATTTTATAGTAAGACTGATAATTAAAAACTCGCCAATAAAAAAAGTACATTCATTGCGAATTCTAATTTAGTGATGTACAATTTACATACCATTATACAAAAATTGCAATTGCCAAATCAATACGATTCTTAATTTTGCTGTCATTGGTAAAGCAATGGAATGGATACTCTTCATCAACCTTACTATTGTAGCTGATTAAGTGGATGGCACTCCATACTGAAGGATGTGGGAGATCTGAAAGAAGCACTAATCAGTCAGAAGCACTAATCAGAAGACACTGAAGAAAAATCTATTCAGATTGAGAAGATAACGATTATAGGACAAAGTTGTCAGTTGAAAGCCAGAAAACACAAAAACTGATTCATAATTAATAGAACGATAACCACAGTGAGCAGGAATAAAATACGTCTCCAGATGACCGTAAAAGCTAAAAGAAGGTATTCTTGCTAAGAGAAGGACTCCAAATTATTGAGCCATATGTGATGCATAACACAACATCTAGCTAAGGAAGAAGTACATGGACATTGGAACGAATGATAATATAATTCTTAAGAGCAGTATAATTTAATATTCGGATGTCAATTATTAATTAAATAATTTAAATAAGTCCGGACATTAAAAAGGGTTTTAAATAGCTGCGTCATGTGAAATACCATTTTCTTATATAAAAACTAAAACAACATTTCAAAAATTAAATCATTATCAAAATTAAGCAAATTCATAACTTTCTAAGATTTAAACAGCTGACATATATCTGAAATATTCGTATATTCATCTATGGAAATCTTTTTGGGGAAACATATTATTAGTTTCCAGAAAATGAAGAATGTTTGATGCTCGGCAAGTATCTTTCTATCGGATCTTTTTTTTTTTTTTGCACTTTTGGAAATAAGGTACACAATGTTTCTTTTAAAAGTGTAAAATATTAGTGTATTTCAATTTGCGTGTGATTCTGTTTGAATCCGCATGTTCATTTTTGTTTTCAATGAGAGTTCTCTAATAGAAAATCATGTGATTCGTTGAAGTAGTTTTTAAAGAAACTACAATCAGGGCATTGAAAAAATATTTCTTAAATTGTATAGTTAAATTTCTTATTTAAATTACTATTTAAGCATGCTTTAACACTTAAGTTAGATAATAAATATTATGTTACATGTTTTCGAATAAATATTAACTTTAGAATATTGTGATTTTGTCCCCTCCCTCCCTCTTACCCGAACTATGTTAAAACAATTCCGTTGATAAGTTTGGAAAATCCTTGCGGAATAATAAAAAAATAATTTCAAGAACATTGTCAGTTTTGGAATATCAGTAAATTCTGAAATATCACGACAAATATTAGATATTAGCGTCTGTAAAGTTACCAACAAATATGCTCGCTAACATGCACAAGCGTGCATCGTCTAAAATTCAGAAATGATATAAATAAAACTGACTTATATCTTTGCCACTTTATTTCCCTTCAGATAAAATCTGAAGAAAACCCATAAGCAAATATTTTACGCTTTTACAACTATCGTCTCGAATTACGGAAGAAATCACCTGACATTTATACGAAGAGATTTCCAGAAGCACGATGTAAGTTGGGAGGTGCCTGGGGAAGTGAAATGTTTCCCTTTACTTATAGAGGCCATTCGCCCCTTTTTTAAAGTCTTAGTAGTCTTGGGTTGGCATTACGTTCCATTATGTGGTCTGGTCCATAGAAACTCTCAGGAGGGAAATTTTCGAATCAAGTTCCTCGCTTTGGGATAAGTGAGGCGTATTTTCTCAGGCACGAAATTCTGGTGTATTTTCCGATTCTAAACGTAGAAGATGATTGGATAAATTATCGGAATGATAGCCCTTCCCGATCTACTGAAAAGAAAAGGAATACAAATTTAAAGAAAATAGATTCAGTTTAGGGGAGTTATTATTTTTTTAAATTGTTAATGTGTGGAATAAAAATGTTAAAAAATACATTACTTTATCAAATATCAACCGTAATTAAAGTATTTTGTTTATAATTCAGAAAGTTATCTGTAGTTATCCATTCATACTATTATTATTCTTAGTGATTTTCTTTTCATTTACTTATTTTTTTTTAATTACAGATATCAGTTACTTTTTGTCTTAACCAACTGAGTTTGATATCAATATAAATTTTATACACATTTTAGATTCTTTTGTTAATGCATTACTAACTTTTTTTCACTTAGAAATTTTTTTGATAGGATCTCTCATCGAGTGTAGGATACATAGTATTCATCAGCTATATTCTTAAATATTTTCTTTTAATCTTTAGTTCTTGCTTTAAGTATATGGATTAAAGACAACATTAATAACAAAAAAATTTAATGCGGTTTATTTTGGACATTTCAAAGGATTTGGATATTTCATTTGAATGCATATGTTGCATTGTTAATGGTTATATAGGTTGGTTGCATAGTTTAATCCTTTTTATGATTCATGTTTGAAACCAATTAAAATTAATTACGTATTTAAGATTTTTATGAATTATAGCATTCACATATATATAATCTTCGTTCCTTAAAAAAGACATAAATATCTTAAACGATTCTATATGGCCTTTGCCAGACGAAAAATGATATTTAAGTCAAAAGGAAAAGGAATAATCTTAATACACATATTTGGTTCAAACTCTAACAAAAAGTTATTTCCTTTTCCCTCTGTTTTTGAATCCGCTATGTTTTATCAAAACTCGCGAACGTTCTTGAACTTATTATTTACTGATCTAATTTCACTTGTTTTTTTACAGTGATGTGCTTAAAGGTTTCTTCTTCCCATACGTTCTGAATCATGAACATTGGAATAATTATCGAGAACAATACATTATCGTATTGTTGTGGTCATACATCACATAGTAGAGTAATTTTTAATAAAAAATGCATCCATAAAAATATAAAAAAGAAGCATTTCTAAGAGTTTCATCCAAATTAAGAACTGTGCTCATAAAATGCAGTCGTGGTCTATCTAGATTATAATCTCCCAAATAGTTTACGATTACCATTCTTTTTGCAGAACAAGCTATTTTTCATATTTTTTCACCTTTCAATACAATACTGGGCTTCTTATATAATGTTTATGATACAAAAGCAGCTTGTGATACATGTTGCATAGCTGTTAGGGTATACTTCATTTCGAAAATTGCTTCTGTAATGATTTTAGTGAAATATAGTACATTTGTAACGATAACAGAGTAAAGGTTTGGGAAACATAATGCACAAATTAGTGCAATGATGTAAGAGATTCTATTGAAATATTTATACCTTTTATACTGCAATAAGTAGGGATCATCTAATGCACTAGCTAACTGTATGCTTTGAACTGACAAGTTAAAATTTTACTGTAAAATTAATAATGAAAAAAATGTATCTATATAAAATCAATTATGTAATTTTACAATTATAAAATGTGGTTGAAAGGCGTATTAAAGTCAACATAGACAAATTTCTATATTAATGCAAATTAATTATTTTTTCTAATAACTTCTTTTTTACGGGACCTGCTAATAAATTTGTGAAATCACTATGTTCACATTGGTATATATTTTGCTACAGCAGAAGTTTAAATTTGGTAGTGATTGTATTTTTTATTTTAATTAAATTCAACTTATTACCTCACGAATGCGACCTCACTTAAAACAAACATTTCAATTAGTTCAGTTATGTCTAAAAAGTGATACCATTTTTTGAGCTATCAGTTTGGCTAAGAGTTTCAGAGTTTAACAATAGGGTAAATATTTTCTTTTTTACATTTCGTCTAATAATATTTTAGTTAAAAATTTTCGTACACTAAAATTCGTCAACGTTTCAATTAAAAAAAAAATTCTTAGCACACCAAGCACCTAAGCAGTGATTTGTTCACTTGAATCGTATTTCTATTCAAAACTGTACTTCGGCATATTTTCTTAGGTTTAGGCATGATAAAGATACAATTTGATGAAATATTCGAAAAAAATTTTTAACTTTTATAGCATTACTGTTTTTTTACATTAATCACCTCTCCTTAACTTCGAACCCCTGAAAATATGCAACTCTTCCTTTTTCAAACTCTAGCCTAAAGCTGTACTTATCAATGTACATCAAAATTTGTAACGTGGTTCAGGAAAAAGTGGCAAACACACATAAACATGTATGTTTTTTTCTAATTTCAAACAATAAATCCCTGTAAACTGTGATATCCAAATAAATTCAAACTGAACAGCCAAGTATTTAGGAAGCATACAAATTGTAAGTCTTAGTTACAGATCCAAACGAATCAATTATCTCACATAGAAAAAAATTATATACTTTATAAAAAAGAAAAAAACATATTCATAACCATTTTGTATTTAATTATGCTTCGTGATAGTTATTTTTAAATTCTTGTAGTACTATTTGTCGCTTATGCACACGTAAAATGTATCAGTAGTATCTTCAAATGGAATCGTAATCAGTTTCATTGCGTTACTAAAAATAAACTCGACATTTAAAATTCTTACTCTTGGTAGAATATAACGTATTTAAGTACATATTATTGAAAAAAAGAGCACCTCTCTACGGGGTTATTTGACACAGTTATATATATAGATTGAATATTGACGCATATCAACATAAACAACCACACTTGAACCTATATATATATATATATATATATATATATATATATATATATATATATATGTATATATATATATATATATATATATGTATATATATGCATATATATATGTATATATATGCATATATATATATATATATATGTATATATATGCATATATATATGTATATATATGCATATATATATATATATATATATATATATATATATATATATATATATGTATATATATGCATATATATATGTATATATATGCATATATATATATATATATATATATATATATATATATATATATATATATATATATATATATATATATATATATATATATAAACTTGTGTATATTAATACTATTACTGAAGGATAATGATATCTAAAATGGGACATTTCAATAAACTGAAACAATTCAAACAAAATATAATAGTTAAAAAATATCACTGAAAAAAGCAGCGAAATTGCACTAATAGACATGATAAATAACGTCTTGAACAATTCTCAGTGTCTACTAAGTATAACTAAGTACTCAATACTTAAAGTATAGAACATTCATAAAAATTACTAGCAGACCATGGATATACTTGATGAAACAGATGTTTACCTATTTTCTACTCAATAGAAACAACTCCAATAAATATCATTAAACATTTGCAGATTCACTCTACTGAAGAACAATGTTTCCAGTATTGTATATAATGCGTTATTTCAAGTAAATATTTTTAAATTAAATGATTACAATTCTTTGACAACTATTTTTAATAGCCACTGCACTGATCACAAATAGAGACCGTGGTATTTTTTTTAGTATGAATTATACTTTCAGGTATATTTTTACCTTTGCATGTATATATTTTTTCAAAATTTTAAGCAAGAAAGAATATAAGTTAATCCATATTTTCATTGTTAAAATAACAAAAATAGTGATTAAATTTGTGAAAACAAAAATAACAGCAAACACATTAAGAGAACATTTTATGAACATGTGTACATGAACATGAGCTTTATAATTTATATGGCAATGTATTACAAATCCTTTAAACCGATATTCATCAAATTCTTGCGAATTTTTCATTCAAGCAAAAAAAATGGTGATATACATTTTCTTAAAGTTTGATAAATTATGCAAATAATTAATAAATATATCAGTCAATTAATTTAAATAAATAATTATTATTTACAAATAATATATTTAAAACCATTGAAGGTAATTTTGTATTGCAGCCAAAATACGTATAAGAAATTCCAATACCGAATGATCTTTTTTTTAAAAATTGAGTCTCTGTCACAGCATTCAATTAACATTCCTTTCATTTAATCCATTATTTTTTAGAAATATTTATTTTACATCTCACTATCATCACAATTATATTTCACAAAGAACTTACAATTCTAGATTTAAACAATATATTAAGCTATTTTCGAAGAAAAATATTGCTCTGTTAATTACTAAATAGAAATATTCCAAAATTAAATTTCTCATTCACTTGTTTGCTTCAATGAATTTAAACATATCCCTTTTTTTAATTAATATTTAGTTCATACTATAACCATATTCCCTGGTGAAGCGTAAAAAGATAATGCATATTTTGTGAAAATTATTCTAAAAATCTCATGATGGTCCTTTTTTAATAATATAGAGGCATCTTACACGTTTATGGTAAAAAGTTTTGAAATTTTATGATTTACACATGACTAATTTAAAATTCCAATGAAATAATAACTTATAATTTGTGTGTACTGTACATGAAAATTTTAATTTTCATTTTAAATTTGAAAAAAAAAATAGTGGAACATTACTGAAAATTTTACGCAGTTATTCTATCAATGTTATATAATGATATACTCAAAGAAAAAGTGTACCTTTCTAGACTTCATTAATTTTAATGTTTCAGAAATCTTCTGGAAATTGTCCTTTTGTTTGGATGCATCCTTCTGAAAGATACAATAATAGAAATAGAAGCTAAATTTGAATTTTACAGTACAAGACAGAGGAAAGCTTTGCTTAGTAATAACTAATGAGAGCTGGGGAGTATGTATTACCTTATGGTAAATCTTTTTTTTCGCTGTGCAGAATTACAGTCAACAAAAACAAAAGAAAACGTCCTCAGGCATATATATACCACTTTAGTTTTGTTTTTATTTCAAAACTGAGGTGTAAAGTAGCGAGAAAAACAAGATGATGAAATTCTTCTTGGTACTATCGACTTTTTATCCCTCTTCTTCTCAAATGTTTTTTCTCAGTTTTCTTGCTCAGAATGAAGTGTATTAGTCATTTCAAATAAGGCATTGCTTTAGAACAGATTGGAAGGAAAAGCTTTATTATGGATGTCATTGCTTACTAGTGAAGATAGGTGGTCTAGAAAGATAATAATAATAGGGATTCTCAGTATACAGATTTTTTTTTTTTCTCATTTGTGGAGCTACAGAGATCTTAACGAAATACACACTAAATCAAAAATAAAATATCAAAGCACACATTTTAGTTAAAGGAGGGCTCACAATTCACAAGTAGCATTAAAAAAACAAGTTGGTAATTGTGTGTGTGTGTGTAGTTGTTGTTATTGTATTGTGTGTGTGTGTGTTGTGTGTGTGTGTGTGTGTGTGTGTGTGTGTGTGTGTGTGTGTTGTGTGTGTGTGTGTGTGTGTGTGTGTGTGTGTGTTTGTGTGTGTGTGTGTGTGTGTGTGTGTGTGTGTGTGTGTGTGACAGTTTTAAGATACTTAATTAAATCTGTTAATCCATTTAGATAATCGTATGAATCAAATATTCAATGTGATACATAGTGGATTAATGAAAAATATAAATAACTTGTTACTGTTCATTCCACCAAGTAAATACAGGCAAATATTTGAAAAAAAAACAGCTGGCCTTCATTCCTAAGTAATATTGCAATGATCAGTTCTAGTAAAGAATTGTTTTTAATTCTCCAACTCTTTCTCGATAAATAAGTTCATTTAAAAGTAGAATGAAAGAGAGAAAACTATTTAAAAATAATGAGCAATTATAAAGTAAGTAAATAATGATTCCATCAAACTTTAATTTGTATCGTTCATTGTATGTGACGGAGCGTTGGAATTTATCTTTAATTTCCATATTCTACAATCGTGCATTATTATGTATTAGATTATGGGATTTCAGTAAATGTTTAAAATTATATTTTTATGTAAAATGATTTCATAATGTGAAGAAATTTGATGTTTCTTTATTTAAAAATTATTATTATTGGCAACGTATTATTACAATTTTCTTTCATTAACAGCTTTGTGTTGTTATCTATTTTATTGTTATTATTATTGCAATATTATTTTTGTATCATATAGGAGTGTTTATATATTTATTTATTCAATAATTGTTATAGTGTGCTAATTACAATTAGTCTTAAGTCAATTACTATTATTTTTGCATTGATTTTCTTTATGTATGTAAAATTAATTGTGCAATTCAATTAGAAGTTTGAATTCTATCCTTAAAGTGATAGTAAATATTATAAAATAAATGATCTGTAGACCATTCAATAGGTCAGACTAAAATATTATTAAGTTAAAAATGTATTAATTATAGAAAAAAATGAAGCATATATATATTTTACAACTTTAACAATCCCTTGGAGAACAAAATTAAGTACAATTCTGAACTGTCAAAATACATTTGTGACAATTATTTCTCACTGTATCCTTTTTGTTAATGTTAACACACATTAAATTTACTATATATAATATTCTTAAAATTTTCTGATAAACAATTATAAAATATCTGTCTACCTATACCCATATTAGCATCATCTAATACAATTAGTTCTGAATTTGTCATTTAAGGTATTCGTTAATATAAAAATGACCAAACTCACTCAAAATAAATTTTTCTTGTTTGTTTTTACTTTATTTAACAGAACTATATTTTGGCTTTACAAAACATATTTTGTTTTGTTTCTACGTTGCCTAGCTGTCAAGTAACAATCAGTTTTATATAATTAGAAAAACCGGAAGTTTTTCTTTAATCTAACATAAATGGACATTTTAATTGTTTAATATCTGACATTGTGAGTCGTTTAGCTCCACATATTACAAATCTACTTTTTAAAAAAAAATTTTTTGGCCCTTATATTTACGCTATTTACAATATAATGTATTAAAATAGTTTTTATTATATGGATATGTTTGAATTATGGTATTTTATTTAAATAAAGTTCTCATTAAAAATGTTACATTTGTTATATTTACCCGAACAGCTCTAAAACTCTAATTTTTTAAACGTTAAAATTTTAGTACAATCTCTAAAACAATTCATCCACCTTGTATTTGTAACACTTTTACTGATATATGTTTAGTATTTTTCTCTGATTGCGTTGAAGTTTTCCAAAAGTAGTTAAAATTTCTCTTCTAATTCTAATATTTGTAAAATGTAGGTGAATTTTCAAATAGATTGTTAGTTAAATTTTATCATTTTTTCATTGATTATTAATAATACTTTAATATTCTATATTTTAAAAAAGTACTCGAATCTTTTCGGTTAACTTAAAAAATAATGAAAAAAAATGCATGTCAACTATTTTATAACAATAAAAAAAAAAGAAACATTTTAAAAGTCCTTATCTCTTAAAACCATTCGAATAAATTTTTGCACAGTAAAGTTAATTAATTCGAAAAAGCTATAAGTATAAACAATGGAGAAAAATATTTAATTTGTTAGTCCCCATGTTACAATTTTCGCTAATTCTGTCGTTTATAAAATATATTATTCTAGAGAAAAAAAATTTAAAACGCCTAGTAAAAAAAAATAAATGTATGCTTATTTTCGGGCCAAAGGTAGTGTTTCAAAACTACTATTTATTCCAGAATACATTAGTTTCAATTGTTATTACGCATTACTTTAACCAATTTTTTATCAATTTTAAATTATTTAAAACTTTATTAACCTATAATATTTGAATGTATTCGTATGTACACTATGAAGAATAGAAAAATATATACCTAAAATCATACACACAAAAATGTTATTTTCCAAAATCCATTATTTACCATAATATAACCGTTCAAGTTTGAAATCTAGGGAAATACAATGGTACTTATTCTTATAGGTGAACTTTTCTAAGATTAAAATTATCGTGTAAGAACACCCCACATAACATGCTAATAATTTAAAATCATCTAAATAAGCTCAATTCTTTTTTCAAAAAAGTCTAAGTCGTTATTTCAAAATCATTTAAAATTTTTGCTATATATTGGCTAAATGGTAATCAATGATTCAAAATAAATTTGAATCAACATATAGCAGGTAAAATAAAAAGAAACAGTTAATTCCTACTTCGGTTAAGAAAAAAAAATTATTTTAGTTAATTTTTTATTAAATAATTATAATTAATATAAATATGTTTTTACATATGACAGAATGACAACATTAAGTGACAAAATAGAAAGCGATTTTCCTTTCTGTATACGGCGTTGGACTATTTTTTGTTTGTTATTGTTTATTGATTAATTTATTTAATTATTTTAATAAAACAGCATAGTAAAATTATATCACATTCAAAAAATTTCGGTCATCCCGGATGAGATTTGAACCTGTGACTTTTGGATTATAAGTCCAACGCGTTATCTATTGCGCTAAACTGACACAACGAGCGATTTAAACTTTTATGATGGTGTTGGTCTATTACTTTTGTTTGTACTAATTTTTCATTTTTTCATTTAATTAATGAATTGATATTTGAAAAACTGCATTAACGTCAAGTGCCACCCACTACAAGTTTTAAAAATGTATTTGAATTTGACTGGATGAATATAAAATGTAAGTTTTATTAATGATTGAAAATTTGTGAAAATGGTATATATATATATATGGAGAATGTGAACTAATAGTACATGAATTGAAAAATATGGGTTATGTAATAAACCCCATACAAAATATAATATTATGCAAAACTTGTATGATGAATTTACCGTTATGTAGTTGGTTGGTAAAATTAATGTTTGATACCTGCAATAGAAACGGATTCATAAATCCTTTTATCAATCAATTTTTATTTCAAGAAATGATGATTTTTGTTTAACAAAATCAGAAACCAAAGGGTAACATAGACAAATTATTTATGAATGGCACACATTTTAGGTTCTTTCAATAAATTATTTCTATGTGTAAATATTTTTCAGTTATTTTGACTTATCGAAAATGAATAATTTCTTGAAATTCTAATGAGGATAAATTTTTGCAGAGGTGATTTAAGTAAAATATTATCTTACAATCAAATGTATAAATAAAATTAATAATCTTAACTCTTCTATAAAAGAGTTTTCAAAAATTGTGTTGGACAAATTCCTATGTAAAAAAACATAATTTCCAATCCGCATGCAAACAGATCCCTTCCTGTTTCAGAGAACATTCTAAATACAGTTTTCAAGTTGTTACCATGACAACGTTTACCACCCCATTTTTTCTTTTCAGCATTCTTACAGAAAATTCCCTACATTCTTCAGAAAAATATCCAAATATGCAGATACGTGTTGCTCTTGAGCATAAAGGAGAAAATATTCTAAGCTCTGATGCATGCATTTAGAAGAAAGTATCCGGAAGAATAAAATTTTGTTCAGGATTATGTAAAGACATTCACATTCCTTTTACCATTAAGGCGTCAGCACTGATTTTTATAATAAGAATATCTTAGAAAGAGATAGATCAGGTAACTTTTAAGGTCTTGTTTGTAAGCGGCGTAAGGAAAGTATACATAATTTTAAAATTTGTGTGCATATTTACTTGTCATTTGGACTCATTGTTCCTTTTTGGTATTACATGTTTCGATGCGTACTTCATTTCAAAAATTAAGATGAAAAAACAAAGATGATTGCATAGTTTAACAGTGTCTTGTATTTGGATCAAATCGTGCACGTCATTCTTTTCTGGAATTCCCCGAAATTTTAAAATGTTTTTGTGTGTCCAAACTGAGCAGAAGTTACAAAACCAAGGTTTTTTAAAATCAATTATGAAATCTCAATGTTAATTTATGGGACACAGTCATTCTTTTAAAAGGTTTTTTGAAGGTATTTAAATTCAAGAAATACAAAAAAATTACTGACTACTAAAACATTAAATGGGTAGTAAATTTTGATAAACAGTATTTCTGAATTTATTTTGTTTTATCTATTTAACGTTGTTGCCATGGTTTATCAGAAAAAAATAAATATTGGAAGTATTATTTCTTTCTTAAAGCTATATTTACGTAATGTTAAAGAGGAGGACAATAAATTAAACATGTCATGTAATATTAAAACACTCCAGCATTAACTCCATATCTAACCTAAAAGCATATTTAAATACGATTTTTTCGTTTTATCAGTGATGATCCATCTTTTATTATGAAATATGTTCCGAATTTCATCTTCTGTAACTAATATTGAGAGAGTTTTTATTTTACGTGTAAATGGAAACTTATTTATTTTTGGAGTATTTTCAAATTTTAAGAAAGCAGTATTATAAACATGTGTATATAATTTAAAGACCAGTTTTTTTCTTAAAAATTGACATATATTTATAGTTATTAGCGCTCATTATTCAATACTTACATATTTGTTTAATAAAACTTTAAAATTTAGTATTTTTAAATTTTCTTGATTTAATGTAAGAAATCCAGTTATATACTTTAGTAAGGATTAAAATTTGTTATAAACATCACTGTAAAAAAGTATGGATGATTAATATAAAAACAAACAAATCTAAAATGTATCTGCGTGTTTTTAAAGCTAAAAAGTAGGTTAGTTTTTGTTTAAAAGGTATAATTACCTTAGAAAATATTCACTTGCCATACAGACCACGATGCGTATGAATATATTTTAACTAATAAAAAATATCTTTGAATAGTTACTGAATATTTACAAGGAGGAAAAAAATTAGCAATGAAAAAATGTGTTTGGGATTTTAATGCAGATAGATTTAATAAATGTAATTATTTTTAAAATTCTATTATATTTTTAACAATTTTAAAAGATAAAAAGAGCACATAAAAATATGATATGAACACATTGCATGGCTTTAAATCACTTTAAAGCGGCAATGAAGAAACAAATATATATATTTTTATATTTTAATTTTCCGGTTGATTCTGGAGTTATAATTTGCCATTTTTTACCACCTTCTATACTATTTTATTTAATGCGTCAGGTTCATTAAAAATTGTTCTTCATTAATATATTTAAAAGCTGGCTTGCATTATAGCGTCATGGTTCATAGTACGATTTTCTAATTAATGTATGCATATTAAAAAAAACATGTTATATATATATGTATATATACAAGGTGTACAGACTTGGACGGGAAATATAGAACAAACCTAGGTACCATAATTACATCCGAAAGCATTGCTGGAAACGTAACGCTAACGAGATAAAGAGACACAAAGACATTAAGGTCACAACACAGAATGTAGTCTAAAACTCTTGAATACAAAAATTAGCATTATAGGAGAATGTGAAATGTAAGCAGCATTATAGGAGTTATTCGAAATTGCGGTACTTGACAAATATGTACGCACAACACCGACGCGACATGGATTGACATGCCTGTCGCACTTTGGATAACTGCGGAAACGGGGCAAATCGCGGGTCATCATCTGGCTGTAATAACTGCACTCTCTGTACATGGAACAGAAGTGAGGCTTTTCCCGGCAGTACTGAATGGTCAGTTAGTTGTTCGAGATATTTCAGTTGAAACGGCAAGTGACTGCGGATTGGTACGAGGATTCCAGTCCACAACATGAAACGCACCCTCTTCGAATATAGGTGTTTATGCTGTTCATGGCCATCCAGTACCTTCAATAGTGGTTCTGAAACATCCACATTCCGCCAGCGTATGATGCACTGGAGTGAACTTTTGACGATTCAATTGCCTCCTTGTTATTTATCTTTCCCGATACAACTGAACAGCAGCACATCCATTTCCGTTATCTAGGCTGCAGACGAAGTGAATATCCACCAACTTGACGTACGCATAAGGATTCATGTTCATCGTATGTGGCCCATGTCTGAAATGAGGAAATCAGATGTGCTGACTTTTCGAACTCACATATTGTGTCACTTATCGCTTTCCGCCCCAAATTTCCTATGCAATATATGGCTCCAAAAGATGTTCTCAACCTCCCCTCCAAGTTTGTACTCGGCATTCAGAGACACCCTGTATATATGCAAAAAAAATATCCGAAAAAGATGTTCTCTAGTATTTATATAGATGAAGAGCAAAATGAAATAAAACAAACAATTTAATATAAATTTTCCCAAGGGTAATTAAATTTCGATATTTGAGTTTTTAATGCTAAGATGTCTAAGTAATCTTTGTAAAAGTGAGACAGCATTATAGTATTTTTTTAATATTTATTGTTTCGCAAGAGCCTATAGTAAGAGTTACAAGAAAAACTCAGCTGATATAGTTTCTGTCTTCGTTTGTATTTAACTAAAAAAACAACTTCTTAGCAGATTTTAGTGCACAGTAAAGTAGAAGACAAAAAAAAAGCTCCATACGGTGCTCAGAAAGAGAGCGAGATTATGAAATGTTGCGCTGCATGTTGTACTATTTATTATCCAGTGCTCACTAATCAATAATAATCCCTTTTGGTTATTACAATTGTAAAAAAATATTTTTTGAGTCTAAATTAATCTCTAGTAGTATACAATTTGAAAATAAAATAAAATATATCTCAAGTATCAACTCGCGAACTCTTTAATCGATCTCGCAATAGTACAAAATAACAAAGTCCATCGGTCCAATCGCTGACGTTGCTTTGAAATCCAACAGTAATAAGCATCCAATTAATCAACTCTTAAAACCCGACCATATTAAAAGGATAAGAAATATACCTTACGTGTCCCACATACTTTCTAAATATCCATGCCATGCCATGCCAATTAGAGATATTTGCCTTCCTTCATAACCTTTAAACGACAAATCTTTAGTGGTATTTGTACTGGAATCTTTGTCTCAATTGGAACAATAATTTTGTTCAAATACACTTTATAATATGAAAGTGAATGTACTAAGGTCTATGTTGTACTGAGAGGTTCGAATAGACTGTCCGCTTGAATTTTGAAGAACTTTCTGCAAAATTCCCACATTTCAAATATTTTTTTAAATAATCATGACGGAGAAACGAGGCATTCAAGCTGAAGTAAAAATATCCAAGACTCAAAACGTTCTCGAATTCCACAATATCAACTGCTCTAATGTACATTATTCTCCTCTGAAATCAAAACTTTCTCTAAAAAAATCATCTTACGAAACCTTACCACGCTATGAAGAGTTTTTATTCAAACTAAAAAAATAAAGAAAAGTTTCTTCTTTACAATAAAAGCAACTAATGACTTTTCTGGATAAAAAGGTTTTCCTCTCACTCCAACTGTTTATTTTCACCTATGGATTAGAAAGAAAAATGCACTTAAATGGCTAGATGGTTGTTTCATTCATTATATCACATCTACTAGTTTTTTTTATCCATCTCGCAGTCTCGATATACATGTATTATTTTCTGCAGCAACACAAAGTGAGCTTGGAATGTGCATATATTTGTATCAAAAGCGCCTGTCTGTTACTCACAGCTTTAAGCTATTTTGTGCTCTCACGTTTGTGGACGAGAAATACTTTTAAAAGTACTTTTCATTGTAGCGGTTCATTCATGGGTTTTTTCAGATATAGACCAAGGACAATATAAATCAATAATTAGATACATACTTAATTTATATGCTAAGTGTGGTTTAGCAGGGCATAGACTTACTTCACACTTGCAAAAGCATTTTAGTGGAGTACTTTCCGTTTAACCAATTAACTTAATTCCATTTATTTTGACTGTGGGTTTTAAATTTTATATGTCCTGCTTCCATTTTGAATAATGACAATACCTGTTTGAATGAAAATGGTAATTAATTGTGTGTCTAATTTGAAAGTGTTACAATTAAATTAAAACACAGTTGAATACAAATATTTTACATTGCATTTATATGAACTTGTACACCACTATTTTTTTTTTTTTTCCCATGTAAACTGATTAAAAAATATCACAATTCACATTAAATTAAAAAGTAAAAAAAAAAGAACGAGGAATAAATTTTAAAATTGTACTTCGAAATATTTTGGGTTTCCTGTGAATCTATTGAAAGAAAATGCCCCAATCTATAGATATCAATTGACAACTCTTATATTTATCCAGAAGTCTCAAATATTTGGTCATTTCGATATTTTCTGAATCGAAATTGATTTTTTTTATCTACAACAAATCTATATTTGTAATCTTAGCATTCGAATTCTATATTATAAACGCATTAGCCCGCTATGTACTTTAAAAAACTTAATACTCTTCTATTGAAGTATCATCTTATTTTTAAATTTCCTAGGGATTGTCTCTTTTGAAGTTTAAATCAACCGTTCATCTTTTGAGAAAACAAAAAAAAATCCAAAACGAATGGTTTCCAAGTTTATAAGAAGACCAGTTGCGCGCACAGCAATAACGATGCATTAGTATAAATTATGTGCAGCTTTAGGCTAAATAATTAATAATATGTATCAGTTAATTAAGATTTGTGACAGAATAAACAAAACACTAATTTCTCATATAAAACAAAACATCTTAAATTTATACATAATTAAGGATGTTGTCATAAATGCATCAATTTAATATATCGTGCCGTCAAAACTAAAATGAAGGATAATCAATAATGGCACACGAATAAAGGGGAGAAAATACGTAGAATGAGTTGTTGGAGTATCTGTTTATGAATGTGCATTTCTTCGGCTTCAGGGGGAGGGAGAAAATGGAATAAAAACCCTGGGAGAACGTCCTTCTCTTTTAGTCACGTGGTTTCTTTTTTATGATGAATCAATCTTGTCGGAGCATGTTTTCGAAAACAAGCTAAAAAAAGCCGAAGGAGCGTTACACTCCAAAGCGTGACGTTCATTCATGTTCACTCTCTATCAAATCGCGCCAATAAAAGTTATCACTTCAAAATTAAAGATTTCCTGCACTTTGTACTTTTACCATATAACGAAGGTGGTTCTGCTCGTTTAAAAAAATTATCACTCGCTTCCCCTGATTTTGAGTGGTGATTCTAACTTTAACTCCAGTTTGCCAAAAGCAGAGCCGCTCATAGCTTTTATAAAGGATGAACTCAAGATCGAAATTAACGCAGATTAGATTGTTTCGACTACTAACAGTGGTACTGTTATTGACGCTGTTTTTCATTGGCTTTTAAATCCTTTGAAATCACAAGTATATGTGTCATATTTTAGTTATCTTAAGTCTATTGTCTCCGCTCTTCCCCGCCAAAAGCCCTCGTGCAGCTGAACAGTGCGACGTTAATCTTCACTCACTCACTCCGCTCTTCCCCAAATTGAACACGAATAATTATTTTTGATAAAATATTGTATTACTCATTTTGTTAATTAAATACAATTTTCATTAAAGATATAATTATTCGATGGAAAATTATTTCCTATCATACCCGATGCATAATTTTTTCAGCAAAAAACTTAGTATTGGGTATTCACCACGATAAAATGCCTGCTGTTACACATCATTTGCGACTACTGTAAGACTCATTTTTTTATCAGTAGCCCTTCAAAAACACTCACTACCAATTCAGAATCTGACAACAATCACTCTTAGGGGTTTTGTGTTCAATTGAAATTCGGCAGCATAATTTAAATGAACTTGAAATTTGGCAAACATGTTTCTCTAATTTCAAGTATTTTAATATTTATATAGCGGGGATATTTGTCTGTAACGCCTCGCAATTCCTTTTGCATGTGAATTTTAGCAAACGTATTCTTAGCACATCCCTAATCAAAAATATAAATTTTCTTGTAAATTTAATATTGGTATTTTTAATAATTACTAGGATTTTTGAATAGTGTGTAAGTGAGTTGCTTTTCTAATGTATATGTATATATATGGGTAATTAATGACTAATAATAAAATTTAACACTCTCTATTGCCAACATATACAAGTAATGAAAAATATGTTCATCGTTTTTGATGTAATTCAGCCATATTATAACTGAATATTTATTGACGATTGAAACATTTAATATAATTCGCTCAGAATAGCTTACTTCATTGTTAAAAAATAGGAAAAATGCTATGTGAGATACATGTACCATGTAGAAAAAAATGTTTTTTTTTCTTCTTTCAAATACCGTAGAACAACATACTCAAACTGTGGAGTGCGTTTCACTCGGGGGTGAGATAACCCTATATAGGAGTCGAGAGCATATTGAAAAATTGTACACAAAATATTATTTAAAGGAATTTTTAATTAAGGTACCCGACTACGTTCGAAACCTTGACTTTGCAAAAGCGCATAAATACATACTTTTCATGATATTTAGTGTCACTTAGATTAGAATATTTGCATAAAATTGTTGTAAGGGCCTTTTGCCAAAAAAAAATATTTAAGTACAATATTTTGGCAAAAAATTAACTTAGAATAATATATTTTCCAAATGTTCTCCTTTTGGGAAAATGATTCTATAATAATAATATTTTGCCTGTATATAGTTCAGACTTCTCTACAGAAGCTCAACTAGGCTTTTTGAAATGTATAACTTAGAAGTGGGTTTATTCATATTTTACGACAACAGAGAGAAGCAATTTTAAGAAAAAAACGTCAATAATTATTTCAATTGGTGGTAACTCTGAAATAATAAGAATTTTTCAAAAATTCTAGTTGAGCCTCTATAGAGAGGTCTGAGCCATATATAGGCACACTATTATTATAATAGAACCATTTTTCACAAAGGAGAGCATTTGGAAAAAAAGATTATTCTAAGTTAATTTTTTGCCAAAATATTGGATTTAAAAAAAATTGTCAATATCCTTAAAACAATTTTATGCATATATTCTAATTTAAGTGACACTAAATATCATGAAAATTATCCATTTATGAGTATTTTTAAAATCATGGTATCGAATGTAGTCGGATACCTTAAATGAAATAAATCAAAAATTATATATTCTGACATAATAAAAAATAAAATGCACCTTTACTCTGATAGAATACACTTCCAAACTTATCACTTCTGTAAAATGCATTTTATAACTGATTTATCTAGTAAATTAATATTCCGTTTAATAATTAGGAACGACTTACATGTCTTGCGAAACAAAGGTTCTGAAAGAAGGTTTCATTTTAGACATTGACACTATTTTTTTACTTTTAGCTGAAATCTGTATTTTGCTTTCAAAACACCTACGACAAAAAACTAGTTTCTCAAAGTTAGAGTGTTTGAAATAATTGTAACATGCAATGTGCATTAACCATGTAACCCCATGTAAATGAAAAAAATAAATAAAATAAATGGGCTTCTGCGATCTCTATTGAATGGAACTGAAAATGATGAAGCAAGAGTAGAACGTATGAAATAATGGGTAATAATTATTATAACGAAAGTAAATTTGAGAAAAGTGATGAAAATTAAACATTTGAGCATAAATGAAATGATTCAAATTTTTCCTACAAAACTCCAAGTAAGATATTAAGACACAAGACTCACTGCGCTCTGTCAAAATATACAAGCAAAACAATTTTAGCATGCTACTTGACGATAATTAAAGGACAATAAAACTACAATGATTTGAACAAAACATGACAGTTTTGCCTGCAAATAGTATCCATGTTTTGTTAGCTAAAAGTGGCGTGATTTGTGCTCTTTGTTAAAGTCACGCACACTTTGGAAACACTTTAGTTCAGTTTGATTGGAATCTTTCTCTAAGTACCAGAATAATTCAAAAGTCCTTTAAGGTAGTTAAGTTACATCCTCCTAGTTAAATTATTCATTGTAATTTCACTTTTTATAGTGCGCAATTAAAATAATTATAAAAAAAGGATTGGGGTGTCCCCGCCACTCCACGTGACCACTAAGGTTAGAAATGATTGAGCGACTTATCCCGGATTAAAATGAAATTCCCCTAATATGACAAAACCAAATAGCAGGCTGACATTATACATTACGACTTTGAGCTACTATACAGTTTTTGCTTCATGTAGAGTCTCCAGAGAATAATTTTAAGCTCCAGGATGATATTTTACCAAACGGAACATTGCAGTGGAAAAAATAATTGGATATACGAAAATTCTTGATTGTTTACAAAATGCTTTAAAAGTTAGATTCGTACTTGTTAAAAACAGCCATAAGTTTCAGCATGAACAAAAATAAGAGTTGATCTATTTATTCATAAATTTTTTCGTTTACAAAAAAAAAAAAAAAACTATCAATTATTCCCTTAATGGAGAGAGAGAATATACAACTTTTTTATATAATTTTAACATTTGTCATATTTAGAATTACTAAAATTATATTAAAATTATTTGAAGTTTCATCAAAATAATCCATCGATATAAGAAATAAATACGTACAAAGAGATATCCTTTAAATTTCTTATTAAAACAATTTGTTTATATTTATCATTTGGTTTTCTAGGCAACAAAGGATTACGTCCTCAATTCTCTGATATTTTAATTCTAAATGGATTTTTCTTCTGTTGCATTCATTTAAGACCAAAGAGAAACAGCTTCTTAGCTTAGGAAGATTTAGGTATTTTTTAAAGTCACTATGCACTTGTTTGCATGAAGAGTTCTTCAAATAAAGAAGTTTATTTTTTTTTGCAAATCGCATTTTAATTATTAGTTTATATATATATATATATTCAAAATGCATAAATTATCTTATTGTATTTCTGAATTTTGTAGTTTTAATCTCGGTAAAAATATATTGCTTTGTGTTGAGCATGTATTTCTTACACATTGCAAAATACAATATGTTAAATTGTTAAAGGCTTACTACACACACACAAACTACAGGGCTGCGGTAGCCCATTGGTAAAGGTATCGGATCATGGCACGCATGTTATGAGTTCGAGCGCAGTACCACTAAAGACCCGCCGTGTAGGGCAGCGATGCACGTTAAATCTGTCGAGAGCTAAAACATCCTCCCATTGGTGTGGTGTGGTAGCTAGGAGAGGGGGATGCCAGCTCATGTGTCGTCCATGTCATTTGATCATGGTTCAAAATTGCGTAGTCCGTCGCCAAAAGCCGAACATTGTGACGTTATTATTCACTCACTACACACTCACCACATATTCATACGGTAATGTTATCCTTCAGCGTCACTTTTATTTTTAAATATAATTTCCAGAAACTTAAAAAAAAAATTTCTACTTATATCACAAGATACTTATATGTTAGTATAGGTGCTTTCTTCTGGCATATTATTTTAATCGATCATTCTCATTTCTCTAAATTAAAATGCTAAATACATTGAAATGTATATCAGAGATAAAGTAACTAATATTTAATTGGAAATGCAACATCAAATAAATGTGCTTTTATAATTCAAAGTATCTCACTTAATTTAAAAGTAAAACTATTAAATATTTGAAAATTTTTGAAATTATTGCTGAAAAAAAACGAAATAACAGCTATACTTGACTTTCACTTGGGTGGAGATAGTCGAGTGCTGCATTTTATAGAAGTATGTCATAAAATACGTTGTATAACACAAGTTCGGGGGGAAAGTGTAGAAAGCCTTACTCTAAATAGTCCACAACTCCGAAGCGCATTCACCTTCTAAGTAGTTCCTTTGAGCAAAAATTCAGTTTTGTCAGATTTCGTGCAACTTCTGGAAGCTATTTTTTGCAACGTACCGTAAGGCCTACGGCAATGCTCATTTCACCTCATCTGGTGACACAAAATGATGTCCCTGTAAATGTTTTTTTTCACTGATGGGAACAGTTAAAAGTCACGTGGATTTAAGTCTGGTGAATAGGGTGGATATGGAAGCACGTTAGGGCGAGTTTTGAAGAGGAACTCTTTCGTCAATTGGGATCAATGTGCTTGTGCGTTGTCATGGAGAAGATAACAGTTGTCACTCTGCTAGAAATGATGATGTTTACGACGAAGGGATTCTCTTAAACGACGTCTTCGAGAAGTGTTTATCTTCTGCGATTTGTGCAAGTCATTGACGACAACATTTTCGAACCCATTCAGACACCGACGCAACATTTTCCGTAATCCGTCAAGTCAGTCTTTCAACGTGTTCATCTTCTTAGTCGACGCTCTTTAAAACGCCGATGCCAATCGTAAACCTTGGATCTCGCTGTGGGGAGGGTTGGGAGAATCCATTTCAAATGCTAATATTTATGTACTTACTTTCGTCGTCAGCAACGGCCGCAGCCTCCGAATTTTTGGATTGTACTCAGTATTAATTGAAATACAAATAATGCAAAATATACAATATAAATTAAAACTACACAAATATGTATTGTAAATCCCTTAAAGTACAATTAAATTTATCTAGATCCATAAAGAAATAATAATTGCTATTCAGGTGTACGGAAAAATTTAATTTATGTATGATATTTAAGAGTAGTATATGTAAGATAAATATTATAGTGTTAAGAGTAATATTTTTGTTTCATTAAATACATTTTGTTTTGTTAAAATCACGCATTAACTCTTTTCATAGATAAATTTATGCATATATCCATAGAACTCTCCTTTTCAACTAACTTGAACAATATAGGTTACTGACATCCCTGCACTATGAGCTTTAGTGATATTTATGCGTACGTAAAATAGCATCGAATTACACAACTCTTTTACTTCTATAAAGGGTCACATACCTTTTAAAAAGTTGAAAAAGTTGAAAATGGTTAAAAATAGTGATCCCTTTAAAGTTCTATAATTTTTTTTTATTATTGTTTCTTGTAATTTAAATTTTGGAAGAATAAACAAAAAGATATTACTTTACTTAAAACATAACCAACAAACACATTGCTAATTAGGATAAATTTTTAATTATAAAATTACAAAACAAATTTTTGGTTTTCTTTTCGAAAGTGATATGCAATACGTGCAGCTTTATAAAAAAAGTTACCAATATTTTTTGATGAAATTTTTGCTCAGTGTTGGAAATTGTATGTTATCTTTAAAATAACGAAGCCTGAAACACTGATTAAAATTTTTTAGTACACTATAAAAATTTAAAGTTTAACTATGAATTTTTTTAAAAAAATACGCTATTTTTGATATGTAATTTAAATTTTTTTCATTAAAAATTCAAACTGGTTCGTGATTTTAAGTACAGATATGGTCAGAATCTCCAGTAAAAGTTTTATCATTTTCCATGGAATGATTTTGAAAATATTAATAGCGTAATGAAAAAAAAGGACGTTCTGAGAAAATTGATATCAATTGATATCAATTGATATTCAGGTAACTCAAACAACAAGTAAATTTAAATTAAAACTAATGTGAAGTTTTTTTAGTGAATAAACTTCAATTTATTAAAATTATTATAACTAAAAACATATATTATACCAATGCAGTACAAGCATCGAAACGATATCAAAAGCTACAAAAAAATCAAAATGCAACAAAGTGATTCATTTCACCAAAATAAAGTTAAAAATTTATAAATATTACTTAAAAACAATCAATACCTTAATTAACAATTACTTATTATAAATATTAAATAATTTGTGATTACTATGATTCTAAAACACATGCATACCGTGCTCCCCATTTTCTGTTATTTTTTTACCAGTAGTTTTAAATTGCATTCGTTTAGCCTGTCGAACTTCTTTTGTGAGGAGAATAAAATGTCACTCTGCAATCTGAATTATTTTTATATCTACAAAGTAACAAATTTTTGTACAAATTGATCTACAGTCAGACCAGGCAATTGCACAATTTTTAGTCTCCCTTGATTGTCATCATTAAAAATGACAATTACCTCATTTTTAGGTATATCAACAATCTTTCTACAACAACCTAATGTTTTTTGGGCATAATTTCCATATTAATGAGTTAATGGATTCATTATTATTTTGGGTTTTACCCCCCCTAGACATTTTTGTAGGAGTTTAGGTTGTGATAGATCATTAAACACAGATTTTATGGCATCCATTACTGCCACTGACAATTTGTTACTGTGTCTAAAAGTTTCCACACTAAACTCTTTTACTTGATTTTGATATTTACACCAAGAATTAGGACATACAGGACAAAAACTGTGCAATGGTTCTTCGTCGCTTGAACGTTTGTGGAAATATACAGCCCAAACAGCTTTTCGCATATCCGACAGGCATGTTTTATTTTGTTGAATTGCATTTTCATAATACGTTATAATTAAGCCGTTTATTCTGTCGGTCAACCTTCCCTTTCCCCCAATCGACTTCCCATCACTGAGTTTGGAGCTCATTTGTATTAATTTTCGTAAACGAGTTCCCATTCTTTTTTGAACATGTCCAACACATACAATTTTTGAAAATGTGTGATATCTTCTCCATATAGATTGGATGCAGTAATAGATGAGATTATTTTGGAATCGCCATCCCCGATGTAAGATGTATATCTCACAGAACGATGACTTAATGAACGCTGCAATATCCGAACCATTCCCACAGTCTCCATCATGCCAGCTGTACCATTGTGGTTTTTCAAACATTCTTTAACGTGAAGAATTTTCCACTTTTTGTATAAGCAGGTGACCCTTTTCTTCATTTCCAAGAATCACATCCCTTACAGAAAGAAGACTCCATTTCCGCATCAATACACTATCCTGTTTTGTCTCCTATAACAGCACACACACCAACACGAGAAGAATAGCCACGGGTTTTCCCCGTTCCTTCTCCACTAATTACTATATCGGAAGAATTTGTCAAAGTTACCTCTTCCAAAGCTGCACTCTGCATTGAAGCTTCCGCAACTTCTTTACTAAACAATTGTAGTTTGCTTATAATGTTATTATAGGATTTTTCAGCAACTGGAGGAGAAAAGTCCATGACACCACAGAAAGTTATCATTGCTGCATTACCCTGTCCAATTGTCCTCATTGCGTACACAAAACATCTGTTTTTATTTTTGGAATATTTTTTCTTTCACCCAGGATTTTTGAATTTCTAAACGAACACAAGTCTTTACAGTTCTTGCATTCAATCGAAAAAACACTAGACACACTTCTAACACATGTTTCTGTTAGTTTAATATCACCACCACATTTTTTGCAAGAAGCAAAGTTTTGAATGTTTGTAAATATGATAGTTTTATCAAACACTCTATAGCCATCAAAGCCGTCATCATGTTCAAAAAAGATGAATCAACATCTTGCAATTGAATCTTTTTCTCCAGATGCACTGCTGTTTAGTGTTTCATCCACACTGTGTACAGCTTTGCACCTCGTATGCATATTACCAGTAAATTTCCTTTTCTTAGGATGTTTACCAGATGGTCTTTTCAGTTGAATTCATCATTCAAAAGTTTATAAAAAGTTAATATTTTTCATAAAACTTATCTTAGAATAGGATACGGTACGAAAATCATAAGCGAGCGAGTATAGAATCAAGAATCACTTTATCAAAACAAAGTAGAAGTAGAAGGTTATAAAGTTAGTAGAAGTTGTAGTTAATATTCAGAACAACAATAATATTTGAGGCTTAGATTCAAGCATTTGATAATACTTAGAATGAAAATATTAGAAATAGAGAAACGCAGCTTTCACCAGCGACATGACAGCTGTCACCCTGGAGCCAAAATGTAAACAATATTTAAATCACCTTTTCTACTATTTTTATTTTCTTAATAACTACCGTTCTATTGGGAATATCTGCATGCGGTTTCATTTAAAACACTCAGAAAGGTTTGCTTTATAAAATAAAATAATAATAAAAAATTGATTTTCCGGAAATTTTAAAAGGTATATGACCCCATAATACATGGTCATAAAATGGTTTGTTAAAAATTATCCATTATTTTTTTCAAAATTTTCCATTACTTTGTGAAATATCTTAGTTTTACCAATGACGGTATATTTACCTAAATTTAATCTGTATAATTTTGCATGAAAATGTTTCTCCAACACTAATAAGTTTAATCGAGTAATGATTTTAATTTATTTCTTGAATTTAAGTAAACTGATAGCATAACATATGAAATTAATTTTTAAATATCAGAAACATTACCAAAATGCAGTAACATTGCCGAAAATTAAATTCTCGCTTCATCACGTAATTATTTTAAGGTTTTAAAATAATCAAGTGCAGGAAGTGTATTAACATCTACATTTATTAAAATTTAACCCTACCAACAAATCATATTGTTGATATTAAATTTCAGAATACCATAACAATAGCTGCGTTGAATTTGTGAAAGTAAGAAGTCATACCAAGATTGTGGCTTCACTCCTGATCGCCCCAAAAGAATTCGATGCAATTAAGAAGCTCCTCGCAACAGACAGGTCGAATTAAGAGCTAGTCTTACCGATAAAGGAAGCTCAAAAAGACGTTAATGACTGACTTGAGCACAGTGGGCACACTAGCCAAGAATGTGTGTATTGGCTTTGTTACTGCCCCATAATTTAATTCTGAAAGGAGTTATCTAAACTTGGTCTTTTGTTTCAGAAATCATATGGCTTGGTTTGGGAGTGAATAAATAAGTAAACTAAGAAAAATGTGTTTGTAAGTGTAGTTCTAGAAATTCCTTAGAAAATAACAGTCATAGAACTGTAATTAAATGTTATTTACATTTGTTTTAAAGAAAGTACTTTAAATGATTTCAAAAAATTAAGATTGAATTTTTAGTAAGTATTAGTCATTTTTTCCTCTTTTGTGATATAAACGTAAATTTATATAAAATACATAAAAATATGAAAATAATGTATTTTATGCGTATTATCTTTATTATAAAACTATACTTATTAATAAAAATAACAAATATTCATTTGCCATCTTTAAATATTTATATATTATTAAATATTTATTTGTTTTATAATATTTAAAAATATGTGTGATATGTAAAAAATATATTTTTAGATTTTTTCTTATTATTAAAGTGAAAATAAATAGTTTTCCAGAGCTTTACTGTGTGGATTATTTCTAATTGTTCTTGAAGAACCAATTTGAATACATAACTTCATATGGAATTTTATGCAAAAAAAAACAAATTAAACATTTGAATTTTTAAAGTGGTAGTGAAAGGATATAAATACAGTTCTTCTCTCTGATGTAAATATGTATGGTATTAGTTTTAATATATCTTTGAGTTTTACAAGTAGATGAGTTTTTTTAAGTTATATGAACATTTTACAATGTGTTTACAGCTGCCAATAATATTTTTATTTCAACGTAAAATAAATTGGGTGAGTATTTGTAAATTATAATCTCTAACCTTTCTATCAAATTGATGGTTATTATTTCAATTTGCTAGAATTTCTCATTTTATTTGATTCCAAGATTTTATTAAAATGAAAAAAATAATAACACGTTTGTTTGAATATTAAAAAAAATAAATTATATGTATATATACTTTTTAAAATAAATTGCTGAATTAAAGGGAATACTTGATTTTGCAGCTTTGATATGTAAAATATTTGGAATCAACATATGACATTAATAATCGAATTATAAAATGAATAGGACTTTTGTCATTTATTTTTATGACCAATTAGACATTATGTAATGGAAATATGGTAGATGAGTACTTGGACTGATTTAATTCAATCTATTTTGTTTATTTCAGTCATTGCTAATCAGAAGTTCATATTTCTCTTGAAAAAAAAGGGACGTTTTTCAGGGAAAGTTCTCAAGTTCTTTCAACAGGAAGAAAACCCCATTAAGCGGAGTTAAAAATCCCATTTGATGACATTATTTTTATTGACTTAAATTTGACTCCTTGGAAGAAGTGCATTGATTTCTTAGTAGTACTTTAATTTCCAAATCTAAACGACTACTCAGGTTTTTTTCACTTTTGCCAGTTAGAGAAATAATATGGATGGAAATGTTGCTAAAACTTGAATATTTAGAACAAAAATGAGAAATTATAATTTTATGTGTTTTTTTACATGTTGCATAAATTGAATTTTAACACGTAGTATTTTTACATGCTTTTTTAAAATTTGAATATTGTTATAAATAATTAAGATTCAATTTGTGTGCACATACTTGAGAAATAATAAACGAATTTGAAAATATTAAACAGTTTAAACTGAAAATTGAGGTTTTTGCCAATTAAAAAATTTCCTCAGTCACAAGTAAATACTTGTATATTCAAGGGAATTAACAACAACATTGTCCTTGAATTTAAGCTTAAAAAGCATCAGTAGAGCGAATAAAGTAACAAATAATTGTCTTATTAAAATACTCAAAACAACTATCATATGGTTGAAAATGGAATAATAAAGACCAAAGAATAAATATATAACAAAATTGTTTAAAATAATAAATAACAAAACAAATAATTTTATATTGTATTGGATTCATATTTTTAAAAGTTTTTCTTATTGTCTATCAATTGTAGCCATGAACAATTATCTTACAATAATTTCTGCTTGAAAAAATTACTTTCAGTATTCTTCTGAAATACAGTTTATCTTGAGAGAAGAAGATAATCGGTATTGAACTGGCTGAATTTAGAACAAATTTAAAGACTATCGTGTGAGATCCAGGAACAGAATGGATATATCCGGTTTCATATGAGGTAAGCAGAAAATTACTTCTCAACGGAAATTTAAATGGTGTTTCTCTCTCTGGTTCTGTGTGTGTGTGTATTTTTTTTTTGAAAATACAAATGCGAATGTGAAATATATCCTGCAACAACATCCATATTTAGCGTATTGCCTAATAGAATCGAATGTCAAGTTTTGCTTCTCAGAAAAGGCCGGTAAGATACATGAAGTCTGTGTTTACCAAATATAATTCTCCCACTTTCTAATTGTAGTTTTAAAAAAATGACTTAAAATTATAATTACTTTGTGTGTGGGAAGATCTTTTAGTTTTAGTGGTAAGCTCAAGTAGTAAATTACTGTATACTATTGTTACTACCATGTCGTTTTTTTTCAGATATGTCCCAGATCTTTGTGCTGCATCATCACACTTTGCAAGATAGTGCAAGGCAGTGTATTGACCTGTCCTAATACCACTAAGAGGGTTTTCGACAGTTGTATAGGCAAAATGTTCTCTAGCTCACTTATTCATTAATAATATCTGGATAAGTACCACTGAGAGACTCAGCCATCACTGATCTCCATCAACTGTGATTAATGAAGTGTGGCATATAGTCTGGAAGCTGCAGAGAATGGCTTTACCCTATCTACCATCCAAATGATGCTCAACTCGATGCCTTACTAGGTCTGAGCACATTTTGCTGCCTGAAATGAAACCTATGTGTGTACTAATTGTTCATCTAGTGTATCGCCAGATTATCAAGAAATAAATTCATTCAGTGATGAAGATAATGAACTAAAATAAAAGATATAATTACAAATACAAACAAAGAATTTATGGCTCAGCACATATTTTTAAAAGCATATTTTATAGAATGATCATTAAGAATGCATTGTTTTATCGTTAAGAATGCATTTCTAAAAATTAAAGACTAATAAAGTTCGAAACTAAATTATTTATTCATCTCCATGACTACATTTTAAAAAATAACAAAATTGTTGTCAAGGAAATAAAATTATATGTGTTTTAGAAACCACGTATTTTGTACACAACTTTGACATAAGCAAATTCTTGATAAAAAATAATTTAAGCTTCGAACTTTTTGCCTTAGCCTTTAGTAAATGCTTAATATAAGAAAAATAATTAAACAGTTCTGTAGTATAAACTATATTTTATTCAAGTCTCATTTTTTGTTTCTTTCTGTAGGTGACAAAAACTGATTTTAGGGATTATCGATACACCCTTTTCAAAGTTACTATGTACACCAATATCCAAAATTAATGTCACAAACATGGTTTTCTGCATAATTTTAAAATGTCTCCAGCAAAACTGATAGAATATAAATTTCACATATTTTGAAGAATGGATTGAACAATATCAGCCTTCAGTTTAGGAAAACATTTTATGTAGTGTTAGTTTTTACAAAAGTACTGGATTGAGACAGTTCAAGCATACTAGTCTAGTTTTGTAGATATTGCAAAAAAAGAGTCAATCGGTTTTCAGTGAGAATGACTTCTCATTATAGTTTAGGTGATTCCATGAAATAGAAAACAAATAGCAAGCTTAAAATTGAACAATCTCTAGTGGATGAGGCTCGATGGTTACAATTGACCCAAATGTGGTCTTCCGGTAATGTAATACATTCCAAACAAGTGGTACTGTCCCCAGGAAGGCCATCCGAGACCATCAGAGATCCTCTACATCTGCACAGGATCGCTAGTTATCACTAATCGAATGACGACAAAGGCGGGCGATCGCTTGTAAGCTTGCTCCTGACCTTGCTGCTATGCCTGGAAGAATAATTTCCAAGAAAACAATTCGCAGCCGTTGAGTAGTGACAGTCTTTTAAACCCGGGGTCCATTCTGATGCTTTCATCTGATTGCATTCATAAGGAAATACCAAATATTGTGCAGCTGGAGACATCTGTCGCGGAAACCACTAGAATGGAAACGTGCTCTTTTCAGTAATGAATGGAAATGTGCCAAACAAAGTGATTCTCATCGAGTATTCATCTGTAGAGCAAAATAAGCTACATTTCCTTTTTCCTACGTATAAAAATGAACAGATTTATTGGCAAATAAATCCTTGTTTGTGGTAGAATATTGTTGGGTAGTCGTAAGCAACTGTACATTTTTGATGCGGGTAAACTCACAGAGCTATAGAGATGACATTCTAAAGACCTATGGGAGGGTTTCCTTTGTGATATGGGCTCAGATTACATTTTTATGGTGAATAATGCAAGGCCACTCAGAACTCACATTTTTGGTGAATTTTATAAATTAGCAGATAGTCAACACAGAGATTGACCCTCAAATTCTCCGTAATACAATTTTGTTCAATATGTTTCATATGGTCAAAAATAGCAATTTCTTGGCGCAGCGTCTCTTCTAGGAGCCCTCCGAAATTAAAAGTCCCACTTTGGAAAATTGCGCTTTGTGTCCGCAATTACTCATTGACAGACTCATGAATTGTATGCCAGCTCTTTGAGGGGCTTTTATAGCAGCTTGCAGAAGCCACACTCTATATTAGACGGACTTTTCCTGACGGACTTTACCTCTCATCACACATTTCACACTTTTACATGATTTCACACAAAAATATGAAAAATATTTTAATTTTGACTTATGATATAAGATAAGATCATGTATCCTACTTCAAAATTAAGTTATTTTTCCTAATTTTGTGTTTCTGTATTCTTTCTCTGGTTGTAATACTTCGCTTTGCCAACTTTAGGGGCAACACAGTTAGTAAATCATAAGTTTCTGAAAAATGTATGTTTGTTACCTTAATTTTGATTATGAGTGTAGTTTGAATGTATAGTGACATAGAATAAAATTCAAATCATTAAACCATACTGTCATACGAGAAAAACCATTTTTTATACTACGACTATAGAAATTTAGTAAACAAATAGTTTGCAATGAGTCAAACGTTCAAACCAATATTAATGACATTGGTTCAAAAGTTACACTAAATTACATTTCTAAGAAAATTGAGTCTATCTCATTATAAAATTTTTAATCCTTTCTCAAATTTATTGGACAAAATAAGGGAAAACAGTTAGCTTCGTGAATTTTATCTCATAAATCGATTTTATTTCCATGTATTATGTTTATAAAAACGTGTATGCACTTACGCTTGTCGTAGAAAAAAACAAATATAGTTTAAAAATGGTGTCAAATAGGGTTAAAAACTAAAAAAAAATCTTTTTTAAAAAGTATTTCTTACAAAGAGACTTAAAATAAATTGTTAAAAGTAAACTATATTTATTTTTCTTTCGAAGAAAATAACTCTTTTTGAATAATTCAAAAAATTACAAGGACATAAAAAAGCAAATTTAAAGTTAGTTTTTTAAAATAAATAAAACATATTTGTTTTCACTTTATAAATAAAATTTAATTCTTGAATTCCTTAGAACAAATAAAACTAATGTATATATATATATATTAGATATCAGATGAAAAATTTATTTGTAAAGCTAAAAATTTTATCCTCTTTGTTATAACCCCCCCTGGGTTCCACCCTGGACACCAAGAATAATTTGAGGCAAATAATCACAAAGAGCCATTTGTATAATAATAAATTATATTTATTCACTTGATTCAAATATTAGAAACTCTAATGACATATAATATTTCTATGTTACGTCAAACAAAATGGATTTACCTTTAATATTAAGTTAAATTATGAAATATGAAATTACTCAATGGCTACGCGTAAGATCAATAGGGTCTACCAAAATAGGAGGCCTGAGAAATACACGCAAATCGCATTATTAGCTTTCATCAACTTAAACTAATTTTATTAAACAATCGCTTGTTTTAAGCGATAATATACTATAATATATCACCTGGTATATTAGCTCCTACGATGCCTTCGTAGAGTACTAGCAGTAAGGCTTCACTAACGTAATCCAATTGAATCCTCTAAACTTGAGGCTGCTACTGCTGCTGCTGGCTGAATAGCCTTCATTCTTGCTAGCTTACAACACTCTACTTAAATACCCTATCTACTATACATATCCCGTTCTCCTCTCAGAGTTGATTGGAAATATACGCGAATTTATAATCCCCAAACAGACGCCTAAGAATATTAGTGGAAAGGTTTCGTACAGATTCGTCACAACTGCCTCCAAGAAGAAAAAGGGGATTTATTCGAAGGTCACAAATGGCCTGAAATAAATTACGTAACAGACTCTAAAAACTTAAATCATAGCATCTAAGACTTTAATATATATCTCATCATCTGATACTTTACGAATTCTCCTACTCTAAGGGAAAGAAAAGCATGGCGACCACAAATTTCGTTTGAAATTTTTCGTTTGAAATTTGATGCTTGTTTGACGTAACATTTACAGGTTTAGAATTCCCTACAGCACACCCAATTTTGACTCTGAGGCGAGGAAAAATACCACCGAAGTGGAAAACAAAAAACCTGCATATGTGCTTTACTTAAACACTTAAATACTAACAAACTTATTATTGCTTCATTTACAGATGAATCGTCGCTCTTTCCATACAATGATCAGTGTCTGCTACCCTGAAATGAGAACTTTTTTTAAGGAGTCTGAAAAAACAAACATATACTGTAAGTACAAAAACATTCACATTTTGCACATAATTTTCTAATACATCAATTAATGCATCTGGCTGCTTAAAATTCCCATTTCATGCATGCTGCGCTTGTTAGTGTTATTGTTAGCACTGCATAACTACGCCGCGTCCCAAGACACCAGATGTGAAAAAAAATATACATATGCATACAATTTCAAACATTTTTCAATAAACCATTAAAACAAATTACCAAAGGAATTGTCGCATCTTAGCGAAGTCATACAAACAAGTAAACAAATGCGTTTTTACAATTGTTTTCTCCATATTTATATAAAAAAATTAACAAGACACAAACTTATTTTTCTCTTCTAGAAAAACACACTCATTGTAGTGTCCACTTTTACTTGGCTTCTTAAAAATTAAACATCCGACCGTGACTTGCTTCATTGTAATAATTCTTCCGACACTTATTCGAAAGAATAAAAAAAAAGAAACGGTACAACCTTATTTTTTCTCTTTGTCATCTATTCGCTCGTATCCGCCGGACAAAATGGAAAACAAAGAGACAGACATTGTAAAACGGTAGTAGGAATTAGCCCCGCTAATTGAGAAATTGATGAAGTTTTTTACTCAGAAAATTAAAAAAAAAAAAAAAAAAATACACAACACTTTACATGTTAACATTTCATTGATGGTATTTAAAATAAGATGGTGTATTATGTCGCCAGACGTATCGAAACCAGATGTTTGGAAGCTGCAATTCGATATTGTATCAAGTTTGACATTTCCTGATCCACCAAGAAGACAGCAAAAGGAATATAAAAAATATCTTAAAGCATGACGCTTCAAAATAAACGAATGACCATTGCATACAAAATAAACGATTATTAACGAAATTGTGGCGCATCATTTTTACAGTTAAGAAAATTGACAACTATTCATAGATTATCAGATGCTATTTTACAAAAGACGATAAAAATTGGATAACAATACCCCCTTTTTTAACGTTCTTTAACAGCATGACAGAAGTACACTATGCAAAGAAATGTAATGAATGTGTGGTATAAATATCTGAAAAGCATGAACTATATTTTGATTTAACTACAGTAAAATCTGACGTATAACGTGCACTTTTAACATAATAAATAAGATCGAAATTTAAGACTGCGCGTTATGCACCGGATATAGAAACAAAAGCGTTAAAAGAAAAAAATAGACTTATATTTATACTGGAAAACTATTTACTTTAAACAAATAACACTTCTGATGAACTTAAAAGTGTTGTATTTCAAGAAATATACTATTTTTCCAAAAGTCAGGGATAATACCTCGAATAAATTATTTCAAAATTTAAGAGCATTGCGCACGTATATTTCAGGTTTCCTCATTAAAAATGGAAGTGTGTGGGAATGTGTTATACGCCGAATATACCTAAAAAGTTTTAGAAAATGAAACTCTAACATATAAGAAAATGTTATGTACGCCAAATTTTACGGAATGCAAAGATTAGTCCTACTTCATTCAATTTTGTTAGCACAGTGCAATAGATTCACGCATAAATATCTTTAATTTTGTACATACATAAATTTATGTACAAGTATATATAGAGAGAGAGACGCATGCGCGCACACGTGTTAATATCTATATACTCTTATATAATTGTAGTCCAAGATCTAAACAATTAACGTTTTATATATATATTCATATATATATATATATATATATATATATATATATATATATATATATATATATGTATATATATATGTATATATATATATATATATGTATATATATATGTATATATATATATATATATATATATATATATATATATATATATATATATATATCTTATAAAATTCTAATAATATAGGTAAAGTGTAAAAGAACTGTATATATTTTGCACGCTAATATTTAACAAATAATTCTGAAGTATGAACAGATAATTAAGTGTCCTAAGAGCTGTAACAATGAACTATGCTATCCTAGGCGGTGTATCTATTTTTAAATTATGATTTGCTTAATAATATATTTCCTGACAATTCTAGAAAGAGAAAACGAATCATTCAGGGAAGAGAAGTTTGGTCATTGTGTTTGGCAATGATCGTGTACATCATTCATCTCAGGTTCAGTGCAAATAATTTGAATGCTTCAAAGATTCAGAAAACTAAAACTGAAAATATTAACTTAACTAATACTTCATATATAAAATTTTTAACAGCAAAGCAAAAGTTTACTTATACATAAATCTTCCTTCATGTTCGTGATTATATTAGTCCAGGTGTTTTACTGAAAGAAATCCTCAAAGCTCAGATAGTGTTTCAATTCTGTGTAATGTACCTAATACAGTAAAATATATAGGGAAAGCTTGTAAAATACGGGCACTAAGGTAATATGGGCACATTTCAGCAAATGTATTATTCGTGAGTGTTTTGAATTGAAGTATTCGTACTGCAGCGTTGGGAAGACTCAGGCGTCATGGCGACTGTTTGATTTGTTTGTGTTGTTGTGTGGTTCAAACAGACCATTTCTAATGTAGGTAAATCTACCAGATATTTTAAATTGCTGTGGGTGTTATATGATTTGCTTATTTTTAAAATTTATTCCTCCAAATTAACTAATTTTACATAAATCCTATAAATTTACATAATCTTCTGTGAATCTAGTATCTGCTGGGGGGGAGTGGGTGGATTAGTTCCTTCTCATATTAACATCAGTAATGACGTCTATTGAATAATGCCACTACAGAAAATATAGGAAAATTTAGAATAATATAAGCAGTGCTGAAACGTAAAAAAGTTGTACTTTTCAACCCTATTACCGGAGCATCTTCTAGTCCTTTGAGTTCATCTTCATTCCACAAACATCTTTCTTATAATAACTTAGACCATACTACAGCAGCACATGGTCATTATATTGTTACTACTGAGTTCCCGCAGTCAGTAGAATCATTTTTGGAGGAGCTGAGTCCAATTCCAACAATGAAAATGCCTACAGAAATCAAGGGGCAAGTAAGATTGCAAGATATATTTGAAATGCAGAAGATCTGGCTCAGCGATAATCAACCTGCGGCCCGTCGGGTTTTTCTGAGTGGCCCGTTAATGATACGTTGCCCTAAAAATTAATTGTTTAAGAACAATGTATTAAAGATTTAGCGGAAAATCCTATCGATCAAGAAATCAAATGGACCAATTTTGCTTTCGATGTCGTTCGGGTGTGAATTGCAACATCTTTTTTGTATTTTTTTTTGAAACTGTAACGGTTAGTAATAACAAATAACAGTGGAATAGGGTTTGAACTGGAGCAGTGACAATTTTATGGTTGAAACTGATTTTTAATAATAAAAAAAACACTGATTTATGTCTAGAATTCGGTCAAAAGTCCTCCTCTTTGCTGTCATTTTGCATTTGATAAAATAATGTTTGAAAAAAAATAAGAGATGCTTTGTCAAAAGAAACAAAATCAAATTATAAAACGGCTTGACAGTTTTGTTTTTATGTTTTGTTTGTACGGTCATGAATGAAATGGAACCGAAATTGCAGGTATAAGAAACTCGGTAAAAGAGGCATAAAAACGAAAGATTTTTTTATGTGTGTTTGATAGATATTAATATAGTATTAACCTCTTCAGGACTAGCGTAAGGAGAAAAAAGCGTTACCTCTGACCCGTACGTTTGCATAGGATACGCACGCACGGGACCGGGCAAATTTCCCTGCTAAGCCCAATTTCCTTTAAAAATTCATATAAAGTTTTAAATTCAATTAAAAAAATACGCTAAAACTTGCAATTTACTATCATTGATAATATTTGAACATGGAGTATAAAAATTTTCACTATATTTAAAAGAAAACAATTGCGAATTTAAAACAAAATATTTTCATTTTAATAAAAAAAAATGCATATACTTTTAAAAAAATTGACAAAAATCCCATACATTTTCATACGAATATAGAAAGTATTAGAAAATTAAACCAACTTATTCAAAATATAAACAGAAATCGATAGAGTATTAGATCACAAAACTTTAAATGTCCGATTATCTCGAAAAAAATCTAAACATGTGCAATTGTTTACATTCATAAATATATCTGATCTAATTTAAAAAAACATGAAGCCGAAAGCACATATTGAAGTCCAAAGATTTATGAAACAGTATTCGAAAAAAAAAACGTTTTTTTTTTATCGCCATATAGTCCTTGTATGTATATATACAATAAAAAAACGTTCCGAACTCTGACCCCACCGGTGTGATCATGGGCCTACGAGCAGGGAAAGCTCAATCACATATATAATACTGTGGGTCGTGGAGGGAGAAACGCGTCATCACATATATGTGATCATGGTCCTTAACGGGTTAAAAGCCAAACATGAGTTATAATATTTTAATCAATTTTCCACATTTTAACTGTCCAATATTGCCTTGGTTTTATGGTGTTTTCCCCATTAATTCTGAAGTTGCGGCCTGCATGAATTATCAACCATATGCCTGCGGCTCAGAGGGGAAAAAGGTTGAGTACCCCTGGTGGGGCTTCTACGAAGAAGACAGTTGCAAATGGAGGTCGTAGAGAAGGAGTAGTGGCAAAAAGCTACAGAAAGTGTTAGCAAACAGAATGTATCTTTCTTTTTCACTATTCGGGGTGCTAACTATTATTATGAAAATAAAGGACAGAAACGGGGGCAATATTCTGGCTCTTATTCCTCCTGGTTCCATGAGACATGCGCCGAATTTGAGGGTGGCTCGTTCTATTGTAATGAGAGTAGCTTTTGATATAAGGTCAAATCCTCATTAAAGGGTGTTTTTCTTTAATTTTCCAGTAATGTGTGTTAATTTAATAGCCTATATTATGTTCAACATTTACTTATTTTCATTTGTAGATGGAAACTTGAACACTTTTTGTTATACAATTTACTCAATAACAAAGGAATAAATTTACTTCTTATAATTTGCCCAACATGTAATTTGTGTAAAAATGCATTTCTGTTTTTAAAAAAGTAAATGTTAAGAAGTCGCTTTCTCTTATCCTTTTCATAAGGAAATGTACCCATATGTGTCCAGCAATTATGTTCACATTAACTAATGTTTCAATGAACATTTTAAAAATCATTTTTTTTTTAGTTTCGTTATACACACAGAGAAACAAGCGTTAGAGGTTTGCTCATATACCATTAGGAAGACCATACTGTAAAAATTGAAGTATCTTAAATTAGTAAAAGAGGAAAACGTTTTAGAGTAGTATATATTTTTTTCAGTTAATTGTTTTGGTATCCATATTTTTGCTAAGTTTAGACTAATTAATTTCAAAACTTTGAATTGTACCAAACTGGTTTTAGTCACGGCATATGATTTTTGATTTTGATTATATTGTTTGCTTCTGGTGCCACTGGAGACACTTCGGGTATAAGACTCCTGCACGCTTAAATTCTAGTGCAACGTGTCTCAAAATGTGGGGCGCGCACCATTAAAGGGGCATGATAACTTTACAAGGGGGACGCGAGCAAATTGAAAATTTGAAAAACATATATTTAAAAAAAAATTGCAAATTCACTGAAATGAAGCAAAATAATACTTTTTGACATAATAAAAGTAAAGTACACATTTACATTAATATGATATACTTATAAATGCATCATAACTACACATTGTAATTATTAACTACATTATAAATACCAAATTAAGAGCAAGATTAAATAATTACAAGTGACCCCTATGAGCTTGTACCATACAAAATTTAATTATTATATTGATAATTTGACGGTTTATAATGAAAATTGTGTTGTAGCTTTAGCGTCAAAATCATTATCATTGAATTGAATACATTGTTAATGTACTGAGTTGGGGGGTGCGATGAAAATTATGATTGAAAATTAGGTCGCAAGTATTCAAAGTTTCAGAAGCACTGCTCTAGAGGTTTAGTCAAAAAGCTGGTGTGGTGATGATATTTAGGAAGTGGTGCGTCAGGTCCAATGCCATCCTTGACGTTTGTTCAAAATACCGATATTCTATCGCCCTCATTTTGCTTCACACTGTGTCGTTCATAATCATTCACAAATCAAACAAATGTTTTTTTTAAATATTTAATAGTTATGCTTAGGGAATAATAAAACAAGTCATGTCTAAGGAAGATATTCCTAAATTATTCCAAAACAGTATTTATTGTACAATATATCAAAAGTAATGTTTCCAAAATATATTTCAGAATTTAATACTAATACCTGATTATTTATCATTATACTCCTTACATTGCCTAATAAATTGTTTCACATATACGTCAAAGTTTTAATTTTACATGACAACGTAATCAAATTATAGAAAATATTATCAGCTGAATACAGATTAATTAGTAATTAAAGAACGCGAATTCCTTAATTAGTAATTAGTTTCTAATAACAGTTCAAGTTTTCAGAGAAATATATGATTACTTTATTTTCATTTTGAATTAATTCGGAGATATAAGATTCAAATTTTCCTCTTAATTTTTCATCGTAATTTATATTGTAAGGAATTTTGAATTAGATAAACAAATAGTTAAAAATAGAGAGAATTTGAAGATGGCTTCTGCATGTTAAATGACTTCCCGATTGCATACTGAATATGCTTAAAATAATTCATTTAATTACATTTAATTTTATTCATATAACAACAAAACAAGGAATTAAATATTCTTAATACTTTGACATTTAACATACCCAATGAGACATGAATATTAATGCTTAAACTTTTTTCACTATATATTGAAATATTTTTTTTCTAGGAATATTTCTGCTCACTATTAATAAAACTAAAGTTTATTTCTTTTAAAATTAAAGTATTTTTGATTAAAACTCAATTTTTGAATTAAATTACTAGTTAGTTGTATAACAGATTCGTATATTTAAATAGTAATTATATAATATTAATTATATAGTTTTAACGTAATTACTAGTAAATAATTAAAATTATTATTGTTATGAAAATCTTCGTAATCTAGTTAATAAGAGTGGGATGCTTAAGGATTATAATTTATTTTATAGCTTATAATGCTGTAAAAACACTACAAATTGTTTTTACATCGAAGGTCATTATTTCTTTGTAATATACTGAAATAATTAGTTTAGATGGAGTAAACATAATTATATATAAAAACTACAATTGCATATAGCGTTATTTTTGCTTTTCATATCCTAAAATAATGAATGAAAATAATTTTGTATTTCATTGACATCGCCATATATTTTATTACTACTTAATTATTATTAGGAAAGAAATAAAAATATTTTGCAACTATACATTATATCCTTCAAAATTAAATTTACTGTCACGTAATTATACGGTCTTGTCTTCTTGGGATATAATTTAAAGAAAATGACAAAGTAAACAATTCATTAGTTACATAAATAAAATAAATAAATAAGTAAAAACAAGATGAGTTTTATAAAATATGGCTTCTTTAAAAAAAGTCCCAAAGAAATACAATGCTTGTTTAAAAAGTATGCGACTCAATCTTCCCGTTCACAGTAGAGATTCCAAAACAAGGTCTCTGTGTCCAGTGAGAGGTGACAACTTAATGCACATGCTTGGAATTTTTTTTCTTTATGCCAGTGTATCAATCACTTCATGTTGGCAAATGAATGAGCAGCTGTTAAACTCATGCGTGGTTTTTTTCTTTTTCCCTAAAGGTAACTAAACGAAATGAGTATAGGTACTGCATCCGATTTTGTCTCAAAAGTTTGTTGACTTTTCAGTGAAACAATAGGTCAGACTTAGCAAGTGCAACAAGTTCTATGGCAGTCTCACAAATTAAGGAGATGTGTAATCGATTCATAAGTCATCTCCCGACGGTAGAAAGAAATCAGCAATTTGATAGCCCACAAACCGCTGGAACAGCTGTTGTTGAAAAGGGGGAATTCTATAAGTGAAAGATCGTCATTTGATCGTAAGAGAGACTGCTGAACAAAATTAGATCAGTACAAGCTATCCATGTACAATTTCCACTGATCATCCACAGAGAGGCTGACAAATTTCTTCCTAAGCTTCTAACGGTAGAATAGAAAAATCCATCTTGCAGTTGCACAGGACCAACAAGATACTATCAATCCTCAATCTGGCTTACGACTTCTGACGGTTCCCGTAAATGATAATGCTACTGAAATAATGATCCCGTTTTCAGATTAGAGATGAGATAAGGCAGAATTTAAAGGCAGAGTTGAGCACCATTTCAATAGAAGCCCCTTCCAAAAGCGTTTTCAGCAGTGGAAGGAATGCGGTATGATGGTTCAAGGGCCTACTTTGAATTTCATTAGGATTCTAACCCCACAAAATAACTAAATATACTTTTTTTGTGGCCAAGGGTTCGATACATTTTTGAGCAGATCTTTGTATGCCCTGTTAAGTCGGTATTAATAGAATAAAACTGAAATTTAATTTGAACTATACGAATTAAGTAAATTATTTAAATGTGCATGCCGTGAATAATTAAAATATACAAATTTACAAGATATTTGCTACTTAATTTAAATAAATTTTTTAAATGTTTTAAGTTATATATACATATATACATACATACATATATATATATATATATATATATATATATATATATATATATATATATATATATATATATATATATATAGTCTAATTCCTCAAGTTATCCTGATTACAAATCACCTATCAATGTAAAGTAGCTGATATTATGAAATTTGAGGGAAAAATATATATGTTAGTAACTGTAAATTTAAATATACAAAGTATGTCGGATTTATAAACTAGCATTAAATTTAATTGGTTTGATATGGAAGATTTTATATAAACTGCATGTTATATATACCTTAGTGAATATTTCAACAGCAAAAAAATTGTGTATAATTAAGTATAAAGAGGCAAGACTATTTTTAGTACTTTATCATTCATGTCCTTACTCTGAACGGAAACTAAAATGGTATAAATAAATAACTTTTCGACCACTATGAATAGAAATTTTAGCTTATTCAACCTCATCCTTTTAAAGATTAATGTTTCTTTCGTGCAGAAAATAAACTCCAGACTTCATAAAAGATAATTAAATGTCACAAGCAAAGAAGAACGAGCTTATTTATACCAAAATGAGCAAAATGTTGTCAGATGTTGAATCTAATGTGCTTATAAGGAGTTTTTGTTTTAAAAAAATATGTACTAAATATCAATATAACTCTTATTTTATCTTGATTTCACAAATAATATTTGCTACTTCATAGCCTATACGCAGTAACAAACAACCACTGACATGGATTGACACTTCAACTTTATTTAGTTCGTCGTATATATACTGTATATATAGTTTAATGTATTAATAACTTGTTTGTGATATTTTTTCTTATCACAAGCCATGATTTAATATCAGAATGATATTACTTACGTGATACATGTCTCAGGATATCAAATCGTACTTTATTATTCTCACTAAAGCTTAAGGGGAAAACTCGCAAGGTTAATATGTGTAAGTGTATGATGTAGATATAAAAAATCAGTATCCTATTATTTATATATATATATATATATATATGTAAGTAAGGATAATTAAATTAGATTAAAAATTAAATTCCCTATCTAGCACTTGACTCATCTTTCTCAGTTCCCACATATTCAAATATCAAACTAATCACCCATTTATTTCTTCGAACATATGGCCTAGCCAATAAACATGTCTAATTCAGATCGTTAGATTTAATAGTCAACATATGTCAGCATTAACTTTAAAGCACCCTCTTCAAATCCCCGCGATACTTACCAGATGTTGTTCAAGCGTTATCCATTTTAACCGAAAATCGTGGCGTGCTTTTTTACTCCCTGCCCTTAGCGTCAGAAGAGATATTGAGACAACGATTGAATAAAGATCTTCCTTTTTTTTTAAACTTTAATCTGATTCTGTCTTAAAAATCATGACATATATATATATATATATATATATATATATATATATATATTTTATAATAATAATAGTATATATATATGTATATATATATATATATATATATATATATATATATATATATATATATATCAGCAGATCCAGAGCCACTTTCTACTAAAAGAGAGATGAACAATCAATAATTATCAAAACTAAAAAGAAAAAAAAACTCGAGAGAAATGGCAAGATAAGCACAACATAAGATTTTAGAAAGGAATTATTAGAAATTAATAATAATAGAATTTTTATACATAAAAATATGGATGCTATAGAATTTTTATATAAGCATTGTTGACTTAAGGACAGTCTTATATATAAAACAATTCATATAAAAGTGGAGTTAAACATGTTTTTGCCAGCCAACCTTCACTTTTTTCTGTTAATAGTAATGGAGCAAAAATCTACTGAAAACAATGCATATAATATCTAAATTCATTACAAGAAAAAGGTAACTTTACCTAAATTTTTAAACTAAATTAATCTTTTTTTTTTTTTTGGTCAGCTTCCAACCAACTCTCCCCACTTTCTATTCTACATAATAAATGAACAGTAAAACGAATAACGTAAATAATTTAAAACTAGCTTATTCATTCAATAATAAATATCATATTTTTTGTTACTAATATTTTATTCCTAATTGTCTTTTTTTCTTTTACAATTTGATTACAATTTATAAAAAAATGATTGGTAGGAGAAAAAAAAATACAAACTTGCTTGAAAAATAGATAACTTTTGGTAGCACATACTGCAATATCGAAATAAGCTTAAATATTCCTGCATTTATATTTTACTTTTTTTAACGTCCACAAAAGCATAAGTGTGAAGCATAATTCAATTTAACATGAGCTAGTGTTCTTATTACATCCTTAACACTAAAATAATTGGCTACTAGATATATAATATGATATTAAGCATCACAAATTCTTTAAAATGTAAACACGTCATTTTATTAGTCGTAATAATTAAAAATAACTTTAAATCTTTTCATTCAACATGCCTTAAAAATCATCAAAATTATTGATTTGGATAAATAACAGTAATATATATCTAAGTACTGTACAACTAAATTCATTACACTTTACTTATAGCATCCGGTGCAAGTCATTTGAAGTGTTTAGCATTGTACAGAGTGTTTTTTTCCAGGTATAAAGTTTAGGTTGGCAATACTTTC
>BMAU01002598.1:0-23449 GCA_019973935.1 Trichonephila clavipes | reverse complement strand
GGAAATTTTGATATTTTATTATATATTATTGTGTACCGATATATTGGCCGGCCCACAAAAAAAATGTTCGTTGTGGGCCACATGCAGCCCTCGGGCCGCGAGTTTGAAACCCCTGGCGTAGAACATCTTTTTTGTATAGGTAGGTATCGATTAATAATTTTTTCTCTCCTTATAACCGCGATTCCATCTTGTAGTGCAGTGCTCCGCAACCCCCAGTCCGCGGATCAAATGGTGCCGGGCAGTGGCATAACGGAGAATACTTGGGGCCCCCTGCAAAGTCCGGGCTTGGGCCTCCAAGTTGGATTTTACAAAGGGTAGTCAGGCTGTGGGCCCTCTAGAGACCTGGGCCTCCCCGCAATGTGTGCGGGGGTGTACATTACGCCACTGGTGCCGGGCCGCCTAAAGAACATTAAACTATTGCCATTTTATTTAAAGTGATGCATTTCTCTCGGATTTGTGCAACTTTCCACGGAAATCACTTTATAGTCCGCGTTAAATTACTTTTATTCATTTTTGGTGTAACTATATTTGTTCTGAAGGCATATTCAAATGTAACTAAACTAAAATTGTTAAATCAAAACAATCTAAAATATAAACAATCAACGTGTCCCACCCTCAGCGGGCCGCGGTAAAATTATCAAACGTTGACCGGTCCGCAGCGATAAAAAGGTTGCGGAGCAATACCTTAAAGTATCTCTGGCGCTTAAATCTTTGAAAGAAATGACCAATTATTCTTCCGTAACCTCTTAGCTTATGATCTTCGTTTGCTATGCAGCATGTTATCCTTTTTGACACGCTCATTCATTTAGCAAGAAGCATCTTCCTTCGACAAGGATTTCGGAGAATTCCCTTCCTGACTGCTTTGACGAGAGCTGTTGCTCCCACTGAACGCTAGCGACCTCTTGCAGTGCAGCCCGCAATTCTGTTGGTGTCAGAAAATTCCTTTAACAGAAGAACTCCTTGCTGTCTGTTTAAGAGCATTAAAAATGTACGACGAAATTTTCTTTTTTTAATGCAGAGCATTATCTGCTACACCTTTCTGTTCAAAGTGTTGTTCTGACTGATTTAGAGCAGCATGTGTGAAGGATTACACTTTTTTGGAAATATACTGCAGACGATTACCAACGGTGGAATTTAAGATCGTCCGAGTCGCAGCAGATATAAAAATTTGAGCCGACGATCTCAAACTTTTGTGTCAGAACTTGTGGCATGCGACTAAATACATAATATTCAATATGCTGAACGTACTGTTTCATAGCCGGGATCATATTTTTACCCTACCCGATCTAGTTACATTCCTTTTCTTCTCTATTTACTAATTCTTATGTTTGTTTTCCTTTTCTTTTTACGAAATTTCTATTTTTATGTAGTTAAGTTTAATTGGCTGAAACCCCAATAAACTGAAGACTGCTTAAGGATACACAGAAATAACTATATTTGCAAATACAAAAAAACTGCAAAAAAAAAAAAAAATGATAAGGAAAAACAGTAAGCAACAGTAACTACAATTACTCATGTCAAATAATTTTTTAGTCATCTTGGACCTTTGGGGGGAATAAAGGACCAGACAACATTTCTCTCTGATTCGATTACAGATTTTTTCCTATCCCTTTTTCTTAACTCAAGAGATTTTTAGCAATTCAAATTTTAATCGAAAGCTTTATACTTATATTAATTTCATTCCAAAAGCAAAAAATAAAAAACTCATGTTTGCAAAACATGGAATTTATTATTATTATTTTGGTAACTTATTTAAAAGCTATTTAACCAGAAAAAAACCACCGTTTAGTATATTTTGGGAAAAAAATATCCAGCGCAAACAGAGAACACGGTATGAGGCTTGGGAAAATTAATGTTAGCGTGAGGGTTATTTACGTTACAGAACTTACATTTTGTATAGAAGTTATTCATTGTGTGTTTAGAACAGGAGTATCCAACCCAAATGACCTTGCGAGCCATTTCGGAAAAACATAATCTCGCGGTCCGCACATAAAAATATGTACCTTTATATCGGATTTGGAAACAAAAAAAAACATTTATTGGGGTGAGAATTTTAAACAGAATGAACTATTATTATTGTTTTCATTATTTTTGATGTATACAACATAATAAAATAATGTTTATATAATATAATAATGCAATGATTAAATAATGTTTAAAATATTATAGTTGCCATTTTCTTGAAAATTATGGTGTTCCTTTTGGATTGATCTTTCGTTACTCATTGTTGAAATTCGATTGTGATGTCATTCCCAAACGATTAAGTATACATTGCCCTTTATCTTAACCGTCCTGTGAATATTTTTCTTAAACTATAAAAATCATCTCTGACTGTCTCTTGCTTTTTGGGCACTCCTAACAGAAAAGGAGGAGGAGAAACGAAATTCGCACACACACAGAGAATCATGTACCATCCATAGTAAAGAATATGCATATTGCAATTCGGAATTTATTAAAAAAAAAGTGTAACACACCGTTTAATTCTAAAACAGAAATGTAGGTGGCGGTACTTGTGATGGAAGTGTGACCGAACGAAAAACTGTGTTACCCGTCGGAAGAGTTTGGAACTGAATGAGTGAGCGTTACTCATCTCGCTGTCCAATCCTGTGGACTATGTAACTAACCTAATTTTCACTTATTTCCTCTAAATGTTTACCCTGTATTGTGTTTAAGTGTCTGTCCATTGTAACTGTGTTATTTTATGTCATTAAAATATTTTAATTACCCCGAGATCTTGTCCAATATTTTGGTTTACCCAGTAATGACGTAAGAGACCGTTACAAAAGTAATTTATTATAAAAAAATCAAATGTAACTGTTTGATAAAATATAAATCTATTTTATTCTAAAGGACTCTGCTCAAAAGAATTTATTTTAAAAAAACAAGAACAGGTAACAGGCAAATACATTGTAGATTTATATATATATATATATATATATATATATATATATATATAAATTTCCCCTCAAAAAATTTCAAAATGAAAAACTTTAAAAATGTGATACTTAAAATTTTTTAAAAAGGGTACTGGCGGGCCGCGTGTTGGACACCCCTCGTTTAGAATATGTTATTTGTGAGGGAGGAGTCACCACAACCGTTCTCTTAGGTGTTATCAATTGACTGTCTTCTCCACTGTCGGGATGGGGTGGAGAGTTTCTGACACCTCGAATTACACTCAGTGTTCCGGCTTGCACGTTCTTCCGTTGGTTTCCTCAAGGTTATCGATTTCGGTATGGTGTCAGATGAAAGGACCACGCAATATTTAGGGGTGCACGTGTGCAAGGAACGGTGTTATGCTATCTACAAAAAAAGAAGCCGATTTTTCCTCTTTGGGGACATGAAGAAGTCACAGGGGTTATTGTTTTAATTTATTATGATGTATATATATACATATTCAGTGCAAAATACATCCCACAATTTGTTTTTAAAAATTAATTGAGGTATAGCCCCCAAAGGTTTTATTAATTCTGTGAGAGGTTTACACCTCTCTCTTGGGCACTTAGATATGTGGACGGTAGGGAAGAAATACTCGCCATGATCCAATCAATCTATTTATTTATCGCACAATAAAACAACACAAATTCAATTAATAACATCAAGAGAATGTCTCGGTGCTAACCGCGAAAGTGGAACAACGACGGTAATACACGAAAGATTAGGAAACTATCAAACTTGATCCTTACTGTGTATAGGATTTAATCTATCTTCCAATTTCTCTAATATCAATTTAATTTCAGTGAACAATCGTCACATTTAAGCCCAAAGATTTCCCAATAGGATTAGTTGAAGGATCGCGAATAGATCCGTCACAACTAAAAGAAAAAGAATATTTTTTTTTAAAAAAAAAAGGTTTGGTGTACGATACAAACACATACCAAATATACATAAATAGATAAACAGATTTGTGTTTGTATTATTTTCATAGGATTTTGCTCAGTATTAGTAAAAGAAAGTTTGAAGGTTGGCACTACCATTAAAACTGGTGAAACCCCATTTTTATGTAAATTTAAAGAACGTCCTTAGGCAGTACTGCTTATAATACTGCAGCATTCATCATTTTAAGTTTCCAATATCTCAATGAAAATTTTATTTTTAGAGCTCGCTTAAAACTATATACAGTGCAATACGTATAGTGCGAAAACGCTGAAGACGAAATATCGGTTGACGCTAAATAATACAACGGTCCAGACAAACTATTACGTATTTTCATACATATTTTTCTCTTAACGCGAAACGAAAATCTTTTAACACGAAAAACTTACATTCCCTTCTGGGAATGAACAAAATACGGAAAACACCAGCGGCGCAGACGAGATTTAAGGGGGGGGGTACTTGAGAAAGTTTCTGTATTATTGAACTGCCCTACTATATCACCGGAAGAATTCTTTGTAGTAGATGATAAGCCCCAATTAAGGCATATAAAGACATTTGGAGTTTGTTCAAAGTTTAAAAAATATCATTGAAACAGATTCCTACGACGACAATCAAATGAATAATGCAGTTCCTGTTCCCATGTCAACCGAAATGAGGAACATCATGAAAAGTATGCGTAGTTATTTAGACGCACATTCCAATGGTGAAAAGAATAACGAAATGGACGACATCGAACAATTTTCTGATAATTGGATGCTAAAAAAGACAACGCATGGAAAAATATCAGATTAGTTTCCAAAAACTCAATAAAAGTTTTGTTTTTCAAATAAACTTAAAAATTTTGTATTAGATTCCATTAAGTTCTCGTGAATGCTTTTGTTTCCCCGATTTTAATTAAATGCATGCATATATACACATCTAAGTAAATAAAATGTGTTCTAACAAACTTAATTTTGTTGAATATAAGGTGAGTGTTTTTTGCAATATCCTTGAAGGAAAATATTTTCTGAATTCTTCTTCCGAAATTCTTTAAACATGAAAAAATATTTCAGTTCCCTTAATTACGAGTTAAACGTTTTTCACTGCATTATTTTTAATAAAATATGTAATTTTTACTTGTACAAGATATACGTGTAAAATATGTAATTTATTAAAATTATTTTATCACGTTTTAATTAAAATATTATTTGATCGACACAAGTATATAATACTAATCTGAACTCATCCTAAAAATTTCTATATACTCTGTGAGTGTAAATCTATAGCAAATTAAGCAAAATAAATAAAAACAGCTATTCACAGAAAAGGTCATTCGATATTTTTCAAAAAAATTGGGGATATTATAAGATTTAAATTTACACAATACCGATGAGGGTCATTTGAGAGTCAAAATTATTGAGTATATTTGCATTTAAATTAAAACTAAAAGCACGGAACAGATTTAATATTATTTGGGATAGGAAATAAAATATATAATTAGCCGTAAAACAAATTTGATTATTTTTTTTTCGCGAAAACAGTAAAGAATTTAATTACCCTTTGTACGTACATCGAAGCTTGATTGAGAAAAAAAAGCACACAAGATTTATTTAAGCCCGACAAGCAGTATTTATTCAAGAAATTCAATGAAAAATAATCACTTAGGTGTGGATATTTAAATTCTTTTAGTTAGAATGACAGATATAAATAATATTTGGAAGGAATGAGAAAAAAATAAAGTATATTATCTGTTTCTCACGTTATTAGCCTAAAACACTAACACTTATATTTTTTTTAAAAAAAATGTATTCTCTTACGAAAACGAATTCTTACAAACCATTAAATCAATTATTTCCAAAACACAATAACGCAATACCATCAGTTCCGGAGCTTAAAAAGTTCGAAGACCTTTTGGCGCAAATTGCTTGGCGTGGCTTTGGCGACGATATCGGAACAAATAGCAGCCCGTAAAAATCTTCCTGATTCTATGCTCTTCCAGTTGAATAGAAGCAGAAAATTTCATTCTAAACACAGTGTTTAAGCAGTGGATATTAGTTTCCCTACCCCATTGACAAAGATTCGTAGCGTGCGTTATGGAGAAATGATGCCGAATTTTCGGCGCCAAAATTTTAGATTGGCAGGTGTAATATCTGCGAGGGAGAATCTCTAAGATTTGAAATATAACTTCCGTTGTTAACCACATTAGCTGGGTCTTTGACTTTGCCAAGGGAATAAAATCATCAATGGTTCAATGACTTTGACTATTGGTTCCGATTTTTTTTTTCTTGCTTTGGGTGAGAGAGAGAATTAAGCTTCCATTTCAGTTATTTTTGTATTATAAATAAGTAATGATATTAATGAAACAGTTTCACATATACATTTGTATAATTCCTTAATAAGGACCTTAAAGCCTTAATAAGCGCTTAAAATATTTCCAAAACTGATCATTTGTTTTTATTTTTTGTTAATTTTAATCGACGTTCGAAGTTTCTGGTGGAAATATTTTATCAAGTTGATTCGAATTTCAATAAAGGAACTAAGAGCCCCTTAAACGCGATTTCTTTCCATTTTTTTAATATATTCTTTTTTTTATTTAAAATATTAAATCGAAAAATAAAAATTTAATTATTTTCTTCTAATAATTTTTTGCTTGAGTTCTCGTCCCTGAAAATCTTATTTTGTTAAAATGAAATATTTACCTTTTTGAGCAATGAAAAAGTTTAGTAAATATTAATAATAAATTATGTCGCAGAAAGTTTAAATTAACGTAATGTTTATAAAATTCGACTTTGTTATATAATTGGTTTTTCATGTAATTTTATTCTTATGAATTTAAAAAATATTTGGACAAAGGATCCAAATTTAAAAAATCCGAGATTTCTTATATTACGAATGCTTTCGTTAGTTTTTATGAGATTTTGCCTTTTTTTTTTCAATCTGATTGACATGTACCTGGTAAGTTATTTTGTTTTGGAATTCGATTATAGTTATTCTCTAATTTAAAGTTTCGCAATTAAATCTTGTAATTGACCTCATAATTTTCATGAATCATTTTCATGCATTTATTTCATACACACACAAAGACCACAATTCATGTTTCATCGCTTCTATGTCAACTAATATGGCACCAAATTTTCCCTGATTTTTACAACTTGGACTTAACCTGGTTGGAGATTATACAAAAGAGCTCTGCCTATATTGGAATAAAATTGATACACAAATCAAATCTCTAAAAGAAATTAACTTCTAGCAATTAAAATTTACTGTTTTAAAATTTTTCAGAATCCACAATTACTAAATTAAATTAAAATTATTCCGAATTTAGGAAAAACAAGCAAGCAAACGACTCTAAATCTTTAAATATTTTAAATAAAATTGAGCGCTCATTAATAATAAAATAACCAAACAAAATATAATTCAAAGAATCCATTTAAAAATAATTTAAGACAAGGAATTTTTTAATAAGTTCTTTATTTTATCATGTGTTCCATATGTTTCCTTAAAACATATATTCTTATTCCTTTTTAAATAGATACTTATTAGCAGACGTTTCTCCCCCCCCCCCAATTTAACTGATATCTTTTTTTTAATACCGCAATGAATCGATATTACACAATATTATTATCGATATTTCTCACAACATAAAATTCTTTTTACTTTCACGAAAAATAGGGGGGGGGATAAAACATTTACTTTAAAATATTTCTGTTTGATATTTCTTTTACAGTTAGTAATTCGATACATTTTTATTTTCACAAGTCCAGAAATTAATTTTAGATATGAAGAAAATAAGTAAAGGAAATATTTTTATCGCAATACAAACAACGTAAAATATTCGTAAATCGGCCATCAAAATTTGTGAATTGCCAAATTTATACAAAGTTTCAACCATATGAAAAAATATAATAATTTTTTTAAAAAATTAAGCAAACAAACGACTTGAAAATATCAGAAAATACAGTTGAGTCAAAATAAAAATTCAACCAAAGAAGCAGATATCAAAACAATTACTTTGAAGCTAATAAAAAGACTTTTTATTGATCGAATTCACTTAAAATAGTGAATCTGATTTTTAAACGAAGTTCCGGTTTTTAAACAGGCATTGATATCACCGAATGATTATACACAATGTATTATTTCGATCAATGCTCGAATGTAAACATTACCTCGATTATTACTGAACATGAATCGAAAACTGGCGGATTTGACAGCAATCAGAGCAGAAAAAAATAATGGCTATCGAAAGTTGAAGATGTTTTGGCCTGACTACCCATCAGTAGGGGGTTGTTCACCCTTATGACAAGTGTTGAAAACTTTCAACTCTCAGAAAACATCAGAGAGCGATCAACTATTCTTATGTTGAGCAATAAAAAGCATGTGCTCGCGTCTTCCGGATTTAGCTTCATCCGAAACCGCGTTGTGGTTGCCATTTTGGCACAATTATTGCTCCTTTTTCGGATTACTAGCGGCTGATTAACACTTTACAGGTGAATCGCTTGTTTTGTTACGAACATAGTCTCTCTTTAAAGTTGGCTATTTTTTTCCTCCTGTCTCTGTTATCAAGTTTTAATTTATCAAAACAATTTATTTAAAAACACATACAATAATTTTATTATATAATTTAATTGAAATTATGTATCATAGCTGCAATAGAAATGTTCGGACAGTTATAAGAATTCTCTATTCGATAAATTTCTTAATAAAAAGTATCCTCAATTTTCAAACCGAGACTCAAGGAAGCAAACTTAAAACTTAATTATTGGCATCAAATTTTATCATGTATAGTCAGAGAGTGCGTTTTTTCTTCAAAACTTTACCCAAATTTCGATAGCCGTATATAAGCCGAGTTGAAAAAAGAAATTCTTATAATTTTTAAACATATTGCCAAGGGAGTAAAATTTGTGGAATATTTTCTTATCAAACAGCTGTGTAAAGTCAAATGCCACCGAAGAAAGTTTTATTTCTGGTACCTATCTGAAAATATATATATATAATGAATAATTGAAAAAAAATGTGTGATCTTGTTCCAATATCTATGCTTGCCATACTTTAGAAAATGAACCGGAAGAAAAATTCATATACGGCCCGTGATCGTCGATCTCTGTTTCATGCCCTGGAGGAAAAACTTGCCATATGCTGATTCTATTCATTTAGGCATCCCGATGAGTGAATGTGAATTCGGAAACTGGGATTCGGACACTGATTTTGAAGTATTTGTGTGACTTTTTTTTTCTTTTTTAAAATAAATTTCATTCAAAACACCCAAAAAGTTAAGGTATCCAACTTCGTTCGGTACCGTGATTTTGCAAAGCGCATAAATGGATAATTTTCATGATATTTAGTGTCACTTAGATTAGAATATATGCATAAAATTGTTTTAAGGACATTTTGACAAATAAAAAATTATTTAAATATAATATTTTGGTAAAAAATTAACTTAAAATAATCTTTTTTCCAAATGTTCTCCTTTTGTGAAAAATGCTTCTTTTATAAAAAATATCTTGCCTGTATATAGCTCAGACATCTCTATAGAGGCTCAACTAGAATTTTTGAAATATATAACTTAGAAGTGGGTTTATTCATATTTTACGACAACAGAAGAGAGAAATTTTAAGAAAAAAACGCCAATAATTATTTCAATGGTAGACTCTGAAAATAATGTGAATTTTTCAAAAATTCTAGTTGAGCCTCTGTAGAGAGGTCTGAGCTATAGACAGGCAAAAGATTATTATAATAGAACCATTTTTCACAAAAGGAAAACATTTAGAAAAAAGATTATTCTAAGTTAATTTTTTGCCAAAATATTATATTTAAATAATTTTTTTTGTCAAAATGTCCTTAAAACAATTTTATGCATGTATTCTAATCTGAGTGACACTAAATATCACGAAAATTATCCATTTATGCGCTTTTTTAAAATGACGGTTCCGAACGTAGTCGGATACCTTAAGTGATTAAAGTTGCTTGTGCATTAATAACGAAAAAAATGTTTTTTTCTTAAAGTACGTTTTTTTCTAAGATTAGCGGATCCATATATAAGCTAACCCCCGAACTTTCGATTTTGAAAAGTTCTAAAAATTATTTGCTTATACGTGGGAATACACGGAAATCATCTACCACTCTATTGTGAAATTCTGCAGATAATTTAACAAAAACATTTGTGTTTTTAGAGCTTAAAATAATTTTTCATAAGAAAAATGAAAGATTTTAATCATTTGCACATACCCTCTGTTTAATTTAAGGTATCCATCCGAACAAATTCAGAGTACTTTTCTAAAATAGTGTACTAAAACACTATAAATACTTTTTTTAATCATCAATGGAAAAACATAATAATACTTAATCAGCAATATTTAAATTGAATTATCTAAAGTGATAATAAGTGACATTTTAGCAATTTTTTAAAAAAGCTCAACTGCATTCATTTATTTAGGGAAATATACAACGATTTTTTTAATGTTTTATTAAAAAATAAAAATTTTAGGGCAGATCGAATAAGTATGAGAAATGTGACCTATTTAGAAGGCTTTGTTGAAATAATACTCCATAACTCAAAAAAATATTCATGGAGTAAGATTTATTTTAGTATATCCCCTAGAAAATAATATAAATATCATAGGTTCAAAACCTTTCATAGAAATACATTCATTATAGCTATCGCACTCGCCATGATGGATTTTTAACCTTTTAAATGCTCACTTCTGGTAGATTAAAGAAGGTTTTTCTAATTTTATGTAATTTTTTGCAACTCGGCCTCTAGTAACGTAAAAGCCAAGTGATATGTGTTTTATAAAACCAAAAAACTGCTCTGTTCAAAATAAATTTTTTTTAAAAAAATGTGCGATTTGATTGAAAGTTCGTTTTGACGTGTTCAGAGACATTAACAGTAAGCTTCATTATTGTTTTTTTTTTTAAACTTTCAAATTCCTTTCTCCAATAAAATCAAATGTGTAGAAAATTTTAAAATAGTTTTAAAGTCACATTCGTTTCGAATTCCTGAATTTTTCTTTTATGGAGGTTACAATTAACCACCCACGACAAAAGGGAAAATGATAAACAAAATTTTAATCAAGAAACTTTAAATTAAAGTAATAATCGAAAAAAACGGAGAGGCAAAATTATAATTTCATATGATGAAATAAATTTTATTACAAGAAAGTGGAAATAAATAGTTTCTGATGGTCGTCGTAGTATTAATTTTTAAATTTTGGGTTTGTAAGAGGGGTTCACTACCCTTTCTGACTAATTTAAAATTTGTGACGGTTCTTCCTATTTCCTGTTTCTTTCGTTCATTTCCGAACACAGTATCGATCGATTTAACACTATACTCATACAGGAAGTTATTTTCCGAATCAAAATTATACCTTTTGGAATATAACTTTCGATTGTAATTTGACGTGGTAACTTTAAAAAGTGGCAATTACAATCATTAAAACAAACTTTTAAATTTAGAGGGAATTATTTTCAATTCATCCATTCATAGTTTTTCCAGATGTTTCCGGAAATTTTAATTTAAAACCTATTGTTTCCCCGTAACAGAGGACAAAACTGAAAGGGAAAAAAGAGAATAATAATACTATGGCACATTCGAATTTCACTTTGACTTGTGTCAGTAATTATTGGAACAAATCTCTTTCGAATACTCACGTTAACGTTCGATAAAAAAGGAAAATTTCGGATTGCGAAAAGTCATTGACATTCTGAAAATGAATTATTTTTCTCTGTAAAAACAATCATTTTTTTTTCGATTTTTGCGATTTTCTAAAACCTAATAGAAGTACCTATTCAATTTAAAATTGAATGAGAATTATTGCTAATAAAATCTCGAATTCTTTTTTCTCCCTCTCTCAGAGATGTCGCTAGTTGTCCTGAAATATAAAACGTCTGCCAATTAAAACTGGATTCGTCACGAATTCCTTTTTTAATGAATATTTTGTGACACATGTAGAATCTAATTCAGCGAAAATTCTTTTCTTTTTTTTATTCTTATTTAATCTACGAAATCCTGCATGCAATCAACTTTTTAAAAACAATATTTTTAATTCCTTGCGTGAAATTTCGAATTCATACCTTACTGAGTTCTTCGAACTTTTAGGCTTAACTTTATTCTGAAGCCTCTCTGAATTTTTCTGTTCGCCGCATATTAAAAAATAAATGACTTTTTCGGTACAAATATTTTTTTTTGGATTTTTAATTTAATTTTCAAAGCAGTATTAATCATGAAAATGTATTTGCCAATTTAAGTTTAATTAAATAAAACATTGAAAAAGAATTGATCTTTTATTGCGAGCTGGCACAGATAAGTGTTTCTCTAAGTAATGAAAAAAAAACAGGTATTTATAATTTCCTAGAAAAATTTCTCTAAGCTTTCTAAAAATTCACTGAACTAATAAAACATATTCAAAACGATCTTTATTCCTTTTTTATAAAACACTGAATATTTTTCAGGAATAAAAATGCCTCTGGAAAATTTAATATGAAAGCTTAATTTTAAAATGTAGCCTCTTACAACTATATATTCCTTTAAAAAATTGGGTTTTTTTTTCTGTTTATTCATTTTCCACCTTTCTGCACACTCTTTTGAAAGAAGAAAAAAGGGAATTAAACACTCTAAAAAAATAATTCCAATTATCTTGTAATATCATGCGCATCTAAGCGTTTTTTCTACCCTTATTTTAAAACTTCTTTTTCAAGGACAGCGAATGATTAAATTTTTGTGATCGTTAAGTTAATTTTGTATATATCTTATGTTTCTACAACACAAATGGCGTTAGATATAACAGCGAACACTTGTTATATTTTCGCCTTTCGCCAGAATTACATTTAATACCTTAAGGTTTAATGCCTTGAAGACCTTGAAGTACTAACAAAGACATGCTTGAAAACTTTATAAATTCACTCAACAATGAAATATACAGCAAACGATGGAATAAACGTTCCAAGAAAGAAACATAGTTTTGAAATGAATTTTAATATAGATAACGATGAAGACGCACTTCAAATGAGCAACAATACAATCAGACAATAGCACGTTATTACGGGGATCAAAAGACGGAAAACTTTGAAAATTATGCGTGAAAGAGTAAAGAGATAAAAAGCTCCGGTTTGCACTAAATCGATCGAAAATAAGTCTGTATGAATGGATAATGGAAAATAAGCACCTTGAAAAGTACTTCATTTGATTAATAGATGGTGCTGAAGGGTTTCTGATTAGGGATGGCGATCTGAGATCGATTAATCTAAAAATCGATTTCTCGGACAAAAAATCGATTTTTTAAATCGATATGTATCACTGAATCGATTCAGTTGAATTGATATTTCCTCCTAGAAACTCGACATTCGATTTTTTACCTTTTTGGTGAAAACCATGAAGTTGGTAAAAAAACCATAAAACTAGTGTAATAGAAAAAAAAAAAATTTAAGTCAATTCCTACTTAGATTAACAAAGAAAATTTTTATTTTAGCTACTTTTTATTAAATAGTTACAATTAATATAAGTATGTATATACATAGGCTAGAATCACAACATTAAACAGTAATTAACTTTTATTAATTATCATTAAAGTATCGTATTGTCATCCAAAACAATCGCGTGTATGTAAAATTTCAGTTTAACTGAATGCTTTAAAACGTGAGAAAAAAACCTTTTCAAGTTTTGACACAAGTCGCCAAAAGGGTCGCTAATTCGCCAACGTGGCTGTATTTGTAATTCTTTAAATAATTAGTTTTAATCAATTAATTTTTATTAATTAAAATTAAATTATTGCATTGTCATCCAAAATAATCATGTATATTAAATTTCAGTTCAATTGAGCGCTTTAAAATGTATTTTATTAACGATTGAAAATTTCACCAAGATAAATAAATAAACAAATAAATATGATGTAATGCGTGGGATCATCCGTTCCTTGAGAGCGCCTTTTTTTGATTGCCGGCAACATCGCAAGTGATAAGCGGAACCATTTGGATTCCAGTAGACTTGACAGACTGTTGTTTTAAAAATGTTTGGATACTATGCATTGGGAACTATAAGCTATATAATCTATTTTCTAAACTTTTTAATGTAACAAATACATTTAGAAAATAAATGTCTTCTTTTATACATGACACTTAGATATGGTAATAAAAATAACTGTTATTGTCGAATTCCCTGATCTAAAAAAAAAAAAAACCCTATTTTACTGATAAGAAATCGTTTATATATATATTAGGGTATTTTCCTTGTTTTTCATAAAATGGATTTATATTTACATTTTAAATGCAGACTTGAAAAAAAATCGATGTTTCGAAATCGATCTTTTAAACCTAGATTTTTTTTTGTGAATCGATTCATCATGTTACGATTCGAATCGATCTTTTTCTGAAAGAATCGCCATCCCTATTTCTGATGTCGAATAGTACAAATTAGTGTTGTTTTTATTACTAATGCCACGCGATCCATGGTGCCAAATCGAGAACCACGAAATTCATCGTGACAAGGTCTACATCAGCAGGGAAACTACCTTCGAGATCACACCTCCAAACATGTTAGAACTTAAAACCAAGAAACATTTAGCATCAAATACAGGCTTGATAGCTCTTTAGAATTCACGTACACGGCCTGACAACAGCAGTTGAAGCTGTGCGCATAGAAATACTATTTTTAGCGGAAAAAGCTAAGTGAAACTGTTTTATAAGAATATGGGAGTTCTACTGTGGTATAACGAGCACGTCACTGATTTCGTAATATGTAAGATGGTTAAGGCTTACATACATGTTTTGCATTGAGCAGAATGATGCAGAAATTTAAAGCTACGGGTTCTTTGGATTCTCGTCCAAGAAGCCTTTGTTCAAAAACCCCCGATTCATCCAAAAGTGACCATCAGGTGTTGCTTAATTTCTTTTTTGTTCCTTGGAAAAAATCTTTAAAGACGTGTATAAAAATATTTTCTGTCTCTGGAGAACGCTATGCAGCATTGTTACAGAACAACATCATTCTAGAACTGCATGTAATACAGCCCAAACAACCACCGTAATGCAAGGTGGAGCACCTTTGCGTATCCCTGTTCAACGCCTTCCTCTCTTAACATTTATTATTCATTTTATTTATCCAACGCCCGTACTTGGCTTCATGACCATTTGAAGCCGAGCCTCCCAGTAGCGACTGACAATGTCATCAGCCAGGTATTCAACGAGTCCAGTGCATTGGAGCAGGTGGTCGCCATCCATTCTGGCATGCCGAAGAGTGGGCAGGCCTCGTTAACAGCTACGCCAAGCCAGTGGAGGTATACTCCCCAAAAATCATGTCCGGTAGTTAGGCGAAAGCGGGCAACAGCCTCGGAATCGGGCCCACAGTACCCAGAGTTTCCCATGGCTTTCCAAAACTCTTCGTCTTTTAGGTCAAGGCAGTATATTTGTCAATGTGTATGGAGATGTTCTTTGCTCTTCTGAGTGTCAGCTGAACTTCCGGCTGAGTCGACTCCGCTCTCTGCTTGGCTTTTTGGTCGGCCCTTTCACTGCCGGGGATCCCAACATGATTTGGAACCTACTGTAAAGCCACAGTCCAGCCATATCAGATGAGCTCTGCAATTTTAGTTCGGCACTAAATTGTGTTAAGACATTCAGTTAGTATATTACTGCTTCAAGCTAAAACTGCAGCTTGGGAGTCTATGAAGAAGACAACTTTTGCAGCAGCTTGGCCAGCAGATAGTAAATGTGTTGTAGCTGCACAGACAGCCAAGACCTCACCATTGTAGTTGATGGCGTTCTTTCAACTAATAACTAATCAAGTAGTTTTCTTTTTTATTTGGTCATATGAAAACCTGACATTTCTTCTATCCGTTTGGTGCAAACCGACGCTTTATATCTTTATTCCTTCCTGAGTTATTAATTTTTAAAGTTTGTGCTGGCTCCTGGATCATTCGGTATATCCAGCCGTCTTCAGTATCGCATCGCACACCTTCGTTCCGGGACACATGCCGCAACACATTTCGGCATTGAATTAAGTACTACCCGCTTGTTGTCTTAAGGCAGCCAGACCCACAAATCTCGAGTAATCCCTTAATCTTGCATAGCGTGTTATAGCAGCCTCTGAGGTTTCAACTATCCCTATTAGACATTCCTTCTTCTGAGCATATCTGTGATAGGCAGCAGGCAAGCCGTGAAAGAATCTGATTTTAACACAGGGAATTCTTGTACCTAATCCAAGACGTGAATTATTCTTCTGGTCAATTATACCTAAAATAGCGGACATGAATGAGAACACATTTCCTCATACACATATGTTAATATTCCACACATAACCATCAGAGTGGGCTGACTATTGTTCGCTATGGGCCCAATAGGCTATTGTACCTGCAGCGAGGTAACTTCGCCGGGCGATTGCGAGACTGGGACTATTTTATTCACCAGGGCATCATTCACTATCACATCCGTACATAGCGATTATCTCATCCCAAAACTAAGAGACATTCATCATTAAATACTCACTGGCATGTGACAGATCTCACAATTTTAAATCACAATCAAGTGCCACGGATATATATATATATATATATATATATATATATATATATATATATATATATATATATATAATATACCTAACTCTTTCTACTTAATTCTTCAAACTTACATGCCATAGCAAGTGAGGTCTTTTATGATTGATCCAATTTTATTTATTTATTACCAAGGAAGATCGAACTCAACCCCTTAGGGTTTAGAATTTTTTACTCAGTCTCCAGTGAAGAATATAACCGCAACAAGCCGAGAACGTCAATGTGATGCAGCCCACCAGACTGAATTTTTTGGAACAAAAAACTACATAAACATATGTGCACATACACACATATATTTATTGTTACGAACACTTCAGACTCAGCTTGCTTCTTTATTGAAACGGTATTGGGACGCGAAAGCTCGTTTGCGGCTCAAGGGAGGATAATTCTTTCAATAGTAGCAAATGAATAGGAATTATCTTGGTGACAAATCTGTTCGCAAAATATAGACAAGCTGTCAATTTGTCGACAAAAATAGAAGCTTCTAGAAAAGTACAGAACACCATAGGTTGATTCTTTGAAGAGGGAGCTTTTTAAGGGCTTAGAACAGGGATGGGCATCAAGTCGATCGACCAGTGGACCACCAGGACATTTTGGGGTGATTGCCTTTACCAAGACCAAAGATGCACTTACTGAAAGAAACATATTTATAGAATACCGACTCCAGCTAGACTGGAGAATAGATCAATGTGATTACGTTTACTTAAGCAAATGCTTCGATGCTTTTAAATGTGTAGACGACACAGGTACCTTCATTGGAAGCGGACGATGACGCTTAACACGTTCACTGTCTCTGTAGGTGAAAAAAGTGATCACTGCGATGCCAGCCGTTGAAATGAATTTTCACCACACGCCAACTGAATTGGATAGTAAATGTTGATGATCAGCTCTTCCCGTGACATCACGGGATTGGCTATTGGTACATCTTACCTACATCCTCTGCTTTCTCCGGATTGAATTATCGAGTTGATGCCATGATCCGCGATGGCGCATGAATTGGCAGAAAACAATTGTAAGTATATATATATATGCGTCGGTTTCAGATTCATCAATTCACATCTGTTCTCTGCTCGCTGCATTGAATACGCCCCCGCTCAACAGTCTAATACTCACTCATAGTTGTTCACGTATTCAACTTGAAAATTTTGTGTTACTTTGTTTTTATAGTAAAACAATAATTTATCATATTTAAAAAAGTCAAGAAAGTCTCGAAAACAAGTGTCAAGAATATAAAACATACAATTTTAATACAGAATATCTACACCTACGCCACTAGGTGGAACGCAACACCTAGAAACATTTAAAGTATCCCGTGCCCTGGAAAAGTCCACCCACCCCTTTCTTAGAAGGTCTCTTCTATGCCTAAGTAAAGATGCAGTAAAGCAACAAGATAGTCAAAGCTTGACAGTGACTGTGCCTTTGATTGACCTAATGCGTTATCGTGAATACAGATTTGTGTGAAAGTTGAATTTGAAATGTTGTGGATTTTACGTGTATTAATTGTTTCCTGTTAATTAAACTTGCTGTAAGTTCCAAAATAATTTTTTGCGATTTACTCTGAAAAACAAGCTGATCCGTGCATAATTAACTGTAAACTTGTGGATAAAAACTTTTCTGATCGTGTTCGCATTGTGAATTGAAAATAATTGCAGACAGGGTTTTGTCCCACTGTTTATTCCACACCCTTCTATGGGAAATTTCTTAAAATAAAGAATATATTGAGATGTTACAAGATTACGATACATCGTTCAGCCATCTCTACTTTTCCCCACCCCAGTTTTCTTCTCCACCACTCTCCTCTCTCCCCCGTTCCGAACTTTTTCCCCTTGTCCTGCCAGATCCTTCTCTTTATATCGTCTCCTCGTTCGACCTGTTGCCCGGTGCAGGCAGCGGTTCCTTACACGCCCCACCTAAGAGTAAAATTTGCCCCCTTGTGGCTGATTTTACCATTTCAGACACCAGGAACAGAAAATTCACAAACCGTGAAACAGAAAATCCACAAACAGAACACACAATAATTGCAACAGTCAAAAGTCTTGATGATTGTTCTAGTCAAAGTTCCTTAAAACAAACACATGAAATAATATTAATAGTTCACCCAATTGAAATAAGTGACTATGTTCCCAGAAAGATCTAAACTGTAATGGGATTGCAAACAGATACATAGAAAAACACATTATACAAAAACAACAACACTAAATATATACAATACAGTTCTTATCTTAATCTAGACAATGTTTATTTCATTAACTCATGAATGAATGCTCAATGAGTTCACTAAATCTATATTAAGTACACAGTAAAAACTTTCTACGGCTCTAATTTGCCTTTGGCCGGTATGATTTCCGACCCAACCCATCTCACCCATTCTAATACAAAGTTAATTTGCTTTACACGATCTTTCCAAATTTGCATCAGAATGTCTATATCGACTATTCGAGATACAACAAACTGCTCTAACATTCTTAAAACCTGAGCCGTTAAATTACATCCATAAGAAGTGTATTCAATCTAAACCTCACTTTTAGTCATGCAAATTCCAAACGACATAAAAGCACGCGGCATAATTCTTCGTGAGAGAACGACAAAAATACCACTTCCACAAATCCAGTACCGTGACTCCACGATGTTGCGCTATTCTTTTCTACAAAACCTTCCCCTTTCAACAAAAGATAAATCCCGGTTCTCGAAAATATCTTTAACAAAGCTTCACGGGTTACCTTCGCACTGAGACTAGTCACCGGCCTAGCCTCGCCCCACCTAGTGTGCTGGATCAAACCAGACATAAAATATATGTATGTCCTTTGAGCTTGGCGGATCAATTGACCTATCAGATCCATATTCACCACCTGAAATGGCAATTCAGACCTTGCCACAGGTGTACGGTAATCGGTCTTTAATCCTAACCGATCGAGTGAGCTGACACTCTTTACATGATTCACAAAATTTCTTCACATTGGAACTTAGACCCTCCCCAAAAATAAAGAATACTTTGATTCGTTCAAGCGTTTCTTGGGACCCATGTGACTACTGAACACTGAAGTATGCGCTAGTCTCAACACCTCAGTTCTTCTGCACTCTTGAATTGGCTTCAGTTGCCCAATACTCTCCTTCTCGAGTATTTTATCTCTATGAAATAAATACCCATCTACTTCATAGTAGTTTCTTTGCCTTCCTTAGCATGCTTCCAAACCAGTGCTAACTCGGCACAACCTCCCCTGTTCGGAACGAAAACTATCAGCCACCATGATTCCTTTATCCATCTCAGCGGTCACCTCCTCATCCTTAGTACCCAATGTTCCCACTTCATTCCGACATGAAGTAATATTCCTTTGAGAATCCTCAATGTGTGCTCCTGTGCTTTCTCTGGCAGAATACCCGATGAAACCTCGGTTTCATCTACATTTCCTGAGTCAACCCTCAGGTCCTGAGAGCTTTGAGTCAGTGAATTCTCTTTCACTCTGGGCTCCTCCCTAACATATCCAAAACCTCTGGTGGAAGCAACACGTCTTCTACCAAAACTTCTGCCAAAGCATATAACACTTGCTGGTGCACCACATTAACCTGGCCACCGGTAGCAAGACCAATTGGAACATATACTAAAGGACATTTAACCGCTGGACCGAAAATACTGCTTTCAAATAAATCGTGGAAGCTCCTTCAACCGAGATTCCAGAACTAAGTTTTTCTTGATAACAGTAATTTCCGTACCAGAATCCACTAACGCATGGACTAATTTCCCATCTACACTGATAGATGTTTTCACTAATTTACTTAATTTGTCTTCAATAGCCCCTCTAGGAATGACTTTACCTAGCAAATCAACTCTAGCAGTGACCGTTCCATCTTCCAATTCTGTCCCTTCCGTTGACACCTTATTCACATTAAGTCTTTTTATTATCTACCTCTTTGTTTTTCGGACAATCCCGCTTAAAATGTTTATCTAATCCGCAGGTTGAAACAAGCGAATTTTTAATTTCAGTTACTTGAAGTTTATCAAAGTTTTTCCTAGAAGAAAAATTATCTGACTTTTTCTCCCCCAAATGGCTGTTAACCCCACTACCATTAAAACTTCTCTTTTCACTATCATTCCATTTAGCTCTCTCAGGTTCATCGTAGGATTTCCTTTTTCGGAAGCGTAAAATATATCACATTGTTTGCCCAAGTCCCTGGGTTTGTACCATTCTTCCCTTGGAGCACACCAATATGGGTCGCCGTCTCAGAATCCAACATTTCAAACATTTTATCTGCTACGATTAGTTGATTAACTGACTCAAAATCTCTCTCTTCATTCGCACCTCTTAACTTACAGTAGTATAACCACATCGATGTTAAACGTGATGCGAACTGAGAGAAAGTTTCGTCAGAGCTACGTTTGGCCTTTCTAAAATTTTCTAAACATATTTTTTGGGGTGATGGTTCATACTCCTTGAGTACAACCTGTTTTAAAGATTCGTAATCTTTTAATTCTTCTTCGCCTAGGTTAACTAATAAGTTTGACACTTTGTCTCCTAACATGCATAACAAAACCTTCGGTTTTAACTCGTCGCTAACCATTTCACTAGCGAAAGCCTTTTCAAGACTAGAAAAGAAATAGTCCCACCCGTCTGATTTATTGGGTACCTTTACAGCCTAACCATTTTAACTATTTCATCTAAAGATTTCACACGTGTGAGGTTTGACCATTATTTTGAGTAGCACTCTGATTAGCGTTCCTAGATAATTCTATTTCCAAGCGTAATTTTTCAATTGATAATTGTTCTTGTTGTTCTAGTTTTTGCTACTGTTCTGTCTCTAACCTTTCAGCTGTAATAACTTCCAATAACTCTTTTGCCTCTTCCTCCTTGTAATATTTACTAGAGATTATTAAATCCCTTAAAAACAATTTTAGACCTAGATGGATCAGGTGACTCATCTAAGTCCCGCGCTAATTGAATTAAGTCAATTTTCTTACTTCTAATGAGAAATGCCATTTTTAATCAAGCTAAACCTAATGCCAAATTACCTTCTGACAAATTTAACTACAAACACTTAAATGACCTAGTACTATATATTTAACAAGCAAGAAAAATTCTACTCGTTTTTTCTAAGAGTACTCAAATTCCAGAAACACAATATGAAATATGTTTACAATAAAACTTATATGAGACACAGTTATTTGTTACTAATCAGAACGCAGAACCTTTTTCAAAATAAAAAAAAACAATTAACAACATACTTTAGCTACATTACCATATAATTATTTCTCAAATCATAAAATCTACTCTTAGTTTATTTTTTTTAATTAAAAGAAGAATCTTATGCAGGAAACAAAAACCAATATACATATACATCCTAAATTACGAGCAAAGGAAATAACCTCAGGTTGCATTAAACTATCAACTAACTGACAAATTGCAACCGTTTTACTTAAAATGAAAACTATGATATAATATTCAAAAAAAAAAAAAACATGCCACATTCTGAGTCATAAATAACCTACAAAATCTCTTATTTACAACATTTTAACAGGAAGTCCGTCTACTTGAAATACATATACACATTTTTTAATGGATATTTTTCACCCACTCAAACATACATTTTTCGCAACCATTATTTCAAGATAAATTAATCTAATTCTTTTTTTTTTTAATTCTGCAAACTGAATTGTTATGCAAAACACTTTCTATACCCAGATTTTAATTTTTGAGACAACTTCAAAACAGTAAAGAATGATGATAAAAAGAAATTATAGTTTAACACTAGAATCCTCTAAATACCATATTTTACAACATTTAAAATGATACCCTATCATTTCCAGGTAAAATAAGTACACAATTTTCTTATTTCATCTACACAATAATCCAACAACATAGAATATTGCAGTAAACCAATGACATTTTCTTTTTCAGATATATCTGCTTTTTCTTTTTTATTTTTAAAAAAAAACAAATTAAATATGACTGCATCCCATTACTCTTTAAATATTCACACAATATTTTAACTTAGGGGAACAATAGCCACTTACCTCGACATGAACGCTATTTCTGTACTTGAACACTACTGGGATTTCCTTCGTTGTTTTCAGATCACGGCTCCATTCATCAGAAAATGAAGAAAAATACGACATCTGTTCGTTCATAGCCCAACTCGGCAGGTGATGGTAAACTCCATATGAAGAAGGTCTTGTTTTTTTCACTTGAAACTGCTGCTGGGCAATTCCCGGGATGCACGTGGTCATCAACTTGAAGATACACTGCAGGGTTCTATTTCCTTGTTAAAATTTTTCTTTCAAACTGAATGTCCACTGGGACCTTGTTCACAATTATGTAGTACGAACACCGATCAATTTGAAATATTTTGTTCATTTAACTTCTGCTCCATTGCATCGCACTTCTGACACCAGTGTAAACTTGTGGGTTCTTTTCGATCGTGTTCGCATTGTGAATTGAAAATAATTGCAGACAGGGTTTTGTCTCACTGTGTGTGTGTGTTTATTCCACACCTTCTATGGGACATTTCTTAAAATAAAGAATATATTGAGATGTTACAAGATTACGATACATCGTTCAGCAGTCTCTACTTTTCCCCACCCCGGTTTTCTTCTCCACCACTCTCCTCTCTCCCCCGTTCCGACCTTTTTTCCCTTTGTCCTTGCCAGATCCTTCTCTTTATATCGTCTCTCGTTCGACCTGTTGCCAGGTGCAGGCAGCGATTCTTACATTAACATTTTTCTGCGTTTGAAAAACTATCCATCCCATAGCAATATTTACAAAAACTAATCAGCAACAGTGTAAAAAGAGTTCTTATATTAAATATACAGCAGACCCCTTCCGGAACAGAGACACAAGCAAACAAAAAAGATCGAGGGACCACCCAGAATCAAGGAATTGATTACCATTGACCTTTTCTTGCTTTTATCACACTCCTAAAACTTAATTTTATTGCAAATATTTCTAATTTTAAGTTTTTTAATAAATTAAGAGTAAAATTTTAATTACCGTAAAATCCGGTGTATAACACGCACCTATAGTTTCAAGCTGTATTCTTTAATTTTTCGGTATATTCGCCGCACGAAAGCT
>BMAU01002597.1:0-57501 GCA_019973935.1 Trichonephila clavipes | reverse complement strand
TGAAGATATGTCCTCCTGTAATATCAAAGAATTCACCCTTGAGTCAAGGAATACATTCAAAGACTGAAGTTTTCTAGATTTGGGAAGAGGCTTGTTATATTTCAAGAGAGTAAGTTCTGTATGGTATTCTCCATTTTGTAACAATTTGACTACCTTTTTGATTGAGGTTTCTAATTCATGTGTGTATAAAGGCCCAGTAACTTTGGACACTGATTGGAATTATGGAAGAATCTGAAAAAAAATATCCATGCAACAGTTCTAACTACTTTCATGTATGAGGAAAACTTATCCAAGAAACTAAGCGAATAATGAACACCATTTGAAAGAACAACAGAGTCACTTAATGATTCAGACGGATCAATAGGAACAAGTAGAACAGGTTGTTCAGAGAAAGGAATAAATGAATTGGAAGAAGGATGGAAATCATGAAACCATTTTGGACCAGCTACCCACTCTGAATTTTCAATAAGTTGTTTCGGGTAGAGGCCTCTTGTTGCCCAATCTGCCGGGTTTAATTTTCCCGGAATGTGATGCCAAGATTCTTTTGAGGTTAGAGTGGGAATTTTTCCAACCCTGTGTTGCACAATTTGATTTCCTTTTACAGGTGGATTATTTATCCAACTCAGTGTAATTGTTGAGTCACACCATAAATATGTATCGTGAGTGATGTTAAGAGATTTCTTAAATGTATCTAGAAGTTCAGCCAGAAGCAGAACACCACAAAGCTCTAATTTAGGCAATGATATTGTTTGTACAGGTGCCACACGAGTTTTTGAAGCCATTAGGAATAAGTGTGGTGAATCAGAAACAACACGTAAGTATATTACGGCTGAATATGCCTTTGAGGAGGCGTCACAGAACCAGTAAATTTCACAGTGTTTAGCATTTAATGTTTGAACATACCTGGGAACTTTTATTTGTTTGAGGCATGAAATTTCTGCTTGAAAACGATTCCATCTATTAAGAATGTCTGATGATATCTCATCATCCCAGTCAAGCCCTGCCTTTCACAGGTCTTGAAGAATAATCTTTAAAGTTATCGTTGATGGAGAGACAAACCCCAGAGGATCGAAGATGCGTGCGATGAGATAGCATCTGTCTCTTTGTGGATACCTGGTCTGATAAGACTGCTCTTACTTTAAATGAATCCTCGTTTAAATCCCAGAATAAGCCAAGAATTTTCTGGGTGGACTCATCATCAAATGAATGTGAGGAAATATTTGTCTTTAGAATGTTTGGCAAGTCTGACAAGACTTCTGGATGAGTGCACGACCATTTCCGCAGCTCAAATCCACCGTCTGACATTAAATTTTGCAGTTCGTGAACAATTTTCCTAGCCGAGTCCAATGAGTCAGCGCACCGGCTAACAAATCATCAACTTAGAAATTATCTTTTGCGAGCTTAGCTGCCTGTGAAAAACGATATTTTTCATCCTCACATAATTGTTTCAATGTTCGAATGGCAAGAAATGGGGCACAAGAGGTACCATAGGTAACCGTATTTAATTTGAAAATCCCTAATGGTTCCTCTGGAGACTTCCTCCAAAATATTTGTTGAAAGCATACATCATCTTGTGATATTAATATCTGTCTATACATTTTTGCAATGCCGGCAGAGTGAGTAAGTTAATATTAACGTCGCACTGTTCAGCTACACGAGGGCTTTTGGCGACGGACCACGTAATTTTGAACCATGGTCAAGTGACGTGGACGAAACCTGAGCTGGCACCCCCTCTCCTAACTACCACACCACACCAACGGGAGGACGTTTCAGCTCTCGACAGATTTAACGTGCATCGCTGCCCTACACGGCGGGTCTTTAGTGGTACTGGGATCGAACTCATGACATGCCTGTCATGGTTGGATACCTTAACCACTGGGCTACCGCAGCCCCGCAATGCCGGCATAAAAAGCAATTTGGGGGAGAATCTGAATTTAAGTAAAGTTAGAAAAATGTCTGACTGTATTTTTTTACCATTCAGCAGAATGTCACTCAAAGAATTTCCATTTGTGTACTTTTGAATGTGCCGACAAACACCACCCTTAATTTGGTTGTGGAACTATTATCATTAATCACACCATGATGTGGTAAGAAATAATGTGGAGATTTACATCTGATGCGAGAGGAGTCATGTGACCAAGGTTTTGGTATTCCTCCATAAATTCTGTGTATTGTTCTTTTAATTGATTATTAGAGTGAAGTTTTCTTTCAAGAGAATAGAATCGTTTTAATGCACCCTCTTTACTATCTCCAAGACTTGAATCATCCCTAAATGGCAGTTTTAGAATATATCTACCATCAGCATTACGAATATGAGACTTTACGAATATAGACTCACATAGCTCATCCTCATCCTTTGACGGAATGTACTTAGGAACAGATTCAAGTTCCCAAAATTGTTTCAAAGAATGGTCTATGTTTAAAAGAGTGTGATAGATTAGGGATGAATTTTGATTATATTGTGTATTTATGGTACCTGACAATAAATGACCTAGCTTTGTTGGCAATGCTGATGGTGTATTTTTATCTCGAGGAAAAAATAATAGGTTACGATGAGTCATTGAGAAACACGCAAAGAACTTTTCCAGTCTATATTTTACAAAAAAACACACACGCACACCATTACATGTAGAAAACATTGCACAACACAATCACAAAAAAACGATGCTTCCATCACACACGAATACGAATAGAATCTCATTTTCCCGCCAATCACAAAAACTTCTAGAAAAAAGAAAAGTTCCGTTCGTGGCACCATCTATGGACGGCGAAAGGAGTCAACTGTTCTTAACACCATCTGGATGGATTAAAAGGGAGTCCCAGTAGCTCGGTTGATGAGTGTTGAGAGCAGAGGTTGTGTATGTATCGATTTAAACAAAACAATTGATAAAAAAAATGTACTTACTCACCTGGAGGCTAATGAGACTTATTTTAGTCGGTTTTCTAAGTTTTAGAAGTCTTTTTTATTTTCATGTTACATAATATGTAAAGAAACTATTCCTTTCTTATTTTGTGTTTAGAAATTTTTAATATGAAAAGTCTGTTATTCACATCGTAATGTTTCCAAGACACTTCTTAATGAATAATGTTTCCAAGATACTGATTAAAAGACTGGTTTTAAATAAAAGCTCATTTTCTGTTTGTATAGTATTTTAAAGAGGCAATATATTGCTTCTAGAAATATAAATGTAACTTTTAATAAGCCAAATTGCCTACACATTTGTTCAACTATTGCATCGAATCCATTTTTGTTATTTTTAATGATTTAAATTTGAGGTATTAGTTCAAAAATAATATAGTTTATGATCACATAGCAGTTACATTTTTAAAACGAAAAATTCTATTCTTGTTGGGGAACTTGCGTATTCCCTCAAAAATATTGGCGACATTATATAAAATGAAGTACATGGTTGTTAATTCAGCGCGTACGAGACATGGCGAATTATCTTGAACGTTGGCACTTTTGCGATGATACGGAAGTACTTTTTTGTTACAAATAAATACAAAAAGATTTAGATTTTCGAAGTTAAGTAGTAAAAACTTCATAAAATGTAAATTAAATAATATGTAAGAAGAAAAAAAATGAAATTTACAACTTAAGCATCACATATTTAGATCCTTTTAAATTTGATTTGATGAATACTTTTATGTTAAAAATTCGTATTGGATACAAACTCATAAATGAGTGCATTACACACAGATTAAGTTATTACATTCTCAAATTTTATCCAGTAACAGGTTCAAAAATGAGTATGTTTTCAAATCTGTTATCGAACTACTCACTATTAATAATAGACTTCTAAAATAAAACAATTTCCATAAATAGAACACAATTAATGAACTCATACCTTTAAATAATTTTTAGACAGTAAAATATTTTCTTCAAATTGCTTGTGTGTGTGTGTGTGTGTGTGTGTGTGTGTGTGTGTGTGTTGATCTGTTTTCTTTGAAGAAAATCATCTTTCGGGAAACCAACCATTCGAACTGTTGTTTTCTGTGCTCAACCGAAATATATATTTTTTTTTCAGTTTGAAACCACGCAGAAGTAGACCGTTATTTTTCCTTTTCTAAGTGCAGTTTATGATATGCTAAATTAGAATAGGTACAAGATTAAACTGGAAATAAACATCTTTATCTTCACATTATTCCACCTTTATCGTTGCATTCTGCTCTGTATGTCACTGTTTTCTTAAGACATAGACCTTTCAAAAGGGCATTTTAAGTTCGGGAACAACCAGAAGTTGTAAGGCACGCCTGTATCGCAGACAAGTGGAGAAATGAGTCAAATTCTACCTTTTACTTAAAAAGTCTTAAGTAAGAATGATGAATGAGTCGGAGCATTGTCATGAAATTTTGTCTTTGCAGACTAGAAATGTTGTCTTTTGCACTGAAATGCATCGTGAAGTGACTCGACGGAGAACCTATTGAAAGTAATATTTGTCACGAGTTGTCCTTATACACTTCCATACGCATAACTCCGACTAGTAGACTACATAGTGAAAATACCTTCCTTCCCTACTATCGCGTTTCTGTTGTTTATTTTTTATTTCTTGTTTTTATTAAACTATATATTTATTGTCTTTGAAAACTCGTGATTCTTTATTATGATGGCTGTGTTGTGCTCAAAGATCGTTCCTCTTCAACTAAGACATGTGCTCAGTTATCACGGAGTACAGATACTATAGGTCGGTATTGTTAGTGTTTGGCAAGTCCTGTGCCAATGGAAAACGGAGTTTCTCATCATTCTGTAACTGCTTCAAGATTTGGGTTCTAGTTAAGCCCCCTGATTTACCCACAAAAATCTAGCGCCTAATTTTGGTCAGGTTTTTACACCAAATTGGCAATCTAGCTTTTCGGGAGGAAATGGCAATCCGTCTCGGACCAGTTTTTCCTAACGGTTTTCAGTCATTAGTCAGTTTAACAGTGATTTGTAAAAGCTTATTAGAAATAGTCACCAGTTTTTCTAAATTAAATGAAAGGGAAACTCCGACTGGATCTTGATAACTTTTTGATGAAAGAAGAAAAAAAATGTTTCGATAAGTGTATGAATTATATCTGTCAGTCGTGAACCCAATTTATACTAAAATAACGCAAAACTCACTAGAACAGCACAAATTCACCATTTTATTTCAAGAGAATTCTATCAACAACATTTTCTAACTCGTTGTCAAAGACAAGCTACAAAAGTAGCTCGTTCAAAATATTACATCGTGACGTCACAAACGAGTAATTTAATAACGTTACCGCATGACCCTGGCACCTTCTCCCCCGAGAGTCATACTAGATCCAAAGATAAAATATGACTTAAACAAGCTAAAGGTCACACGTTACACACACACACAAAACCACTGTTCAGTCACTATCCTAAGAAAATAATACTCAAAATAAATAATTTACATAAATACTCAACATTAAATTTTTCACAAATATACCTCTTAACTTAATCATCTAACAATTAAGCAAAAAGAAATATATATTTTTTAAAGTTAAATTAATCTTAAATCCATTTATGTGGCTTGCTTCAATTTCGTGGCTTTGAATGGCCAACGCCCACCGCTGCAATCTGGGACATTAGGGTGCATCCCTAATAAAATACACTAAGGGATTATGATCGGTTAGTAAGAAAATCTTTGCTCCACACAGTAAAGTTTCAAATCTTTTCAGAGCCTAAATAATAGCATACACTTCCCTTTCAATTGTTGACCACTTTTGTTGGCCTGGATTCAGTTTCTGGCTCCCAAAAGCTATGGGATGAATGTTGTCTTCTCCATCCAACTGATCTAGACAACATCCGACCACCGTTTGAGATGCATCCGTTTGCAAGTAGTCCGGTTTTTCTATGTCTGGAATCTGCAACTCTGTAATTCCACATAGTGCTGTCTTCAACTCCTTGAGAGCATTTTCAACCTCCTTGTTCTATGAAATCTCATTAAGGACATTCTTTTTGGTGAGCTCCGTCAATGGTAGAGCAATTTTTGCGAAGTTCTGAATATACTGTCTATAAAAATTTCATAATCCTAATGCACTCTTCTCCGTTGCTTCTTGGTCGTTGGTGCCGTTAAGTTCTAAATCACTTTTATTCTTTCTTTATCAAGGGAATGTCAACCTGAACCCATGACATGTCCTAAGTATTTAACTTTTTGTCTTGCAAACTCACACTTTCCTAAATTCACTGAAAAGTTAAAATGCTCCAATCTTTAAAAAACTTCTTCTAGATCATTTAAATGTTCTTCCCACGTATCAGAGAATATTGCTAAATCGTCGATATACGCACATGCAAAATCAGATATAGTTTGGACCTCTTTAGACATGGCTCTCTGGTAGGTTGCAGCAGCGTTTCTTAACCCAAATGGTAACACATTCCATTGGTACTGTCCTCGATGAGTTTGGAAGGCTGTTAGATGCTTTCTGCTGTCGTCCATTGTCTAGACCAACATCCTTTCAACATATCTAGTACTGTAGTGAATTTTTCTTCCCTACTAAGAAATTCAACTTCATCATATTCTGCATTGGATATGGGTCCAATACGGTAAGGGCATTCAAACTTCTGAAATCTATGCATATAACCTAATTGTTACATCCCTCTTAAGAACACATACTGTTGGGTGTGCTATTTCACTTACGCGGCAGGTTCAATCAGCCCTAATTCTGACAATTCGTTTGTATGTGCGTCTACTTTCCTCTTTAAATTTTCCGGTATCTTATAAGTTTTCGATTTCATAGTCTCCTAATCAGCTTTCAGTTTTATCACAAGTTCACCAGCTTTAACTCTTTATTTTTCCAGAAAACAACGTTCTGTGTCGATGTAAAAGATACTTAAGTTGATTTTGTTGTTTCCTAGATAGGTAATCCAATTTCACCCTGTCCAATGCTTCATCATTCTTCTCAGCTGCAGGAACTGTTGGTGTTTCATATATTTCACCAAATTCATCATCAATATCATAAACAACTTCAACCAATTGAACTCTCTCTTTGCATTTTCTCATCTTGTCAACATGCAGTAATCTTAAATTACCTCCAGGCATCTGCAAATAATATGAATTTGGTTTTATTTTTTAATGCTGTTTTTGGTCATATTTACAGAATAGGGATAAAAAGGTAAGCACATTTGTGGGCAGAAAAAGCTCCAATAATAATAAAAAGTTTTATGCATATAAATAAAATAATTGTTAAAGGATAATGTTCTTTTAATTTTTATTTTTCAAGAACAGTATGAAGTTTTCCGCCTTATTTCAAAATGAAGTTTGAATTTTCTATGTTGAAGTATAGGAGGCAAAAACGCAAAGCACATTTTAACAGAAAAAAAAATTTATTTTTTTCGAGTTAAATTAAATAGTATGCAAGAAAGCATGCTTCCCTCTTTTGACTGGTGCAGACAGAATTAAGTTTTATGTTTTTATTAATTAACTTATTTTTAATTTTAAGTTCATTCTGATCTATTTTGGCGTAGTTAGGACTATGGCACCACCACGTTTTGAAAAGCGAATTTATTCTTGGCTACGAATACTTATATTTGGCGATATCCTTCTGAAATATACAGAGTGTTTTTTTCCAGGTATAGAAGTTTAAGTTGGCATTACTTTCCAAGATGGCGACCGATTTAACATCTGTCAAGTGATTTATTCTCAGTTTGGTTTGGCAATTCATCATGAATAGACTCACGCCTGAACAACGCTTTCAAATTGTGCAATTTTATTTCGAAAATAATGGTCGCGATTTTCATAAGCGAATTTTGTTTAGAGATGAAGCGCACTTCTGGTTGAATGGCTACGTCAACAAACAAAACTGCCGCATTTGGAGTGAAGCTAATCCCCAAGTGTATGTCGAAACACCGTTACATCCAGAAAAACTGACTGTTTGGTGCGCTTTATGGGCTGGTGGAATCCTTCTTCAAAAACGATGAAGGCCACAACGTTACAGTCAATGGTGATCGGTATAGAGCCATGATTACTAACTTTATCATTCCTGAATTGAACAATCATGATGTCCAGGAGCTGTGGTTCCAACAAGACGGCGCAACATGTCACACAGCTCGTGCCACAATCGATTTATTGAAAGACACGTTTGGTGACCGCCTAATTTAACGTTTTGGACCTGTGAATTGGCCTCCAAGATCTTGTGATTTAACACCGCTAGACTATTTTCTGTGGGGTTATGTAAAGTCATTGGTCCATGCGGATAAGCCACAAACGCTTGACCATTTGGAAGACAACATTCGCCGTGTTATTGCCGATATACGGCCACAAATGGTGGAAAAAGTCATCGAAAATTGGACTTCCAGATTGAACTACATCCGAGCCAGCCGTGACAGTCATATGCCAGAAATCATATTTAAAATGTAATGCCACAAGATTATCTTTCGAATAAAAAAAATTCATGTCAATCGAATAATACATCGTTGTTTTATTGCAATTTAAAGTTCTATACCTCTCAAAAACACCCTTTAGTTGCCAGCTGAAAAAAATTATGGTAACTTGCCAATTGTGACAAATAGTGTACAATGGGAAAGATTTATGATACACAGAGATTTAACATTTCAAACCTGAACTTTCCGATTTAGAAAATGTTTTAAATATTTTCTGCATGTGTGCTTTAAGGCCCTTTCCGAGGATTAATTTAACACCTTACAAGACATCTAAAGGGGGTTGGCTATTGCAAAATTTTTGGCGCAAATATTTGTCTCAAGATTTCTAAGATGGGCAGCAAATTTCTCTCTTGGGTACTCTTCAATAAAATTCTCCCCTGAACGAAAGGGGATACTTGTTAAGAACTGGGAGAGGTTCACAATCGTAAAACTAGTAAAAGAAAAGCTAGTTCTTTTTTCTTTTTCAGGGGTGTGGGGGTTAAGACAGCAGTAAATTTTGACTATGGAAGAGTTCTTATTTCTGGACAAAGATCAGTTGACAAATTTTTTCGATTCTCAGAACGCTTAGAACTGTAAGATGTTTTGGGGAATCCCATTCCACACTTAGAAGAATATATCTTAAAATAATATTTAAAGTATATGGATAAATATATTTTTTATATTATATGTAAAGTAAATTTTTATTAAAAAATTTTATAATGTAATTTACACATTGATAATATTAATTTGTGATCCACAAATGTCACCTACGCTTGCATTATATTTAGTAACTGATATGTGTTCACAATTTTTTACACAAACTGCTGGCGCATATGAAAAATTATGGAATTATCGGTAGTACTACATTTCATATTTCGCGTTTAATTCGTTTTTATATTTTGTTTGTGTTACTACTCGCGTTATGAAATATTTTTCTCTCTCTCTCTCTCTCTCACTTACTAAACACGTTTTTGTGATACGTTCATAGTTGTGTGAGAAATTCTGTGTATTTTTATCAATTGGCAATCTAAAATTTAAGAGTTCTAGCTTAAATTAAAATTTTAGCATCGAATCTGTTAATTTGTCGATAAATTCTTCCATCTTCTTCATTATAGGTGTTCCCCCCCCCCGCACACACACAAATATAAAATATTTCAAAACTTTGTACTAACTAGTATAAAATTACTCCGTGGAACTCGGGATAGTAAACAATAGTATATTCCCAACCTACTAGATAAAGAAAAAAAAAGTTTTAAAAAATTCCTTTATTACAATAAAAGTTTAAAAAGTTTTTCAAAACAAAGTTAAATAATGTATAAATAATTTTTTTTAAATTTTAATGTATATTATATTTAGATAATTATGGTTATACGAATTTCATGAGAACGTGAATCCATTTTGGATACACGTTTGTAATATTTCTTGCCGATTTTTTTATTATTATTATTGTGACTCGTGAAACCACAAGGCTCTATGGAACACAGTTTGAAGATTAATTCTCTAGATAAATGATGTAAAGAAATAGAAACTGTTTAATTTTTCCTGAATAAAGGATTTTTAAAGGAATAATGGTGGATTTAAAGCATTGGAAAATTAAATTTCACGTTTTAATCTGCTGCATTAAATGAACAAATAGTACGATAAATTTTATTTTAATACGATAAAACAGTGATTGGCAACCTATTTCACACGTGTCACATATGGCACTCTGCACTGCTCAACAAATGTGTCAATTTTTGAGAGGATGGAAGTTGTGATAAATTTGTATAATGGACCTTATTTGACAAAGATCTCCAGAATTTTGGACAGTTACGAAATTTCGAAAAAATCGGAAAGATAACTCCAAAGATAAATTTACAGCTATTTTGTAAATTATTTAATGTCATTACTGGAAAGATTTAATTGTTTAAAAAGAAAATTGCAAGCATTCTGTGTGTGTGTGTCAACAAAGAATTGTCTTAATGTTCTTCTTAGACAAATTCTTATCTATAAAATATAATTAAGTATTTTTGAAACAAATAAGCGCAAATAATAATTTCATTACATTACTTTTAATTATGAACAGCAGTATCAATAGTGTCACGTGTATTTCAAAAATATTCAGACAAATTTTTGATCAAAAAAGTATAAACAAAAGAATAAATATTACAAATTTTTACCGTCGTTTCTCAGTACAAATTCTTAAATATATCAACGTTGATAAAAGCGATGCATAATAATATAGACATATTTTTATACTGCATATACATATAGATTAAAACAAGTTTTAAATCTCATAAAATTATTGATTTTAGTATAACAATAACATAAATTTAATATTTAAACCGTTAGATAACCATAAGAATATTTAATTGTTACGTATATTTGGTATCAATATAATAGTTTCACTTTATGCAAGAATCCAGAAAAGACACTGCCTAATATATACGAATATCACGTGCAGTTCTTATGATATCCTGTTCGAGAAGACCACAGTAGCCAAGAGGGCCATGGTCACGACCTCATGGTCAAAGCAGCGATGTTTAAGTCATGGGTTCGATTTCTGGTGCCCCTGAAGACCCTCCAAAGAGGGTCCGTGACTCACAGTTCTCATGATGGGAGACATGGAAGTTTGAAAGCTCGGATGCCAGCTCAGGTTTTGTCTTCGTCCCTTGACTGAAGTTCAAAATTACGAAGTTGTTAATAGTCCGAGTGTAGCTTCAAAGTTTGGCGTTAATCAAACAATCATTTGATAATATGTAGATTTTATATTCTATCCTATATCAGTCACTTTTTTTTAATTTTTTGCTTTTAATAGATTCATCTACTTCAAATGACTCTCTCAAAGGCATATCTCGTGGTACACTTCCATCAAGAATTTCAGCAAAAACACATTCAAAATAAAAAATTTCTAGTTTTGGAAAAATTTCTTTCTAAAACTCTTCATTTGCCTTTATGCGCACAGTTAAAGTATCTTTTTTACACCATAAATAAAAGTCACACCATTTCCGTTGGGTAATGAGTAACTGGCTTGTGATTGATACTAAAATCTATGCTTTAAAAGCAAATAGATTTCCCTTTCAATTCTAAACTTGGAAACCCCTAGACTTTTTTTTTGTAATTAAAACCTCGAATATATTTGTTTCAAATCTCACAGAATAAGTAATCTTATTGTTAAAAGTATTTTTTTAGAAATATAAAAAATAAGCTGTGAATTAAAATAAATCCTGTAAGAAATAAACATTTCTACTCAAAGTTCAAAAAGAGACTAAGACGAAAAATATTCAACGTATTTTACTTCAGTCAGAATGATTGTCCTACGCGCCAGAGGATGCCCAAACGGCGGCTCACCTTAAATAATTTTAAGGCTCGCGAGTATCTTTACAACTTTACAAATACAATTATTTTCTGCAATATTTTTATTTGTAACGCAATATTTTGTAACAAATAAATACCGCAACTGTTTCTATTTTATCACGTTGCTTTGTACCAAAATTAAAAAATGATGAATGGCCATTGAATTTATGTTTTTTAGTGGATACCAAAAAACTCAATCATTTAAATACATAGTTACAAGGAAAAGATAATTTAACATATTTTTTTTCATAGAAAAAGTTACATAAAAATTTTATAGCATATTTAACTAAAATGGATATATTTTGAATTAACTTTAATTCTAAATTTGAAATGTGTAAAATGTATTTCGTAAAAAAATCACAGCGTTTATTATATTAAAAATTTAGTCAAGAACTTGATCAGGTTTTTGAAAATTTTCAATGATAGAAAATTCCAGACAGTATTTTTTAATAGAAAAAAAAGGCAAAAAAAAACTAAGATAGAGAGACTTTAAAATCGCGATATTGCCATATTAATTCGAATCTAAGACGCACTTTTTTTCCGATGCTTAAGCTATTAAAAATTGGATGCAGTTTAGAAACGAAGATGGAAAAAGTTCTTAATACTAGTAAAAAAAATTTATTATTCATTTCTTATTAACTCACCTTTATTTATACATTTTTGTTTCGTAAAAGTGAGTGAGGGAGTGAATATTAACGTCGCACAGTGGACAGTTTTCCTAATCTGGCCCTCGGAAATTATTTTATGGCTTTAAAAGTCTTCATAATTATATAGAATGATCAAAAATCTTAGTAATTAATGTAAATTAGGTATTCTTTTCTGTTTTTAGTAATAAATAAGGTTAATAGGGTCTTAACTAATTTATATCCAGTTTGAATTTGATCAAAAACAGATTGCTAAGTGGAACTAGTTTTTAAGCAAGGATCTAAAGATATTAACAGAAGCAGTAATTTACACGTGGGAGAATATATACAAAAAAAAATGTGGCAAGTAAAAAAAATAAAATTTTAACAGATTAAACAAATATAATAAAACATAACATAGCGCACATACAATAAAGGATAATAGGTAGTGTTTAAAAGGACTCTGCACCCTTTGAGCATTTTTTTAATTTATGTATTTAAAAATTACATTTTAGCATTATGTATAACGTTTGTTTAAGAAAATGTTACGAGATAAAATTTTGGACATATTATTCACACAATTTTACAAATTGAATTTCTTTTAAAAAATTTGGAAATTTTTAAAATTTTACTTTTATTGTGTTAATTAATTTTTTGGCATGAAGTTTTTGTAATACTTCTGAGGATGTTTTAAACACCTTTAGGGATCGATTTTACAGTACTTTAATTAGTTTTGGAGAAAAATCAGAATAAAATGTTGAGAAATATATATTAGGTTGGGGAAAAAGAAATCCTTTTTTGGGGGGTAGATGACTGTAGTGTCGTGAAGTATTGATCAAACAATTTCAAATTTATGCTCGTTGTCAAGGTGACATTTCACACTAAACAAATCATTTTGTTTTTTTTGTTTTGTTTGGTCCATTCATTTGTGAGTTACAGGGTGTTGAAAATGGAAGTCAACAAAGAGAAAATTCGGTACATTTTACAGTTTTTCTTTGATAAAGACGAACATGCAAGCCAGGAGGCCGAAATTGTGAATGTTGTTTATGATGCCGATACTATAACAGCTAATTATGTACAATTTTAGTTTCGTCAATTCGGTTCAGGCATTTTTGATGTTAAAGCTGCCCTGCGCCCATCATCGAAAATGTCGATAACATCATAGAAATGATCGAAGTTGACCGGCTTCTTAATAGTCGTAGCATCACCCAGGAGTTAAAGATCGACCATAAAACAATTTTAAACCATTTGCGCGAAGTTGTATTGAAAAGGAAGCTCGATGTTTGGGTGCCACACCAATTAACACCAACAAACATGATGGATCGAATTTCCATCTGCGAAGCCTTGGTCAAATGGAATGAAACCGACCCATTTCTTAAGCGGATGGTGACTGGGGATGAGAAATGGGTCCCATACGACAATATTGTGCAAAAACGATCGTGGTCAAAGCGCGGTGAAGCAGTTCAAACGGTGGCCAAACCAGGACTAACGGCCAGGAAGGTTCTACTGTGTATTTGGTGTGACTGGAAATGAATAATTTATTATGAGTTGCTTCCGTATGGCGAAACACTAAATTCAGATATCTGCTGTCAACAACTGGACCGTTTGAAGCTAGCTATTGACCAGAAACGGCCAGAATTGGACAACAGAACTGTTGTGTTCCATTAGGACAATACCACATCATACACGTTTGTAGTGACTACAGAAACTCAGGGAGCTTGGATGAGAAGTTTTAATGCATAGACCATACAGTCCGGTCCTGACACCAAGCGATTACCACCTTTTTCTCGCATTACAAAACTTCCTGGGTGATAAGAAAATGGGATCAAGAGAAGGTTGTGAAAATTCATTACTGGAGCTTTTCGCCAATAAGGACCAAGACTTCTGTGAGAGAGGCAATATGAAGCTACCTTTAAAATGGTAACAAATTATACAACAAAACTGTGCATATTTAACCCAAATCGGACAATCCGAAACATGTTAAATAAAGTCTTAAATTTCATACTAAAACAATGGATTTCTTTTACCCCGACCTAATATATATGCTAAAATTCAACCAAAAGCCTAATGTTTCCCACATTTCAATTTTTTAAAAAAGAAGTATTCAATTAACAGAAAAATGGATCCTTAATTTTGTTACATGCATTACATATAAGACACAGGGGGAAAATGGAAGTGATTGGAAAATAATTGTGGGAAGAAGTAGAATTTTGAATGCAAAAAAAAACACACACACACACAAAAACTGAGAAAAACCATTCTCAAGTTTATAATTGTGAAAAAAATAATTATTATAAACTTAAATAAACTTAAAATACCACACTCTAAATTATTAGCTATATATTTTTCTTAAAAAAATAATATAATATAATATAAATCTTACTCCCCCGACAACCACGCATCATTCGACTTGGAGAAGAACTTTTCATTTTTATGGCCCCTCATCCATTTTTCCCTACAAACGAGCAGAAATTTTTAACAATTTTTCTTAATTTTAATTGCTGTTGGTTCTCATTTTTATCAAAGTCCGTTGTACTCCTAACTAAACTCAAAACAGCATCAATTTTGTGCTGGGGTTTTGCTCTTCCTTCCACACATTGAATAAGGCACGCCGAGTAATACCGAGCTAACGCTGAAAAAAATCATGACTTTGGGAGTAGCAGGGGGGTAGTAGCATCTATATAAATTTGGTATTAAATTAAAGGTCTATATCTACTCTATGGGACTTAAGTGTTACTGTGATCAATCCGTGTCAATCCCAAAAGTTCTACTCCAATAAATACAAAAAACCGACATATGTTAGTAGGAGTTACATGCTGTGCTGAATGTTATGTTTTTACAATTTTTAATCAAACTTGAACCTAATTTGAAAGTCACACACACAAATCAAGAAATTACTTACCCATGGCATATATTTAAGGAAAAAAAACGCTTAAATCTGCAAAATCTTTTTCAGACGAAGCGATTGAACTTCTTAATAGAAAATAATACTCGCAAGTGTTTCTTGTAGTAAAAAAGAAACCCGATCTAATCCGCTGATTGTAGAATATTTCCTTTCGCGTACTGACGAAAACTGTTTATCACATGGCCATGGAACCTATGAAAACCATAAATAGTGGATTGTTTTTTTTTAATTCGCGCAATTTCGTTTTTGGACTTTCCGAGCGCTCGATTGGGAAAACTGCCCCCTGTGTGCGTCGTACTGATCTCCTACTGAAGTGCTTTTGTGGCGACGGACCTCGTCATTTTGTCAAATGACGAGGACGACACTTGAGCTGGCACCCTTCTCTCCCAACCCCCACACCAACGAGAGAACGTTTGAGCTCTCAACAGATTTAACGTGCATCGCTCCCCTACACGGAGGTCTTCAGCGTTTCTAGGCTCGAACTCATGACAAGCTACCTACGAGTCCGTTACCTTGACCATTAGGCTATCACGGAAACTTTTCATTCCATAAATATATCATACATCGATAACATATTTTACACTATTTTTAACTATTTTTTTTCACAAAAACGTGCTGCGAATGTAGGGTGCGACTTAGAATCTGAGCATAATTAAATGAATTTCTGCTAATTAAATTAGAAAACAAGATTTGTTTAATAATTGTACCAATGATTTATGGTACAGTTTTAAATAAAATATAAAATCTATTCGATGGAAAAAAAATTCTTTGTTAGTTAAAAAGAAAATAATAATAATTGCATTACAATAATTAGATTAGAATTTTAATTTTTAAGCTTCAAGGAGTAGTAATTTGCGTTCTTTAGTTAATTCACAATTTTCGGTGAGGTATAAAATAAGTATAGTTTCAATTCTTCATTCAGTCGCTTCACAGAATTTAAATATTTTTGTAAGCATATCTTCAAAAACAGACAAAAAAAATCTAAGCAGCATAATTATAAATTATCTATATAAATGATTTTTTTAAAGCACACATGCAGAAAATATTTAAAACATTCCTAAATCTAAAAGTTCAAATTTGATATGTTAAATCTCAGTGCATCATAAGTCTTTTCCACCGTTCACTATTTGTCACAATTAACAAGTTACCGTAATTTCAGCTGGCGACTATATTTCAGACGGATATCGCCAAAAATAAGTATTCGTAGCCAAGAATAAATTCGCTTTTCAAAACGTGGTGGCACCATCTGTTTGAGATATTCCTAACTACGCCAAAAATAATTTAGAAAATGAGCTTAAAATTTAAAAAGGTTAATTAATAAAAACAAAACTTAATTCTGGCTGCACCAGTCAAAAGAGGGAAGCATGCTTTCTTATATACTATTTAATTTTACTCGAAAAAATATTTTTTATTCCGTTAAAATGTACTTCGCCTTCTATACTTTAACGTAGAAAATTCAAATTTCATTTTGCAACAGTGCTGCAAATTGTACATTTTTTTGAAAAATAAAAATTCAAAGAACACTATCCTTTAAACAATTATTTTCTTTATTTGCATAAAATTTTTTATTATTATTGGAGCTTTTTCCTGCCCGCAAATGTGCTTGCCGTTTGATCCCTATCCTTCAGCATTGGCCGTAAACAGCATTAAAAAATCATTTATATAGATAATTTATAATTATGCTGCTTAGATTTTTTTTGTCTGTTATTAAAAAAATGTCTATAAAAATATTTAAATTCTGTGAAATGACTGAATGAAGTATTGGAAGTATACTTATCTTATGCTTCACCTAAAATTGTGAATTAGCTAAAGAACACAAATTACTACTCCTTAAAGCTCACAAATTAAATTTTAATCTAATTATTGTAATGCAATTATATTGTTATTATTATTATTTTCTTTTTAACTAAAAAAGAATTTTTTTCCATCGAACAGATTTCATATTTGATTTAAAACTCCACCCTAAACCATTGGTACAGTTATTAACCAAATCTTGTTACCTAATTTAATTAGCAGAAGCAATATTTTTTCAACAAATTTTGCTCAGATTCTAAGCCACACCCTAAATTCTCAGTACGTTTTTGTGAGAAAAAAAAGTAAAAAATAGTGTAAAATATGTTATCGATGTATAATGTATTTACGAAATGAAAAGTGGCCGCGATAACTGTTCAAATCCAAATTAAGAATAATGTTCAAATTCGTAATTCATTCATTATCGTATTTCAAAAATTCATTTCGATTTCGTACATAAAAATGTAATAAATTAAGGCTCTTACTTGTCAGAAGGATGCGGAGACGCGAGAAAAACAGACCACTCAGATAAGGGTCAGACGTTTATTTACAACACAAACAAGACAGACAGGTAAATGTACACTTGTAAACAAGCTACTGCAGCGCCGCTGAACTAGAGTTACAACAATAACTTAGTGATCAAGGTAACGACTCGTAGCAAGCGTGTCATGAGTTCGAGCCTAGGACCGCTGAAGACCGTCTGTGTAAGAGAGCGATGCACGTTAAATCTGTCGAGAGCTCAAATGTTCTCTCGTTGGTGTAGGGGTTAGGAGAGGAGGGTGCCAGCTCAAGTGTCATCCTCGTCACTTAAGCATGGTTCAAAATTACGAGGTCCGTCACCAAAAGCCCTTGAGTAGCTGATCAGTACGACTTTAATATTCACTCACTCACTTTATGAATTAAAAAATATAAATAAAGGTGAATATTTATAAGAAGTGAATAATTAATTTATTTTACCAGCATTAAAAACTTTCCCGTGTTCGATTCTAAGCTGCATCCTATTTTTAGCAGCATAAGCATCGGAAAAAAAGTGCGTCTTAGATTCGAATTAATATGGCAATATCTTGATTTTAAAGTCTCTGTATCCTTAAGTTTTTTTTTTTTTTTTTTTTTTTTTTGCCTTTTTTCTATTAAAAAATACTGTCTGGCATTTTCTATCATTGAACATTTTCCATAACCTGATCAAGTTCTTGACTAAAGTTTTAATATAATAGACGCTGTGATTTCTTTGCGCAATATATTTTACACATATCAAATTTAGAATTAAATTCAAAATATATCCATTTTTTTTAAATACAGTCAGGAACATTGAAAATAGCGACCCAAGAACAAAGCATCGGATTGAAATGAAATTTAATACACATAATGACACAGATCAGAGATTCACTTGATCTCAAAAACAAGACAATTAAACGAATACAGGGTGTGCAACGACACAAATACTGGGCAACTTCAATAGCGCGTTGGACCACCTCCAGCTGCAATACAAGCCGCTACACGGTCCAGCATTGAGTTGATTAGACACCTTATGTTGTCCTGAGGCAGATGGGCCACACAAATCTTAAACAGCCAACTCTAAATCATGTACAGAGTGATACGATGGCATCTGACGTTTTAGCTGATCCCACACGTGCCCTACAGGGGACGAATCGGGGGAGCGGGCCGGCCATGGAAGAGTCTGAAAATGACGTAGGAAGTCTTGAGCAACTCTTGCTGTATGCGGACGAGCATTATATTGCTGGAAAATTGCCAATGGAAGACCATTTAGGAAAGGTCCTACATGGGGTCGAAGAATATCATCAACGTAACGTGGGGGCGTTAAGGTTCCACGCATCACAATTAAAGTGGACCGGCTATCATAGGCTATAGCCCCCCAGACCATTACACCAGATGTGCGTGCAGTGTGACGTAGAACAGTGTGGGGGGAATTGTACCACTCACCAGGGCACCTCCACACCCGTACACGGTTATCTTCTGTCCCCAAAACAAACCGGGATTCATCACTAAACACAACCTTTTGCCAATCTGTGACATTCCACATTGATCTGGCTTGGCACCACTGTAGACGCAGTTGCCGATGTTCCGGTGTTAAAGGAGTGCACGGAAAAGGCGCTAGATTTAAGATTTGCTTCTGCAAGGTGTCTGGAAATTGTTTGTGGAACAATTGCTACGCCTACGTCTGCTCGTATCGTTGAACGAGTCACTGTGGGGTCCACAAGTGCTTGCCGCACGATCCTTCGATCCTCTCTCCTCGTGGTCTTTCTGGTCGCTCCAGACCCGGTTTTCCGCGCGTGGGTACCTTCTCGTGTCCACTGTTCCCAACAATTTCTAACGGCACACTCCGAACGATCCACCTGGCCAGCAACACGGTGCGTCGACCAGCCTGCAGTTTTTATCCCGATGATCAGGCCTCTGTCAAACTCGCTTAACTGTGAGAAATGTCTTCTAGCACGTTTACCTGGCATATTTCGCTCACCAAAATCTTCCTACAATTGGCGGATAATCGTCATGTTCATGAATCTTCGAATTTGCGCTGGCTTATATAGCACCCTCTTCCTGATTGTAGCGCCACCTCGGCGTGTATGAGCATGCGTATTGGCACAAAACTTGGATCATTTGCATATCACATTATTGCACTTATTTGCAAAGTTTCGCGATTGTACTTAGCTTCCTTCTTGGGTCGCTATTTTCAATGTGCCTGAGTGTATATGATAAAATTTTTAAGTAGTGAAATTTTTATATAACTTTTTTTATGAAAAAAGAAATATGTCGGGCATTACCATATAAACAGATATTTGTTGCTCATTGGAGTTTTCCTTTTATTGTTATAGTTAAAATATGGATTTTATTACTAGTTTATTTTTAAATTAGAAAATGAAACATTCATAAAAAGATAATATGCAGAATAAACTTTTAATTAATTAAAAGTAAAAAAAAACTTTTAAAAACAAGCTTTTATTTAAATACTCTAAAAAGAATAAAAGAAACTTTTCTTTTAAAAATTTTTTTGCTATCAACTTATAAAATCGTTACACAATTTATGATATAAATGCTTGTCGCGACATTTAAGTACTCGTATTTACTTAGTTTGAAAATTTTAAAAATTAAAATCAATCAGATTAAGTTATTTAATTTGCTTTTTTATCAACACAGTTAAATCTCGCGACAAGCTTTTATATCATAAATTGTGTAACGATTTTATAAGTTGATAGCAAAAAAATATTTAAAAGAAAAGTTTCTTTTATTTTTTTAGAGCATTTAAATAAAAGTTTGTTTTTAAAAAGTTTTTTTTTTTTACTTTTAATTCATTTCTTACTTTTTTTGTTATATTACTGGACAGAAGTTTCTCAGTCTATTCAACGCATTGTTGTTGCAAGGTCGTTTCCCAGTTAATTTTGAACAGTCCAGCTAAGGGGTACTCAACCTTTTTCCCGCCAGGCCACATATATATGATAGATTTTTCACTCGGGCCGCAACAAGAGGATAATTAATGGAAAGGAGGGATAAATACTGGAAGAGCAAAACAACATTGAACAAAGCAAAATTAAATAAAATATTAAAACTTCTTTTTTTTTGCATTTACTATAAAACTGTATTAAAAATGAAAACACAATTTTTTTTTTAAATCCGTAATTTTAAACCATATTTTTTCAATTTCTGTGCAGAATTTGGATAACACTATTCTACTAATGAAAACATATTTTCTTGCGATTATATTTAAAAATGACGAAGTTTTTAAATGTTTTATTAAAAATTTAAGTATCTTTTGAAAAATCGTAAAAAAAAAAAAGTTTTAGGCATTTTATTTTTAAATGACTGATTCTAAAAGAGAAAACTCTCGACTCTCTTAGTGCAGAATATCGATTCAATAACACGAAAAAAGAAAAAAAATTCATACGGAACGATTTAAAAGTCATTTCGTGAAAACGTATCAATTTTGACTCATTTTTTAAAAAATTGTAAAAAATAGAAACTATCATTATTTTTTAAAAAGAACTATACCGTTTGCAAGATTCCACCCGAAAAAATTACTTTAATTAATATCTACACTATTGAAATTCGAAGGTAAACAAACGTATGCGACTATAAAACTAGGTGTATCTTCTCACGAACCGCATGACGCAAAACTCGCCGACGGTTCCAAAAGATGGGAATGATCCAAGGAATCCGTTTCGACCATTTATATTCCAAAAGTGCAATTGGTTAAAAATATATAATTAAAAACCTTAAAACGCATAATTATTGCCATTTTTTCCCGCCAGGCGGCGAAGTTCCAATTTTCAGGCCTTTTTTTAAATCCCAAATGCTTTTAAAAAACAATCTAACTTTTTTTTATGAGACTCAGAGAAAAAATAATTACATAATCGGAAAGATAATTTTTTTCGCCACGATATGGTATACTTTGTTTTAACAAAATAATGATATTTTCTATTTTTTAAAAAAAATTTTTAAAAAATGAGTCAAAAATGATACGCTTTTATAAAAATGGTTTCTACATCATTCCCTTTAAGTTTCCTTTCGAGTTAATGAATTGATATTTTATTCTAAACAAGTTCATGATTTTCTCTTTTAGAATCAGTCATTTAAAAAATAAAATGTCAAAAAAAGGTTTTTTTTACGATTTTTCCAAAAAATACTCAAAATTTTATTAAAATACTTAATTTCTTTAATTGTAAAAATAATATCATGAAACACTTTTTTTTCCGTTTGTAGAACAATATTATTTATAATCTGTACAATGATTGAAAAAATTGCTTAAAAATTATGGTTAAACAAATGTGTTTTCCGTCCCCCCCCTTTTGCGAAAAATATTTAAGCATTATTTTTGTTACATTTTTCGTTTACAATTACCAATGTTTAACCTGTGACGAATCTTTACGGAACCTTTCCACTAATATTCTGAGACGTCTTTGGGTATTGTAAATTCGCGTATATTTTCAATCAACTCTAAAAGGAGAAAATGGGATATGTAAAGTAGATAGGGTATTTAAGGAGAGCGTTGTAAGTTAGCGGAGATGAAGGCTATTGAGCCAGCAGGAGTAATGACAAGGTTTATAGGATTCAATTGGATTACGATAGTGGATCATTGCTGTTAGAATTCAGCGAAGGAACTTTAGGAGGTTAATATACCTGAAAAGATCATAAGTACTACCGGGTGATACATTCTAGTTTAATATCGCTTACCACAAGCGTTAGTCTAATAAAATTAGTTTAAGTTAATGAAAGCTAATAAGTCAAGTTGCATGTATTTCTCAGACCTCCTATTCCGGTAAACCTTTTTGATATTGCGCGTAGTTATTGATTAATTTCCTATTTCGTAATTTAATTTAATATTAAAGGTAAATCCCTTTTTGACGTAGACATATAGTTTACTATTTGACATTAGAATTTTTGATACTTCAACCAAGTGAATAAATACAAGTTATTAGTATACAAATGGCGTCTGGTCATTCTTTGCCTCAAATTAATTTTAAGTGTCCAGGGTGGAACCCAGGGGATTCGCACAGTGGCGCCCAACGTACTGGTAATCCCGAGTTTAGAGTCGGAACTACTTTTCAAGTATTCCCTGAGCAATATTTTTCGGGGGTGGAGAATGTGTCCGAGTTTTTAGATAATATTGATAATAATTTAACATATTACGAGATACCCACACAACTGGCTTGTGCATATCTAAAGGGTCATCTCAAAGGACGGGATCTAGATTGATTTGAAGTTTTAGGTTATAGGGTAGTAGAGGACAAAGCTACAGATTACGCGCACTTAAAGCAAGCATTGACGGAGAAATTCCCCGTGGTTCAGAACAGATCAGAGCTCAAAACACGTTTTTATACGTCATTCCAAAATCACAACCAAAGACCTTCCGATTTTGTGTATGAATTGTTAAAGATACACATACAGTTAAAACTAGACATGAGGGAGGAAAATTTGCTGGATCATGTTGTTCAGTGTTGAACAAATAATCCTTGTGACGCCCACAACAACAAGCTAATATTTGTCGCCAGAGGGCGCTAGTGTGTTTAGAACAGTGTATGTGTAAACAGAGTAAGAACAAGAGCGTGTGGAGAACGCTCTAATAAAATTCCTTTTTTTTATCAGTCTCGCCGTTTAATATGTATGGTGTAATCTTTTAGAAATTTAAAAAAACATGAACAGAGAATCGGCAGATAATCATGGTCCGTCAGAGCCTGAAATGGCTGGGACTGAAGATAAGGAATTGTAGAGTACGATCACAAATGAAAAGAAAGGAAGCGACCTTTTAGTGGAGAGAAAATTGTTACTTGGTAAGAGGTCAGTCTTCAATTTTCTTATTTTGCGTTTTGAGAATAGTTATTTTGTGATTTTTTTATAGGTGTATAATGTGTGTTTGAGATAGTTATTTGTGATTATATATGCTACATTTGTGGTGGAGATAACTTTAATTTGTGGTTAAAATAACTTTAATTTGTGATTGAGATAGTTATTTTGTGACTTATAAGTGTTTAAATTGAGGTTGAGTTAACTTTAATTTGCGTTTTGAGATAATTATTGTGATTTATATGTGTCTCATGTGTGGATAAGATAACTTTAATTTGAGGTTGAGTTAACTTTGATTTGTGGTTTAGATAATTAAATTGTGATTTATTTGTTTCATTGGTGATTCAGATAACTATACTTTGTGAAAATGAGTAAAGGTAAATTTAAAAGATGAATTTAGGTCTATTGCGGTAGAATTAAAATTAGCTGTCCCAGCCAATGCTAAAGTTCTAGATTTAAGAGAATTAATACAGGAGAGTGAGATTTATAAAAATGGATAAGGAAACGTATCAGGCTATCATTGATTGTGTATTGGAGAAGATAAATGATAGACTAGAAATTGAAAAAGTTAAACTGTCACAGTTAGAGAAGGAGTTAGAAATAGCAAAATAGAGTTAGCGTAATTCTCGTTAGAGCGAATTCTAGAGTAGCTCCTCACAAACTTTTGAGTATACCGCGTCTAGAACTAATGGCTTGTTGTGTAGGTGCTCGACTTGTAAATTCTATTTTGAAAGCGCTTAATATGCCGGACTTGAAAGTTACTCTTTGGTCCGATTCCACAACAGCACTTTGGTGGATTAAAGAATATGGAAATTGGTCAGTTTTTGTAGCTAATAGGGTAAAGGAAATTAGACAACTAACTCAAATTCAGTCATGGAAGTATGTTCCAGGAAACATGAATATCGTGGATTTACTATCTCGTGGTTGTTCTCCACGACAAATGCTTAGTTCTAGATGGTGGGAGGGGCCTTCCTGGTTGAAACAAAATTCGGAATATTGGCCAGATGGTGAAATCAGTTGCGAGCCTCAAGAAGTTAACGTAGAGAGAAAGAAAACTAAAAATGCGAATGTGTTGATCTAGCAAACGATGCACCCCCCTTGCTTATATGTAATGTGTCTGATTATGATAAAATGATAAGAGTATTTGCATGGATTTTAAGATTTGTAAAAAATTGTCGCAAAGACTATAACAAATCTAAGGAACATGAACTTTCTGTTGCTGAATTTGAAAATTCTGAGAAACAATTGATTCGTTTAACTCAGACATATTATTTACCTGATGTTGTATCTTTAAAATTTGTTACTTTTATTGATAATGATAATATTTTAAGAGTAAAATCTAAAATAACTGAACGAAATGATGAAAGTTCTTTTTTGTATCCTATATTGTTACCTGATAAATGTGAATTTACAAAACTTTTGATTAGATCTATACACAAAAAGAACTGTCATGCAGGAATCCAAATAATGCAATCATTAATTAGAGAAAGGTTCTGGATTATCAGAGCTAGAAAAACTATTAAGAGTATTTTGAATGAATGTTTTATTTGTGCTCGTTTTAAAGTGAAATCATTGTCAAGCGGACCATCACCTTTACCACTAGACAGTGTGAATGATTGCGCGATATTTGAAGTTGTAGGAATTGACTTAGCTGGACCTCTGTTTTTAAAAACTGGCGAAAAGGTATGGATTACTTGCGCCGTCTATCACGCACTACATCTTGAATTAGTAAACGCTTTATCTTCCGATGCCTTTTTGCTAGCCCTTAGGCGTTTCATTCCCAGGCGCGGGAGGCCCAGGATAATTTACTGTGATAACGGTACTAATTTCCGAGGTGCTTTCAATGACCTTGCGAAATTGGATTGGCATAAAATATCGAGAAAAACATCAACTCAAAGAATAGTTTGGAAATTTATACCACCCACCGCCGCATGGTGGGGAGGCTGGTGGGAAAGGTTGGTTCGCATTATCAAGGAACTATTGAGACGTTCTCTTGGAAAATCAATATTGTCCTATGAAGAATTGTCTACAGTGATTTGTGATTGCGAATTTTTAATCAATAGTAGACCTTTAACTTATATATCTGAAAATCCACAGGAATTGATCCCTCTTACTCAGCAATGTTTTTAATAGAGAATCGCTGTTCCGATACTACCGATATTGACGAATTGAATTCGAGAGACTTAAGAAAAGAGAAATGAAATATAAATTAAACTTTTAAGTGATTTAAGACAACGTTTCAGGAAAGAATATCTAAGTGAGCTAATACAAAAACAGAATGATAATCGGGTGCAGGAACCCCGAATTGGGGAAATGGTCTTAATTGGAAACGACAATAAGAAACGTTTGTCTTGGCCTATAGCTAAGATTATAGAATTAATCCCTGGTCGAGATGGGGAAATTCGAACAGTTCGGCTAAAAACTCAACATGGAACAGTAATACGCCCCGTGCAACGTATCTTCCCTTTGGAAGTACAAGCGATTGCTAATAGCGATAAGGAGTTGAAAGAGGAATCAATTTCTGTTAAAAGTACTAAACCTGAAAAGGTCTTGAAGACTAATGATGCAATTGTAAAAAAAAATATACTTCTTCTGGAAGATTGGTTAAAGAACCGAAGAGACTTGATCTTTTGAATTATAACTGTTATAGTAGGTTTGAGACTCTCCCCAAGTCTCAAAGGGGGGGAGTATGTTGTGAATAAAAATGATTTGTGTGAATGAGTGGCTGCATGGCGCCACGTTTTTGTAACTGTGAAGAGGTTGTGTGACGTCATTATGTTCTGTATATAAAAAGGGTGAAGCAATCACGTGCTCACTCTCACTCGGTAGTTCTGAATAAACTAAGTTACTTTAATTGACTGGCTCGAGACTGAATTTCTTCCTCCAACGCCGAGCATCGGGTAGATGCAGCTCGCAGAATTTTAGAATTGAAATTGTTCTTTACACCATCTGTAATGATGATTTAAGTTTCAAAAAAGAGCTAAATTTATTAGTTGTAAAAAAAGATAACTGATTTGACTCCGTCTCAAATAATAAATGTTTCATTAAATAAACCAAGTGAAATTAAACTAGCCGATTATAAATTTAATATTCCTGGTAAAATTGATGTGTTGGTAGGTGCGGAAATATTTTACGAATTACTGACACCAGGCCAAATTTATTGTGGAGATTCTCAACTGCTTTTACAAAATACTGTTTTTGGATATGTAGTTAGCGGAAGTGTGGGAGATGAGGTGAGGGATAATAAGATTCACTGTGGATTAATTAGAGAAAGTGATTTAAATACAACATTAAAGTCTGTTAGGGAGTTAAAATCGATAGGTGTCAAAAACGAGATTTGTAATAGTGAGGAGGACGTTAGCTTAGGAGTTTTAAGCAAAGAGTACATTTTAAAAATGATAGATTTGAGGTAGAACTCCCGTGGAAAAGAGATAGTGATGAGTTGAGTGATAATTTTAATTTAGAGAAAAGACAACTCGGAAGTCCTATGAGAAAAATGCAAAGTGATAAGGTGTTGTATTCTGAGTATTGTAAGGTTTTCAGTAATTATTTAGATGAGGGAATAATTGAGAAGGTAACAAATCCTTCTATTTCAACAAATATGACCCAGTGCTTTATTTTCCTCACCAAGTGATAATAAAAAACGAATCTCTCACTACGAAACAGAAGATAGTGTTTGACGCTAGTGCATGTGAAAGATGTGTGTTGAAAGAAGAAATGGGATCGGAAAAGTCAGATGAAGACATGGAGTTACCTCAAGCAACCGAGAGATTTATTCCTCTTGAAAGTGAGCGAGCCAAAATGCTTAATATGGGTCCAGATGATGTAGCACAACCTGTCACTGTTCCGGAAGAAAAGTGTTTACCTAGAGCACTGCTAATTTCTGCCGATGAGATGTGTTAAGGAAAAGAGGAAAGATCAGTCGATCAGATAAAAGAGACAGCTAAAGAAGATATTAATCCAGTGGTACTTAGTCCATTGAGTTTGGATGATGGTGAAATAGAAGTAGATCAGAAAGTGTGTTTTAACCCGAATTTAAGGGCCTCAAGCAGCGTTGTATTTGTGCAACATTATTGGCGTAAATATTCGCAAGTTCAGCGAGGAGGAGAGAAACCTACTCGGAAACTGCCATTTATCAACGAAGTGTTGTTTTGAGAAAAGTGATGACCAAACAATGCGAAAAAAAAGTTAGACTTAAGTCTAGAATGAGTGACATATAGACTCTCAAAACTTCAAAATAGTGTTTTTAAACGGCTAGCCAAAACGAGAGTGACTATTTGTGGTATGAGGGAAAAGCCGTGACCCTCGCGTTGTGGGACGGAGAGAAAATTTGCAAGAGGAAGACCCCCTTTCCCCTTCAGTGGATGCCGGCTGGTGAAACGTTAAAAGGTGAAATTGGATCCGTTCTCAAAAATCACCCGGGCTCTTGAGAATACATGGAGAACTAAAGGAGAGAAACAGTGCTGAATGTCCCCTCTTCTACACCGCCAGTTAAAACAGGAACGGAAATGGACATTTAACGTCCCCCCTCCCCTCTTGAGGAGGAATTAGGAGATAGTGATTTAATCCTTGTGGATTGGATCTGAACAATACATAGAATGTATCCCTATTATTATATATTTTTATTAATGTTGTATATATGCACATATGTTAACCTTAATATAATTATTTAAAAGTGGAGTTTTCATAATTTTCTAAGAAACTGTCTACTATGGAATTTATATACGTATGTAGTGTTTACATGTGTACTCTTAGAATTAATTCAGTAATGCTATTTGTGTTTGATATTTTATAGTAAAATAATTTTGGTTTCTTCACTTGTGTACTACATTAATATATAGAGTGTGAGGAAAAGTTAAGTATCTTTAAACTGCTACTTAATTAGATTTGGAGAATTTTCCTATGTGCATTTCTTTGTATGTAAACAATATTTTCCTTATTATTCAACATTTTTGAGATAACTCTTATGTGAATGTGCTGATTTTGTATTTACCTATGTGTTTTTAGTATAGTGTTTTTAAGGAGAAACCCGTTACTTGTTCACAAATTATAGGTCAATTGCCAGCCGACAGAATTTCTCAGAGTTTTTCTTTTAGCAAAGTGGAAATAGTTTTTTTGTGAAATTTCTGGATTAAATATCCTAATTAAAGAAAAGGAGTATTAAACAAAGTCTATGTGTGCATAGTGACAAGGGCGTGTCACTTAGTAATAGTTAGATTTATCTAGTAAAGTTTTCATTGCAGCTTTAAAGTGATTCTTTAGTAGACGAGGAAAATCAAGGCTTGTATTTTCAGAAAACGCAACCAATGCTGTTAGCACATAATTAGAGTTAAAAGACGTAGAGAAATTATGAGTAATTGTGATAGCAATTTGTGTAATTTTTGTGTGAAGAACATGTTGAGTGGGATATTTGATTAATTTGACCCCTGATCATTTCCTAGTTGGTCGTCCCATCACCGCCATTGCAGAGCCAAGTTTAACTGAAGTGTCTGATAACAGGTTAAAAGTGTGGCAAAAACAAACAAAAATTATGCAACAGATTTGGAAACGTTGGTCAAATAATTATTTGAGTACACTTCAGGAAATCGAAATAAAGGGTATTCTGGTGAGAATAATGTAAAAATACATGATATGGTAATTCTAAAAGAAGATAATTTACCTGTGTGTAATTGGCCTCTTGCTAGAAGTCTTGAAGTGTATCAGGGTAAAGATAATAAAATTCGAGTAGTGTTAGTGAAAACTAAAAATGGAATTTTTAAGCGTCCAATAACTAAACTTTGTATTTTACCTTTTCAAGTGAATAATGTATGTGAAAATTTCAAATTTGTGTATTTTTTTTCAATTCAAATTTGTATGTATGAGTACTTTACCTTTTTGTGTATTGAACAATATTACTTTTATTGAGTATTAGTGCTTTTGTATCATGTATTATTGGCTTTGTATTGTGTGTATGAGAGAGAGAGAGATTGGTTTTGTGTATTATTGTGTTATTTGAAAATTGTTGAATGTGTCATTCAACCCGGGGGTGGATGTTCAGTGTTGAACAAATAATCCTTGTGACGCCCACAACAACAAGTGAATATATGTCGCGAGAGGGCGCTAGTGTGTGTTGAACAGTGTATGTGTAAACAGAGTAAGAACAAGAGTGTGTGGAGAAAGCTTTAATAAAATTCCTTTTTTTATCAGTTTCGCCATTTAATGTGTGGTGTAATCTTTTAGAAATTTTAAAAACATGAACAGAGAATCGGCAGATAAACACATGTTATTAGTAGGTTATTTCTTAACTTTTAGATTATGTGGAGGTACGACATCCGCAGACCACATCTAACCTTCTGCAAATAATTGATAAGTACGAGGAGATGTTTCTAAATAGAAGAATCAGGGGTTCGAGTCAGGAATTCCGAGATGTAGGCGATAGCGTGAATAGTACATTCCCAAACAGGAAAAGGCAGGAAAATTGGCGATGCCAGAGTTAACAACTGATACTCTGACAATAGCAGACCGCAGAGGGAATTCAATAGATATAAAGGTCAAGGTGTTGGGGATAATCGGAGGTTTGATACTCGACGCCGAAGTGGTCAATCTGATCATAGATTCAATAATTCAAGGCGGTCGACAGGGTGGTTCGAGGAACGGTGCTTTCAGGGGTCAGAATGGTCAAAACAGGTATTTAAATTTTTAAGCGATCGATGCGAGTCTAGGAGTGATCGATCGCAAAGTACAGAAAATCCTCCTGATACGGGAACAACGTACTATTAGTATCTCATCACTGCGAATGACTCCCGTAGAACTGCCGTATGTTCCCATTCTTTTGAATGAAACATTCATTACAGCCCTGTGGGACACGGGGGCGGAGAGATCCTTTATATCCGAAGAGATATACTCCAGATATTTTTCATATCGACCGCGTCAAAAGACTAAAGATAGAATAGTGACGGCCCAAGGACGGCCCCGTGTTGTCACTTAGGTCGGGTCGAATTGCATCCGAGATTTCCAGAAAACCTGGAAATTTCATATTCTTAACCATATGCAGTATTAAAGAATTTTAGGTATTGATTTTATGAGGGAGTCTAAGTTAACTTTAGACTTCGATAAGAAATCTTTGGTCATTCCAGATGACCAAATTAAACAGTTGCCAATAGTGGAAAACCAGGTCGAGATTGATCTATCCGATACAAAGCTAGGTGAAAAGCAAAAATTAAAGGATTTATTTAATAGTTTTAAGGGTCTATTTTCAGACCAGCCTGGGTTAACTCGTGTATTATAACATTAAATCGATAATGGGGACCAGGGGGCCAAAGTTTATAGTGTCAAGACCTATTGCTATGATAGAGTCACACAGGGAATAATTGACTATTACACTGAGAAAATATTACAGTAGGGTACAATTCATCCTATTCAATCACCATACGCGTCACGGGTAGTTTTAACACGCAAAAATAATGGCCTTCCTCCAGATTCTCCAGAGGCGTATCGATTCGCGATTGACTATCGCAAACTCAACGCCATCACTAAGTATCCGCGAAATCCATTACTGGTGATAGATGACCTGATCACAAATATTCCACACACCGGGCTATCATGTCGACACTAGATCTAAAATCAGGTTACTTTCAATTGGCAATAAATCCTAAAGATATAGAGAAAAAACCGTGTTTATAACCCGAAATGGCACTTCCGCATTTCTCAGAATGCCATTCGGCCTTTCAGGAGCGGCGCCTAATTTTTAAAAGGCAATCGACATAATCCTAAAACCGGTTCTTGGGCGTTTTGTTAACTGTTACATGGATGATGTTATAATTACATCTCCATCATTTAATGAACACTTAGATCATTTAAATCAGATATTTACATTGTTGCGAGACGCAGGTCTAACACTAAATAAAGATAAGTGTCACTTCGCACGTGACAAATTGAAGTATTTAGGACTCATAATTAGTAAGGATGGAATTGAAACCGATAATAACAAGGTTAAGGCGATCATGAAAATGATCATCCCCAAAGAATAAGGAAGTTTCGAAATTTTTAGGGATGGCTGGTTGTTACCAAAAATTAATTCCACATTATGCAGATATATGTGAACCATTATATAGGTTAAGGAAAAAGGGGGGCAAAATTTAATTGGCCGACGGAAGCATAGGATTCTTTTAATAAAGTAAAACGAGCATTATCAGAGACGCCAGTTTTACATTTGCCGAATTTTCAAGAACAGTTTAACTTATTTACTGATGCTAGTGGGGTTGGAATTGGCGCTGTGTTGAATCAAAATCACAGACCTATTGCATTCGCGTCTAGAACCCTAAACAAGGCCGAAAGAAACTTCACAGTTACGGAACGTGAGTGTTTGGCGGCGATATGGGCATTGAATAAGTTTTGGACTTATTTTGGAACACTACTGGTGAAGGTAATAACAGATTATGCGACGTTAACAAAACTCACGAATAGGAAAAATTTATCTAGTCTGATGATTAGATGGGCGCTCAAGCTATCGAAGTTTAACATTGAATGGGAACATCGACCTGGTGTCCAGAACGTTGTAACGGGCGTATTGTCTAGGAATCCAGTAGACAATGCGGATGGATGACAAATTTCGTGTGCGGCTCTTCGAGCCTTAGCTTTGAACTCCAGGGAACAACTAATTCGAGAACAACGGGAAGATCCTGAGTTAGGGCACATCTACCGTTATTTGGAAAATCCGGACGATGGTTCCGGTAATGCAACTTCCGTATGCGAGGGTTGGTACCAGGATTTTAAATTAATTGATGGTTTACTCTTTTACGCGAAGTATTGTACAACTCTTGGAGAACTCAGAGTATGCATTCCTCAATCTCTTCGCCAAAGGCGTAAAGGAAAATAATTGCCCCCCTCCGCAACTTAGGCCCCAAGCCGGATATATATACACTGCTGGACAATTTCTAAGCACGGATCACAAATTGCTATGTAGCATAACATTAAGCGAGACATGAGGCCTAGTAAGATAAAATATAGTTGCCACACTGTTCAGACATTAGAATAAAGAATATTTATTGTTCTGGAAAGTACAAAACTGTGAAACATCTGAAAGAAAAAAAAAGTTCATTTGATCTGCATACGGAGAAATGGAACAATGCATCTAAAAGTCAGCAGGCACCTTAAAAGAAAGGTATCAGTACGGGATATGTGTCCACCGTGGAGTGTAATGCAACATTCCACACGTCGTATATACTTTGCACAACATTTATCCAGCAGCTGTTGAGGCAATTTATCCCATTCCTCTGTGAGTGCATGGATGAGGGTGTTCTTGTTTGTCGGAGGATAGTTTCGATCAGCAACTTGCCTCCCCAAAAGCATCCCACACATTTTCAATGGGGTTTAGATCTGGAGAACGCGCTGGCCATACGAGATGTTGAATACCCTCGCTGTCTAGACAATCCTGAACAGCGAGTGTTCGATGACATGTTGCGTTGTCGTCCATAAAAACAAATTTATCACCGACAGCACCACGGAAAAAGACGAACATGAGGAAGTAGAACTTCATCAATGTATCGTTGGCCCGTCATAGTCCCATTCGCTACCACATGTAGGCGCGTGCGGCCATTGATCATGCTGCCGGCCCACACCATGATACTGCATGTCGGATATCGGTCCTTTTCCTGGATATTTTCTGGACGATAAGCAGTACCACTCTCGCGCCAGATCAGTTGGCGTCTACTATCCGATGACAGACTGAACCTTACTCTCATCTGAGAATAGTACGCATGCCCAGTCCTGTTCAGTCCAATTGTGATGCTCACGACACCATTGCAAACGGGCAGTACGGTGCTGTTCGGTCAATGGGACACACACAACAGGTCTGCGTGCGTATAGTCCTCCTCCCCTCAAACGTCTGGCAACAGTTTTTCGGGAGATCTGCTTTCCTGAGGCAGCAAGAAACTGATTTTGCCACCTGCTGAGCTGTGGTGCGCCTGTTCCCTTTTGCTGATAGGACGATATATCTGTCTTCTGCAGGCGTCGTACTTCTAACACGACCTCCCCCGTGCCGTCTACTACACATTCCAGTAGTTTTTTAAATGACTTCCACAGCCGTGAAACAACGCTGTGAGCGATGTCGAACTCCCTGGCAACATCTGTTATTTTTCGCCCTTCTTCGATCTTTCCAATAATTCGGCCACGCATAAAATTATCTATGTGATGTCGGGAAGACATGCCAAAAATTTTAAGTTCGTCTATTAAATCTTTCCTGTAAAACTTTGACTTGAAACAACAACTGTCCACACGCGTCAAAAACCTTTAAAGCTCTTATGAACGCTATCACGTGATGAACAGACTGGGAAAAAATTTGCATACTCATACTTTTTTTTTTCTTACTAATATCCCGCACTTATTCTAATTTTCCACATTTTGCTTCCTTTCATTTTGTGGTTGCTATGGATGATAGTGTTATCCGTCCTTAGCAATTGTCCAGCAGTATATATATATATATATATATATATATATATATATATATATATATATATATATATATATATATATATATATATATATAAAGAATTGCAAAACCATAAAATAATGTACCTTTACACATCACGTAAAAATATTTAAATATTAAACTTATAACTGAATATAAAATCAACCTGTGTCTGAGTAAACAAAGTAAATAACATTTAACATTAGAGAGTATTTATAGTATTTAAAAAATGGAGAATCTAACAACAGTCGACTGATAACCTGGTAACTTAAATAAAAACTATACACTAAGAAAAACACAAACACTGTAAAATAATATTTTCGATTTCAGATCCTTATGATAGAATAAAGGTATCACTTACCAAATTCTTCATTTATGAATCCCGTTATGAGCTTGACCTTGTTCATCAAGTTCCCTGACATTACTACTACTAGCCACCCTTGCACAAGATGATGAACTTGCAGGTACTAAAAAGTTATCCAGTTTTGCATATTTAATATTAATATTATACACCTTTTTCTTTCGAATTTTTCGTTTTTGAGAACCACTCAATTTTTTTTTTTTAACTCCACTCATTTTAGGGCCGCGTTTCTTCTTGTCTTATTAACAAAATAACAGTATAAGAACCAGAATAATTAATTCCGTTTACAAAAAACAGTTATAATATTACAAGAGAGAAGTGAGATCAAAATGTTTTAACAGCGAAGGAACACTCCTTATATTGAAGGGCATTGAATATAAAAATATATATGTTCTAAAAACACTTTTGTGAAACATTTCTCATTATGCTTTATTTGATTGAATACTCATAAATCTACGGAAATTTCTGTGGGCATATGGATTTCTAAATCATATATCTAGACCATATAATCATTTAAAATGCTCTCTATGCGTTTTCAAGTATCGCAATACTTTTTTCATGAAAAACATAACAGATGTACGTTATTTACGAGTTCGCTAAATGAAAATGAAATACATGTGGGGTGAAGCTAAAAAGACGCCAATAAGTTACTTTGCTACTTCAGTAAAAGTAACATGTCTTTTTTCTCCCTACCGCTAACATGAAGTATACTAAAAAAAACAGTGAGGAATTTTTTTATCTTTCTAACATTTTATCCAATTTTCCATCTGACTTTCTTTTTATCTGTTAGCAATTTATGTTTGAAAAGAAAACCCACTGAAGAAAAGTATCTCTTTCGTCGCGGGGATTACAGCAAATTAAAATGTTTTTTGATTTGGCTATTGGATCTATGATATCTAATACTCGATCAAAGTTTTGATTTTGAATGATGTTAGATCGCCAATTTGACAATCGTTTAAAAATTGGATTAAAAAAAATGTAAAGCTAATTTTGTGAAATTCTACGTTAATGGCGTCAGTTTAACTTTGAGCCCTCCCGGCAGTGCGGGGGTTGCGGGGGTGCACGTTACGCCACTGCTCTTCGCGAAGCAATACTGCAAGAATTTCATGATCTGCCATTAGCAGGCCATTTAGGAAAGAGAAAGACGTATTTAAAAAATTACGTGATACGTGTTATTTTCCATATATGAGGAAATATATATTTAAATATGTATCATCCTGTGACCGGTGTCAAAAATTTAATTATAAAAACGTGCTACCAGCTGGTCGATTAATTCCGATAGTATCGAATTATCCCAATAAAATCGTGACGTTAGACTTATTAGGCCCCTACCCAGCATCCTGCTCGAAATATATATAGATTTATATTGGTAATATAACTGACCACACTTCACTAAGTGGAATGAGCTTATACCTTTACGAAAAGCCGGCCCGGGTCATAGCTAACGCCCTTTTGAAAATTATATTTCACGATATGGATTTTATATTTCACGATATATATTTCTTTTGATTAGTGATAATGGTCCCCAATTTATATCCGATGTCTTTGAACACTTAAGTCACAGGTTGGACATAAAACAGATTAAAACGGTAACATATCAGAACTTAACGGAAAGAGTTAATCGCACTTTAGTGCAGATGATGGCTTGTTTTATAGAAGAAAAACACGATAACTGGGACCGATTCCTCCATGAGTTTTCTTTCGCGTTACGCACAGCAGTTAATGAAACGACAGGTAAAACTCCGGCTGAGTTATTCTTAGGTAGAAAATTATAACACATTTTCGTAAATTAATAAATGTAACGGATGATTCTGAATATGTGGGGGGAAATATTGAGAAATTATTTGATGAGGCGAGGCAGAATATACGGAAACAACATAAGAATGGGAAAAATACTATAATCGAAAAAGGAGAGAGGTTAACATCAAAGTCAATGATTTGGTATTGGTACAAACTCCTTTTATTAGTTCTGCGGGAAGAAGAGTGGTCGGAAAGTTTATGCCTAAGTTTGAAGGGCCATACAGAGTGTCAGAAGTTCGGAAAAACAATTTGACCATTTGGAAAAAGGGAAGAAGGGTCACAGTTAATATTGACCAAGTGTGGGCGTTTCATCCAAGACATTCCGACACGAACAGTTTTGATAGTACTAATGAGACACTATATGAAAGAAAGAGATCTAGTAATGGGTTGAGTAGGTCGCACCCGGGAAAATCCAGACGTTCTAGAAAGCCCTCGGGTGATGAAAGTAAAATTCGTAAATCAAATAAAGGAACTGCCGGATTGGAGGATCTGAGATTGAAGCGTAAGAACGTAGGATCAAAATGGAACAGCGGAGAGGAACGATAGAACGTGGTCCAAAATATGCAGGAAGCGATCTCTTCAAGGGTCCGAACATAGAGATCCCAAAAGACAAGCGCCTGTACTGCCACAGGGGCTAAAGAGAACTGTTTCATAATCTATATCTTCTAGAACCCATAAATATAGGCGGAATAACTTTAACCCTTCACAGGGATCACAGTCAATTTCAGGTCCATCACATCAACATCAGATGAGGCAGTTAAGTCCAACTAAAGAAGAGAGCTGGCGAGAAGCAAGAGTACACTCTGACAAGGCCCGAGAGACAAGGACAACAGGTAGCAAAGGACACAGTGCAGCTGAGGGGAGCTTCTCAGTCCGGTCTGGAAAGACGACAACAGTGAGACCTTGCCCGTATTACCTCAGTCTACCACTAAACAGCCTCAGGAGAAGGAGCCTCAGCATGGAAGCCTTAGACGGAGATCCGGCTGATAGGAGCACATAGATGACAAAGAAAAAAATCGGTTGTATGGTCCTTTTTCTTTTTTCGTTTTCTTGCTGACAAGCAGTCATGTGTTTTTGCACAACCAAGTCAAGATTTTTTTTTAAATATTTGTTGTACAAGAGTTGTCACTAAGTTGTGTGCATTTTTTCAAGTAAGAAAAATGAACTCTGTATATTAATTTCTTTTCCAAAATGGGGGAAACAATTGTTTGACATTTGTTTGCAATTTCTGACTTGAAGGTTCTTGGTGGAATATCCAGCATTGTTTGTTATACATGTTATAAATTGTATGTATATGTATGTGTATATGTATATTATTAATTCACATCTGGTGGGCTGGGACGCGGCATAGTTAGGTAATGCTAAAATAGCACGAACAAGCGCAGCACGCATGGTATGGGAATTTTAAGGGAGCCACATGTATTAATTGATATATTAGAAATGATGTGTAAAATGTGAAAATGTATTTGTACATACAGTATATGTTTTTTTTTTCTTCAATATATTTAAAGAGTTCTCAATATTTCAGTAGCTGACCCCTTTGACTATTGTATAGAAAGTAACGATTCGGGTCTGTAAATGAAGCAAGAATAAGTATGTTAGAATTTAAGTAGTTAAGTAAAGCACATGTTCAGGTTTTCCCTCCGGTGGTTTTTTTTTCCTCGACTCTCACCGGATTGGGTGTGCTGTAGGGAATCCCAACCTGTAATGTCTACGTCCAAATAATAATCAAATTTAAAACGGAGCTTGAGGTCGTTATTCTTTTCTTTTACCTTAGAGTATGAGAATTCTTAAAGTATCACATAGTTAAATATATTAAAGTCGTACAGACTACGAATTAAGTTTTTTAGAGTTTGTTACGTAATTTATTTCAGGCCATTTTAGACCTTCGAATAAATCCCGTTTTCTTCTTGGAGGGATTGTGACGAATTTTTACGGAACCTTTCCACTAATATTCTTAGGCGTCTTTTGGGGATTGTAAATTCGCGTATAGTTCATATCAACTCTAAAAGGAGAAAATGGATATGTAAAGTAGATAGGGTATTTAAGGAGAGCGTTGTAGGGTTAGCGGAGATGAAGGCTATTGAGCTGCAGCAGTAATGACAAGGTTTATAGGATTCAATTGGATTACGATAGTGGATCATTGCTGTTAGAATTCAGCGAAGGAACTTTTAGGAGGTTAATATACCTGAAAGGGATCATAAGTACTACCGGGGATACATTCTAAGTTTAATATCACCCCACAAGCGTTAGTCTAATAAAATTAGTTTAAGTTAATGAAAGCTAATTCCAATTGCGTATGTATTTTTAGACCTCCCATTCCGGTAAACCTTTGATATTGCGCGTAGTTATTGATTAATTCCTATTTCGTAATTTAATTTAATATTAAAGGTAAATCCCTTTTGACGTAGACATATAGCTTACTATTTGTCATTAGAATTTACTGATACTTCAACCAAGTGAATAAATACAAGTTATTATTATACAAATGGCGTCTGGTCATTCTTTGCCTCAAATTAATCTTAGTGTCCAGGGTGGAACCCAGGGGTTTCCCACAAATCAATATATGAAGTTTGGAAGGCATTAACTTAAAAATGAAGCCCGAAAAAAATTTTTAACTTTAACAAATAACGCAGTGCAAAATTAAATATCTCTTTTTATTTCAACGGTCTTTAATTTATTTTTCCGAATATTTCGTGGGATTGGTCGCTTACAGCGCTGGATTAGTAACTTTTGCACTCCGGGTTCGAAACAAAACCATCGTTTAGTTTTTTATGATTTTTTATAAAAGTAATTAAAATTTTACTGCGAATCTCTAATAACTTCGCCAGCAATTTTGTAGTTGGAAAGATAATTTATTTCGTCACTATATACAAAGTATGTGTTTTTTAAACAAAACAACGATACTTTACATATTTTATGATTTTTTCTAAAATGAATCAAAATCGAAGCGAAAATGATTTTTAAAAACTCATACTTTGATTCTTAACAGTTAATGATTTAAAAAATAAAATGTCGAAAAAAATTTTTATGACTTTCATTTGTGCAATAATTCATTACTTTTTGTGCTACTATACGGTTGCACTTGTCAAGCTGCTTAAGAATCGGTGAATGGTCACTTAGTCCAGAGCTCTGATAGCGAGAGGGGAAGCGGAAATTCCGGAGACAATAGGTTTTTGATTTAAAAATTTTCGTGCAACGCCAGGGGGAAGGGGCTATAAACATGTCTGACAAAGAAAATAAGCGAAAAAAAAATTTCAAAACAGGGAATTTTAAGTTATACACTCGGTAAAAGCGTGAGCAACGCAGGGCTACAGAGGAAGGAGGGGGTAGAAGTCATTTTGGAAAAGAGTATAAGAAGTGCTGGATTTTGTGAAGGAAATGGAAAATTTATAAGAGTAGAGAATGCCCGTGAAACGCCGAGCCACGCAGCTAGTATTTTTAACTAATTGCGATATTGAGATATAAATGGTCAAAACATGCATTGTTATCCAAACTTAACGTGTATATGCACCTCAGGTTCAATTGGTTGAAGACATCAGCTTCAAAACTGAGTTTCCAGATTCCCCTACGAACATTTCACTTTGCAAGTTAAATAAAAGCTTGTAAAAATATAGCCTACTTTGTATGTATGCTGAGTGGAAAAACTGTAAAATATCTCGTTGTGCATATCAAACAAATTTCAAAACTATTTTATACGAAAAAATAATAATTTGCCGCGCGGGGTATCAAACCCCGTATCTCTTGCATGCTAAGCGAGCGCTCCACCATCTGAGCTACGTTCCCGGTCGACACCGGTGCTATTGTAAACATGCTCTTCTTAACCTGAACAAGATGGTTACAGTAACTAGTCAATTAAAAGTGTTACGGGAGAAACTAGAATCGAGTAAATAGATATCATAGAATGTTTCAAAATTAATAGAAATAGCTTGATAGATCTGCTTTTCTTAGTGTTTCCTCTAGAACAGTAAAAAAGTAACATAATTTGTACGTATGCTGAGTGAAAGTATTGTAAAATATCCCGTTGTACAAATCAAATGAATTTCAAAAATATTTTACTCGAAAAAATAATAATCGGAGGCGTGGTGTATCGATCCAGGTACCCCTCCCATCCGAAGCGAGCGCTCTACCATCTGAGCTACGCCCTCGGTTGACACCTTTTTTATTGTAAACATGCCCTCCTTAACACCTGAATAAGATCGTTACAGTAACTAGGTCGATATCGGAATATAAATCGTCAAAACATGCATTTTCATCCAAACTAAACGTGCATACAAAATTGCAGCTCAATCGGTTCAAGACATCAGCTTCAAAATTGAGTTGCAAGATTCTACCCGAACAAACTACTTTAATTAATATATTTTTAACTAACTGCTATATCGGAATATAAATGATCAAAACATGCATTGTCATCCAATATAAACGTGTATACAAAATTTCAGTTCAATCGGTTGAAGACATCAGCTCTTCAAAATTGAGTTTCAAGATTCCACCCGAACATTTTTTACATTGCAAGTTAAATAAAAGCTTGTAAAACCACTAGTTTTTTAAAAATTAAATCTTAATTTTCTAAATATTTAAAAGGTGTTTTCATTTTTTAAAAGCAAATATACATAATTTTTAATTTTAGAAAACTTTTAAAATAAATCATTTATTTTATAAAAGAAGAAAAAATATAACTGTAATAATAAATAATGTTTGCCTTGCCCTTTTATTACGCGCAGTTGTTAATCGAATTGTTCGACTTTTTTCAAAATGTTAAGAAGTTTTACATTTCTCATTTTTTTTCCATTATTCATTTTGCTCAGAAAAATCTCATAATCAATTATGAGCTATTTATTAATGATTCGGGGTGGGGTGGATATTGAGGTCTACCACCACAAGAAAATTATGTCAGTCTTATTGTTACAGAGCTATTTTATCATAAATTTGTTTAAAACAATGTTACTCTGTGTAATCACTATATGATAAATTACTTTGTTTAATTGCCGTTTTGTTATCCACAAAACCGTTTAGCGACCTTCAAAGGCATCTCGTCATGTCATGATGTCAATATCTCTTGGGAATTCACTTCAGAGGGGCTAGAAAACACTTGTTGGTCTTTGGGAAAGTACGAAAAAAGGAGAAATAGAAAACTTTTATTGCTCTGTAATAAAATAGAAAAAGAGAGGAGAGAAACCGCAAAGAGTGTGAGGTGGAGGAGTCTCCGATTTTTGTTGGTTTTTTAGAGAATGACCTTACTGGGTACTTAGGGAAAACACATTTGCAATTCTGCATGCCCCATACAAAAAGATATATATCTGTGTTAGATTTGGATTCATTACAAGCATTTATTGGAAGAAACATTTAAAACAGAACGATTTGTTGCAAGAAATTTGCATTGAAATCCGTGAATAAAAAACGTAAGGCAAAATCAGAAAGACAAATATCGTTTTCTAAATTCAAAGTGTGTCTCCTGAAGACATTTTTTTTTTCTTACGAAATTTAATTCACACAAAATGGGGTTTTTTTTTCACTAGTCCTTCCCGCGTTAATATTCTTCCCTATTTCATCTGGGAAAAATTTCGCCCTTCCTTCCTCTGGTTTTGTTTATCGACCGTTATGAGCCATCCTGCTTCCATGCGCTCTTCTCGCTTCCTCTTGGGCGTCTGTTGATTCTCTGACTCGTTCTGTAAATGACGACCCCATTGATACTTACAGTTGTTCTAAACTAATTCCAAAATAATGAGCTACTAAAAAAAGGTGTAAGTTTCATCATAAGTTTTTCTTAAAAGAAACTTTTTATTTATAAAACATTTTATTACTTTTATCAATTAAAAATCTTATTTTATTTTATGAGAAGAGTAAGTGAAAACACTGTAAGTGGTACTGAATGATTTTTCTACTGTCATGAGTAACATGTAATTTATTTGTATTTTAATAGTACTGTCAATTTTACCAAGTAATACTCACATTTCATATAGTCTCAATATGTTTTTGAAATTATATAATTTTCTTCGTTTTAATATATATATGTTCTATATTTTTAAAAAAATTTTATAAATGTGGGTTACAGAAAAGAGAAAATTCTCGAAGATTGTGTTTGGTTAATATTTTTTTTAACTTTAGACAGAGAGTAAATTTTGTTAATGAACAAAATTAATTGCTTTGTAAGAAAGATAACCAGCAATCACAATTAATATTTACGAAAAATGCAGCAATATTAGCTATAAAAATTTACTAAAAATTTTGTTTTGTATTTTTTAAAACTGTTAATCAAAAAGCACTGAACAAATCTCTGTGTTTAAATAAATTTTCTTCCATCTGACACAGTAAAGAAATTCATTATTTATTTAGACATTAAGTTTTCATTTTTTCCCTTTATAGTGCAATTTCTTTATCACCTTTCATTTAATATTAATTGCAGCTAGAGACAGAAATGTGCGCGAGTGTATTATGTTATAAGCATTGGTGAACTTAATTACATTAGCATTAATCATTTACCTACTTTGAGTTTCTTAAAAATATTAGACTAAAACTCTTATAACACAAGACAAAGTACCTATTAACTGAATTGTGTTATATCTACAAAATATTTCGACAAAAGAACTAAAATGGTATCATTTTTCTAATTTTCATTATTTCTTTATGTAACTTTCAGTACTATTTCTAAAAAATTGATACAAAGGGATTGTCTGCCTCCCAAAATCTATTTTAATACAATTAAGTTTTTTAAAAGCTTCTCCTTTATTAATATTACTTTTTTCAAAAAATACTATCGTTTTTTGTTTGTAGATCCAGCAAGTCTGCTTTTTTTATACCACCAACAAAATTGGATTTTATTAAGATTTAGTCTTTGGATAAAAATTTAAATTAGGAATACAATTTTTGTTATTATTAAAAGAATTAAGTCGTCACTGTATCATAACATATAACTTCAATTAATGTCTATATTTTTATTTTCATAGAAATGCAGATAAATGTTATCCAGAACACTGCTGGATGCCTATCCCCTTTTGGTATCTTTTTAATTTGCTGATAACATGCCGTGATAAAAAAAAAGGTTTCTTTTGATATGTGTTGAATATTTGTAATTATTAATTTATTAATTTATTTTAAAACTACAAACCCTTATTGCAAACCCTTATATATATTATATATTTATTTTGTTTGGGTCGTAGCCAGCTTTATTTTTAATTTAAAAATGCTTAATTTATGGAATTGAACCCAAAGAAATGAATTTTATGGAGCATCTAAATAAGTTTATTTCAATAGTATTTGAATATTTTTATAGGCAGGGTCAAAAACTACAGCAAATTTTTGTAAGTTACGCAGGATTATTTGTATAGTTCTTTGGGCCTGCATCATAATGTTTTTTCTTTTTTTTTGAAGACATTTATCACTATAAATTAACTGTTGTAGAATTAGTTATTTTTTATATTGTAGAAGTCCATTTGCTTCAGAGTGTGAAAGAAGATTTTGGCTTCGTTTCTCTCTTATGAAAACTATCCTAAGATAAAGAAACGGTAAGGAATATCACAGGGTTATACTTTATTTTTTATTGAAATATTATATAATCCTAATTTTGAATGAATGTTTATTAACTTACAAAAGATTACTGGTGTGGGAACTTGGAGAGGTTTTTGTTAATATTCCGGTAATGAAAAATCTTTAACCCTTAAGAACTGAGAAAATGAATAAAAATATGCATTTAATTTATCCAATCAAATTGAATAGCATTTTTGTATTTATTATTTCTCATTTGAGAAATGTTTTTCGAAAATAAATTGTCAAAAAGAGAAAACTCACAATTTTGTATAACCTGTAATCTTAAAAAATTCAAAATTTTCAAGCCAAGCGATTATTCTTTAAACAAACTCATTAGTATGAGGAAAAACAACTTCTTATTTTTGTAAGACGATAAACGTGCAGATGTTATTTGTATGGATTTAAAAGGAACACACGAACAAATCTCACTAGGATTGATAATAGAAATTATTTAACCCACCGCGTACAGGTAACTTTATATACTTCTTCCGGTCCCGATATACGGAAAATTTTTTTGTTTTTCGATCTACAAATGTTACAATTCACATTTTCATCAGTTCTAAAATAATACAAGAATTTTAATAGATTTTATGTTTTCAAAAATATATAATACGGCGCCCGTGATTTCAGCGGGGCAGGGCTTATAAATTAAAATTTCGCGATATTTTTATTTTTAGATGTATATAATTTGAAACATTGTTTTTGAAAAATGTTACGGAAATTTGTAACAAACAGAAAAATAAAAGAAAAAAGTATCAAATTTATTTTTGTTAGAATATATACATAAACATAAAGGAAAAATTTCATTTTCATTAAATATGACAATTTATTTTCATTGATTTTAGAAATAGCTCTATAATTTTTACTGAGTTCAATATTATGGACGTATCTTTCATAAATATCGTGAAAGACGATCCAAAGCATGCAATCTCACAAATGCGGGTGGCCGCGGTAGCCGAGTGGTATAAGTATCGGACCGTGTGGCTGCTTTGTCACGGGTTCGGAGCCCAGTACCACTAAAAAAGACCTGCCGTGTAGGGCAGCGATGCACGCTGATTCTGTCGAGAGCTGAAACGTCCTCCCGTTGGTGTGGTGTGGTAGTTAGGAGAAGGGGTGCCAGCTCAGGTGTCGTCCACGTCACTGACCATGGTTCGTATCAGTGGTCCGTCGCCAAAAGCCCTCGTGTAGCTGAACAGTGACGTAAATATTCAATCAATCAATCAAACTCACAAATGCGGAGGTCAAGTAAGTGAAAAAGAAATTCCTGAACCCTCCAGTGCCATCTAGCAGCGAAAAATAAGCATCGAATGATGTTTTTTAACCAACCTGGGGAAAGAGCGTGATCGGTATTGAAATAAGGGGGAAGAAATTCTTCGCCTGCGATTTTCAATTCGACCCATAATCGGGGATGAAATTGATACCCCCTCTCAAATTGCGGAGCCGTACGCGGAGGGTTAAGGACCTGTGTTAAAATATTTTCGAATTTTGCTAAGCCTTTATTTCATCTCTTCGTTTTCAAAAAATTATTGAATCACATAAAATAAGAAATGAATATAATTTCAAATCATTTAGTTTCTAAATTCGGATGACATTTGCTAAAAACTTAATGTGCATCCCCTTAGCTGCTCTAAATACCTTTTAGAACTGCTTCATAAATTAATGCTTTTATGAACTTGTTGGTGAGCTGCACCTTTTGCTACAAAAAAATCTGTGTTTGTATTAGCTTTCTTTTAGAATTAAACAACAGCAAAATGAACATTTTCTCTGAGTATTTTTCATCTCTATGGTATCTACGCCATATTCCTTTATCGTTTAAAAAAACCGTGGATTTCAAGAACAACGCCAAGGTTACCCTGTTAATTTTGACTTGTAAAACGCTCAGTGTTGACTTCATATCGGCTTGTGTACTATTAGGGATAATTTAAATTTGCCTATCGACAGCTTCATAATGGTGGCTCGAAGCGTTGTTCGCTTGTGTTTCAGAAAAGAAAGTTTTTCTGTTGTTGCTGTAGACATCAGGTAATGATCGTGGCTTGCCTGGTCACGAGTTCGGGTTCGTAACGGAAACGTCCTTGGTGTGGCCAGGGGGTGCCAGCTCAGGTGTCGTCCACGTCACTTGACCAATGGTCCGTCGCCAAGTATGAACTCACGCGAGTAAATCAATCAATCAATGTAGACATCGTATCGGTACGTAACGGACAATTAACAAATGATATGACTCACGCGAGTACGTTATCGGTACCAGATATTCTAGTTTGTAAATAATGAATTAGACTGATTTGAATAAGACTGAATTTGAACCTCTGATGTGTCAACTGAATTCTCAACATCCTACTTTTATAGACAGAGGGGCCGCGTGGTAGCCGAGTGGTATAGGTATTGGATCGTGGCTGGATTTGTCATGAGTTCGAGCCCAATACCACTAAAGACCCGCCGTGTAGGGGCAGCGATGCACGATAAATCTGTCGAGAGCTGGAAACGTCCTCCCGTTGGTGTGGTAGTTAGAGAGGGGTGGTGTCAGCTCAGGTGTCGTTCACGTCACTTGACCATGGTTCAAAATTACGTGGGTCCGTCGCAAAGCCCTCGTGTAGCTGAACAGTGCGACGTTAATATTCACTCACCCACTTTATAGACAGAGGTTTTATAACTACAGCTGCCAAAGAAGGGTAGTTGAACTTACATTTAATCTCGTTCCCAACAAACAGCATCCTTTAGATCAGGGTGTCAAACACGCGGGACGCATGCGACTCACCGGTACTAAAGCTGCGGTCCGGCGACTCCTTTAAAAAAAAAAATTTAAATATCAGGTTTTTAAAGTTTTTTCATTTTGAAATTTATTTAAGGTGGACTTTACATATATATGTATACAAAACAATATATTTGCCTATTACCAGTTCTTGTTTTAAAAGAAATTCTTTTTGATAATAGATCTTAGATAATCCTTTTTGCTGGTCTTAAGATTAAAAAAATATTTTTTAAGCGTTTTCGTTTGATTTTAATACAATAAATTATTTTTTATTAAATTCTGAAATGCGGTATGCAAATTTTTGCTATGGATGGTACACGATTCTTCATGTGGGCGACTTTTTATTTCTCTTCCTCCTTTTCTGTTTTGGGGTGTCCAGTCATCAAGAGGAAGTCTCTCAACGGAGATGTTTCTTAAAGTTTAAAATATATTCAGAACGGTTAGGATAAAAGGCAGTGCATACTTAACAGTTTGCAAATGAAAGCACAACCAAATTTCAATAATGAGTAAAGAACGATCAATTTGAAACGAACGGCGTAATTTTCAAGAAAAGAACAACTGTAATATTTTTTATATTATAAATAAGATTCAAATATACCAGACATCTAAAACCTATTTCAGTTGATAGGAATATAATCTGAAAAGGCACTGGGGCACAAATCATGAAGCAAACTATGACCAAACACTTAGCAAAACTTTGTCAAGATAAATTGTTCAAATTGAGTTCAATTCTTCAAAAACAATAAAGCAAATTCATTAAATTTGTTGAAGACTACACAGCCAAGCTGTAAAAGATATATGTTATTGCATTTAATCACGCAAGCAGATTGAAATCATTTACTGATAGGAATTTCTTAATTAATGTTTATTTAAACAGCGGAAGTATTATGTCCAGCCCAAAGTACATTAAAAATCTAAATTTAAGTCCGATATTGTTGGTTAGGCAGAATTGAACGTCGCACTGTTCAGCTAAATTTTGGCGACGAATTTGAGAAATCACACCTGAGCTGGCACACACACACAGCTTAATTCAATGATATTAACATTTCAAGCCTACTTCCATGGTTGGATTAATATTGATGAAATTACAGGTTTTCACAAACTTCAATGATATTAACATCAACTGGTCGTTGATGAAATTTTTTTCGCCGATGCGATGTTGATTCAAAAAAATTGAAAAATTTTGAAATTATTGATATACAAAATATACAACATCTAGTGCTGATATTTTTAATGTACTTATAGGTGTTTTGAAGAAATATAAGTTATACCATTGGAAAAGTTGGTTTTCCTTGCATGATAATTCACCTATCATGATTGATATTACTGAAGGAATTGTTGCAAGAATAAAAGAAACATGCAAACAGCATGGCACTAATAATTTTGAAAATTTAATTGGATTATACATTAGCAGGGGTACTGTGCTCCAAAATTTTATATAAACATGACATCTTTTCAAAATAGTTACAAAAATTGTAAATTATATTCAAGAACATAGGCTTAATCATCGTAAATTAGCTTAATTTCTCGAAGATATAGAGATTGAATTCAACGATCTACCATATTATACGGAAATTCAATGGCTTTAAAATTATAAACTTTTAAAATGATTCTTCATATTGCTGGACAAAATTAGAATTTTCTTGGAAATGAAAATATTATATTATGAATGTGCTGAATTAAAAGACGAACAATGGAAAAGGACCTGGCTTTCTCAGTTGATATTACAAGCCAGCTTAATCAACTTAATTTTAAGCTTTAAAGCAAAAATCATGTTGTTACAACTACATTAAATATTATTACTTTGGCGAAAATAAATAGAAAAAGAAAACTTGTCTCACTTTGAAAGCTCTCAATATCTGTTGGATTAAATCCTAAAATAAAAATTTACTGAATGCGCTCACAAAATTAAATTGTTTGAAACGGAAAACATTAATTCTAACTTTAAGAGTTGTGAATTAAAATTTCACACTTTTGTTTTATCTCTATAGATACTGAAATTGTTAATAAAAGCTTACAAATAAATTAATTGAAATCCAATGTGATTCCTTGTTGAAGCAAAAATTTATGGAAGTTGGAATTCTAGATTTTTATGTGGCCGCGGTAGCCGAGTGGTATAGGTATCGTATCGTGGCTTGCCTTGTCACGAGTTCGAGCCCAGTACCACTAAAGACCCGCCATGTAGGGTAGCGATGCACGCTGATTCTGTCGAGAGCGGAAACGTCCTCCCGTTGGTGTGGTAGTTAGGAGAGGGGATGCCAGCTCAGGTGTCGTCCACGTCACTTGACCATGGTTCAGAATTGGTCCAAAAGCCTTCGCGCAGCTAAACAGTGTGACGTTAATATTCAATCAATCAATCTAGATTTTTATACATACTCCTATTTATCAGTAGATCTTTTCCTAAAATTTATCGTTTGTTAAGTGCGAATAGTGGCTAGCGTTCGAAAGCATTTAATTATGCGGGCAATTATTTTCTTTAATGAAAATAGCGAGAATCCAGAAAGGTTAAGATTAGCCTCGATGAGCATTTATCGTCAATATTAAAAATTACATCAACTCAGTGTTTTTAATCAAATCTTGATGACTTGCTTTGTGAAAAATTGATGTCAAATATCTTTAAAAAGTAATGTTAAACTGAAATTCTTTTAAAAAAATATTTGCTTTTGTTTTTTTTATTTAAAATATAAAAATATGTATAGATTAAGTTTAAAAAATAACAGTAATTAAAACGACTACATGTATATAATGTGCATTGAGCTTTAGATTAATAAAACGCATAATACATTATAAAAATCGTACTTTATTGATTTATTGAAGATCGTAAACATGCAGCTCCAACTTATAATAAAATAGACCATGTGGCCCGTAATATCATCCGAGTTTTGACACCACTGCTGTAGACTTTTTTTACTATACATGGGATTTTTATTCAAGTGGCCGTGTATATTTTTATAATTACGCTGTAATCATGTGAAAATCTGTTTTCACTCAACAGCAAATTTTCGAAAATTATTATCTTAGCATTTATACAACGAAAACTGTGTTGATGTCATGTTTGTGCAGTTTTCAAAACCCTTAATTCCGATCAGTGGTGTTTAGAAGCGTAGGGATTGCAATTCCGGGATACCGAATACTGGTATTTTGAGCCATTTGTACAATTTTGTAACACCGGTATTCACAAGTTTAAATACTGGTTTTTCGGTATTTACTAGAATTCTTTCAAATTGTTTCCACCATATGCTCAGGGCAACATAGCAAAAATAGTAAAAATTTTTGTTTTTATTCACTTCCGGGATACCGAATACTGGTATTTTGAGCCTTTTGGCCAATTTCGTTACACCGGTATTCACAAGTTTAAATGCCGGTTTTTTGGTATTTACTAGAATTTTTTTCAAATTGTTTTCCACCATGTTCAGGGATCACCAACATAGCAAATAGTATAAATTTTTGTTTTTATGCAATTCCGGGATACCGAATACTGCTATTTTGAGCCAGTTGTACAATTTTGTAACACCAGTATCCACAAGTTTAAATACCGGTTTGTCGGTATTTGGCAGAATTTTTTCAAATTGTTTCCACCATATGTTCAGCGATCACCTACATAGTAAAAATAGTATAAATTTTTGTTTTTATGTTATAGTGTTACTTATGGCACCATGCTTTAAATATATTATAAATGAAATAAATTTACGTCCATATTTCAGAAGGTGAAAAATATTAAAACTTTTATTCCGCTCATTCCGTTGTTCTTATTTTTATTTTTCCTAGCCGGTTCTACTGTTCTAAGGCAACTCATTAAATCCATCATCTGATTTTTTCATTGCCAGATTCAACAGGATAAAAGACTACTAATCTGAACGTAAAAATATACACATAAATTATTTCTCTGAAAAATAGAATTAAATACACTACTACTAAGTTTTCTTTGAAAGAAGAATAACATATTCAAGTTCATCTGCCTTCCTTCATCCGTCAGCACCTGTTACTACAATGTCTCCCCAACGGGTGAAATTGATTAGACTTTGAATACAAAGTTGTATTGTACAATTAAGAGATGTTGCAAACTATGTGAATCATCCCAGGCCAAAACTATCCTCATACACCTCAGAGCGATACTGCATGCGCGCAGGATTCTTAGTCTGATATTCGTATCTGAGAAACCAAGGTTAGCGAAGAAAATGCATTATATTTCGATATTTTTTAAATTTGTAGGTTTGTTATTCACATTGTATTTGATCATACTTTAGGGTTCAAAATACTTTTCAGATTCATTATATATATACTCATAAACCTGTATTAAAACTGGTATCCCGATATTAAGTTCTGAGAAATATCGAATACCGGTATTGAACTTTTGGTCCAATATTGCAATTCCTAAGTTAGGGAGCTCAAAACCCTCCTATAGACCAATTCTTTTGAATTTTTAGCAATAAGACTACGTCTCGGTCCTTTTTCGTCCATATTTTTTTTTTTTTTTTTTTTTTTTTTTTTTTTTTACCCCTTCCCGGTTTTACCCAAGCTGAACTCGGGCAGGCGAAATGTACCATCCTGGCTTATCCCGAGAAGTAGCTCGGGCACTGTGAAATTTTTCCACTGTGCAATCAATCTTTCCCGAATTATTTCACATGTGCCTTTTATGGTTTGGAATGCTTTTGTTTACTTTTCTGGCTACTAGATACAGTATTTTCAGCTGTAGATTTAAGATAAGAGTTCACTTTCTGGTGAAAATCCAGATGGCTTTGTCGTGAATCATTGAGTGCTTGCGTAACTAACGTCTTGTTTTATTTTTTCAAATGGCCTGTGTGCGGGATATATTGATTCTGATTCCAGTGAATTCAATTCAGATGATGATTTTGGAAGTGAATACCGTTTAGATATTTCACAATCTGATTGCTAAGATTTCGGTACTTCTGAAACAGAAAGTGATTCTGATTCAGAAAGCTTGAGTGCTGCTTGTCAGTGGTGTGAACTAAATACGGATACACCAAATCCTGCTTCCCAGAATTTATATTTCTAGGAGTCCCAGACTAAATATTTATCCTGACAGGGACGACATTTTTTTCAGTTTTTTGAATATTTTTTGATGATGGATTTCTACAAATTATATGTAATGAAATAAATCGTTATGCTTCTTATAGTATTTGAAAAAAAAATGAATTGAAAAAGGAATTAAGGGCTCAGAGAAATGGTATCCAACTACGAAAGATGAAATTAGTATATTATTAGTGGTTTCCGTGTTTTCGATTGTACATACACGATCAAATTTTGTGATTAATAATTTCATAATCATTTATGTAAATGCAAAGCATATAAATAAAATTTAATTCAATATAAAAGCTAGGTATTCTAAGCTTTATATTTATAGTTAATGTGAATTGACTCCAAAGTCTAATGATTTCTGCCGTACAGAAATCCTACTATACAGGTAAATTACTCATTTATTTAAATTGATTTTTTTACATTAATTTTTAGGAAATTTCGTATGCGAATGATGCTAGTATGTTTAAAAAGATATGTATGTATGGAAATAAGCATAAAAGATTTACATATTTTGACCCATAATCCCGAAATACCTGGAAGGGGTTAAAAATTTAACTTTTTCTAACAAAAAAGGTAGTCCGTCAATGCCACTAGTTCCGATCTATTCAGACAGACTGTTTCTATATATATATTAATAAGTTATAAATTACTATAAATTAAGACTCGTAACAATACGGACTACCTAAAAAAGAAATTCGCTTGACTGCACTTTCTTTAATTTTTAGATATTTCACTCCAGAATTTGTTTCCAAGACTCAGTAGTTGTAGACCGATTTATTTTAACTCTATGCATCCCTTACTTTCTTAAAACCCTAATAGCTTGCCTACAGCTGTAATAATCCCTGAAATTGGCAGTGAGGCGAGACATTTGTCCTTTAATATGTCGACTATGAAAGGGTTTTCAAAAACTGTAAATCTGATGAATTTGTGACGGAGCTCTATAACGTCTTCTAACTAATCCTCTTGGAGAATATTTGGGGCCAGAATGGCATTTAAATCGAACCTTCTCAAAAAGAAGACATGATATGCAGATTAGTGAATAGATATATAAGGGAATTTTAGAGTTCGTGAGAGAGTCATATGGGAGTCATATAGAAGTCGGCTAGAAGCCGGAAAGCTGAACAGAAGCTGGATAAAGTCCGATAATAATATATATATAAGATTGATGTTAAAAAATAGAATACAAGAGGAAGACATAAAGCTTGGGTGCTGATCGCCGTGTGATGTCGGTAAGAGATTAATTATTAAAGTGTAATTATAGAATGGACTCTATCTTGTTAACTAATCTACTATAGATAAAGATTCGGAGGTTAATTTCTCATAAAGATTGTGAGTAGGATTTCAGGAGCTATTTTAACTTAGAATTAATAATTATGTAGCATCACTCCTGATCTGATTCCTCTAGTAAGATTTGTGTTGCATTGATTAATATATATTGAGAAAATAATGAATTAGATTTATTATGGAGAGTTCGAGTGGTCAATTATTTATTCCTACATATTTAGGTCGAGTGGATGAAGAGATGATACCCCAGGACAGGGAGGTATCACAAATTCAGTTCTAGATGTTTAATATATTCAGCACTTACATATGTTCTGCCTAAATGTCCTGCGAAATGTATAATCGGTAATTGTAATTTCCGGGGTACAATTTCAAACATTTTAAAAAACACGAAAAGCTATTAAAAGCTCGCGAAGAGTGTGTTATGGAAGATTAAATCATTTTGTGCTGTATCTGGAATCAGTGTAACATGTTAAAGTGTTTGTAAAAGCTACTGCATACTGAACATTATTGCATCTTTAAATTTACTGTTTGTGTTTCATAACATCGAATAAAATGCCCTTTTTAGAAGGATTTTATTATGTATTTATTATACTCAATGTTAAGCTCAATATATTGTATAAAAACTCAAATTCAGGGGACCAACAGCCCATGAGCGCCAGGGCCTCCTGTACCCATCTCAGTATACGTCACCATTGGTCGCTGAGGTGCATCTCTATCCGAAGGAAAATTACAAGAATCTCAGCGCTGTTTCGACTCGGTCATTTCTAACCAGGCTTCACACATAAAATCAACCGTCTCCTGTGTAAACGATCTTAGATCCTCCATGGAGCATAACACTGATACTCTCGCCTCCCTTCTAGCCATCATCGCCAAGCCTAGCTACGTACAGGTCGCTTCTTTTACCAGCAGCTGTTTCCTCCTTTACCATTCCTCCACCTCCGAGTGAAAAGGTCCTCCTGGTCAAACCTCCGGAACCTAATGCCGGTTCTTCCACCACCCGTAACAAAATAACTTCCTTTCTGCTGAGCAAAAATCTACCCTTTAGAATAACCAGAATTAAAAATATCAATTATGGTGGAATTGCAATCTGTTTGACCACCGACGAGGATGTAATCAAACTAAGCCAAGAACTCTCCAACAATGATGACTTTGCAAGTTTTTCAATATCCAATCCAATCCGGCGTAAGCCACAGTTTATATTATTTGGTATGGATTCCCCTCATACAACAAAAATTCCAATACCAAAGCATTACTTCTAAAAAATTATATATTCAAGGATGGTGGCTTTGAGGCCAATTTCTCTATAAAATCGAAATCTTCCAATAATTGGGTAATATCTGTAACTCCTGATCTCTACCCCCCGTTATCAAAGATCAAGGCTATCTTTATCTAAATTTTGAGAGAGTTAGAAACATATACATACTGTCATGCAATGCTCTATTTGTGGTACTTTGGGCCCCTCAAGGAATCATTGCTCCAATACTCAAGCTTGATTCAGATGTAGCTCCACGGATGACCATGATCGAACCTCCTGCGATCCTCAGAGTATAAACTGCACAAATCATAATGTCAGGTTTAGATCAGGTTTTTCACAGAAAATCACGGATGCCGTGATAAAAACTGCCCAGTATTAATCCAATTTGAAAAACGTACAATGGATCCCGCAGATTACGGGCGTTAATCTCTTTAACTTGCTTTTTGACTTCTTCAATTTCGCACCCTGTTTTATCATTTTTATGATTGTTTATTCCATTTATTTATCAGCATATGGAAATTACTTGTTTAACTTCATTCCATGCTTATTTGTTGAGCTGTATTTTATGCTTTATTTTTTTTTTTCCTTCATTTGTGTACATTATGTATGTATCTTGTGTTTTAATACTTATTGTTGAAGTACCTTCTTAAAACTTTATGTATTTATATTTTTTATTATTATTATTTTGATATATATTGTTTATATATGTTCTTAATTTTTCTGATTCGCCTCTTATTTTTATTTAATCAAAGCACATTTTTATGCGTTTTATTATATTTACATTATTAGTTTTTATTATTCGATTTTAGTTGTTTTCTATTCGTTTCCTTAATCAAAATTTTTTGCAAGGCAGATTTTGGCGAACAACTCTTTCCTCCTCTTCTTTATTACATTAATTACTGAGCGCACCGCTACCTACATCGCTGCTGTTCTTTCCCAAACGTTCCTGGTGAATCTCGGCTTAGGGTATGGCTGGTCCTGCTATTTATATTTTACAATTAAATGTAAATCATTCACGGGCCGCGCACCTTCCGGCCCTCGTGGTGGCCGCGGAGCTTGACTCAGATATTTTATTGATTCAAGACCCTTATATTAACTATAGTAAGCCTCTGAACCCTCCTGGAGGGTTGACTCAGTTCTTCTCCTTATTCATACTTAGAGAGAGTTTTCTCCAGTATATTTTTATTATAATCTGTAACTACAATTTTTATTTTATTCTTCTTTATTATTGTATTATCTATTTGTAAATTTGCATTGTTTCATGCCTTGTCGTTTTTATCTTAGTTATCATTACTCACGTACTATATTTTTATGTATTTTTCATGTATTTCGTGTATTGTATTTCATTTTTATGTATTTATATTAGTGTTGTATTTTTATTGATTTTTATAATTTTATATTTGCATTGTATTTTTATTGATATTTTAATTCACTTTATTACTTTTATTTTCATTTTGGATATACTACTATTTCTATCTTTAATTATTTTATGCTTCAAATTCTTGCTTATCCGTTTTAAGGTTATAATCACTCCTTCTTTAATTCTGGCACATCATCTTAGAATTTTACAACTAAATGCGAATCACTCCCGGTCTGCCCATCTTCAAGCTCACTCGGTTGCAGTGGAGATGGGTTTCGATTTACTTCTCCTCCAGGATCCTTACCCTAACTTTAATCTTCACTTAAATTCCCCACTTGGTTAATCTCAATTCTTTTCAAATTCTCTCAATCGTTCAATTGTTTGTTATAATTCGAATATCATTTGCAACTTTTGCATGAAAACAGATCACACTGTGTCCGTCAACATTAAATTAACCAAGTTCTTCTTACTCTGTTATTAACGTTTACTTTCCCCCTCATAATTATTTCTCAGAGGCTATTAATCAATTGAACCTCTATACAGGAATTAAAAAGAATTGTTTTTTAGCCGGGGACTTCAATGCAAGGTCAGTTGTTTGGTGGTATAAGAACACTGACAGGAGAGGGGATATCTTGACTGATTTTACTCTCCAACAATTTGCATCTTTGCAATATTCCAGGACTGGGACCAACCTTCACGGCCCTAGGTCCATGGTTGGGAACCCCGATCTCTCCCCTCACATCTTGCAACCTAATTTGCTTTGTTGAGAACTGGGATATACTTTCCACCGAATCCCTTAGCGACCATAGTTTTATCAGTGTTTATCTCCGGTGTGATCTAACCTTTTTCTGATTTTGTCTTTAAAACCAAATATGTCATTATTAAATTTATCTATAATTTTTTTTCGCAAGAACTATAACCTTCTTAATTCTTTCTTGACTAACAACTCCTCAATTGAACTACTGGGATTTCGCTAGTCTATTAATTAATACTACAAATGTCTCTACCTTCTCAACTCTTTAGAAAGCGCCGGGTTTTAAATGCACCTTTCAAGTGGTGCAATAATTCCCCTAAGAATCCAGCGTAATCAGCTGAATGCATACAAGCAGAGGGTGGTTTCTCTCACTACGCATGGCATGTCGGTCGACGAGATTGCCTCCATGCGCCCAGGGTACAAAGCCCTCCGGGCCCACTATAGAAAAATCAATACCGACACCAAGAATAAAGCTTGGGAGTCTTTCTGTTCTACAAATTGTAATAATTTTGGACTTTGCTTTTAAAGCAGCTGGAAATTTAACCAGCCCTACTAATCTTCATCAGATTACAACTGGTGACCCTGCCTTTTTGTTCCATAGTAAGATTAGCCTTCTTCTTGATTCTCATTTCCCTTCAGGAGCTTCTCCTATTCCTCTTGTCCTCAATGACTGCTTTTTACTAAAGCTCGGACGTGACCCATCGTCTCTCTCCTATCGACCAATTTGTTTGTTCTCCTCCCTTGGCAAAATTTTAGAAAGAATTGTTCTTAGTAAGTTTCTTCTTTGGATTACTAAGAATAATGTTCTACATAGGTCCCAGTTCGGCTTTAGGGAAAACCGCAGCTGCATTGAGGCCGTGGACAAATTAGTACATCACATTAAAAATACCAAGGTGCATAAACATAGTGCTTCTACGTTTTTTGATATCATTTCTGCTTTTGGCAACGTTGATTGGTCGACTCTCTCTCCATATTTTCATTTATACATATTCCTCTTTCACTTTCAGAAATTCATATTCACTCTTACTCACTAACAGGGTAATTATCTGGACTGATAATACTTTTACCATTAAAAACAAATTTTTAAAGGCTACCCATAAGGGTCCATGCTTTCGTACTCTTTGAATATTTATTTTATTCCTATTTCTTTCTCTTAACTCTGAACTGTTTCTTCTCCAAGCCTTTGGTGGACGATCTCGCAGTTGTCTCTTTTTAGCCTTTCGAGTAGAGAACTTGAGGATAATACTAATAAAGTTCTTAGTATAGTCAATTCTAAGCTTTCCGAGCTTAATTTGTCAATAGCAACTGCTAAAGCCGTTTCAGTTGTTTTCAGATGTCCATTTCTTCAATGCCGTGGTTTTCGTGGAAGCATGACCACAGATACAGCCACGTTGGCATCATTTTTAGCGACTTTAATCACAACTTTAAAGGATTTTTTTCACGTTTTAAAACATTCAGTTGAACTGAAATTTTATATACACGATTGTTTTTGGATGACAATGCGATACTTTAAATGATAATGAATAAAAATTAATTACTACTCTAATGTTGTGATCTACTGCATGTATATACATATTTAAGTATTAATTGTAACTATTTAATAAAAAGTAGCTGGAAATGAAAAAATTCTTTGT
>BMAU01002596.1:0-35328 GCA_019973935.1 Trichonephila clavipes | reverse complement strand
AGACTTCCGAATACAAGTATTCTGAATTCAAATGCTGCAGATATAACTGAATAATTCCTTGATGTACCAAACTACATTATACTAAACATATTGTAGTACTATATTTTAGTATTTTAAAGTCAGTACGACAAGAGCTAAAACTTCCTAAACTGCCCCAATTTAAAACTGAAAAATTAAATTTTATGAGCAAACTTGACTATTTTTAGATAAAGTTAGTATCATTATTATTTTGTACATACATGCTTTGTGTTTCAAAACTTTTGTGAAATATTAGGTTAAGATAAAGTTGAATAAACTGACGTCTTAACAAATGCTATCAATATTATGCAAAAATATTTTTTGAATTAAAAATATAATTTTCAGTCATATTTAATAAAAATAGTGTTTTAATGTAGAACATACATTGGAAAAAACATATTAAAAAATTAGAGTTTTACGAACATTATTAGTTTTTGTTTTATGACTTTACAAACTTTAAATGCGTTTTTCTCAGACTTTTAATTTTGAAGGTATTATTTTTTTTTAATCCCTAAGGCTTTTTTCCTGTTCAAGATAGAGCCTTGAATTTTTTTGTATATACTCCCAAATGTATGTTCTATAAAAGCATGTATGAATTTAGGGCTGAGAACTCTAGTTATTTTTCTAAAAAATGCTTAAGTTGATAGTTTAAAAATTTTCGTGTTTTTTCCAGGTTTTTCTAGAAAAATAATTATTAAAAATCAACAATGGAACAGATTTTCAAATCCATACTAAATATTGTTTGTAATAATCTAAGAATCATAAATAACTTAAAATTACTAAAACATTTTAAAAATTGAGTATTTTATAAGAGTTTGAAAAAACTTCAAAAATTCCTAATTTTTTAAAATTGTCAAATAATGGCTCGTCAAACTGACCTTTTGCTTACAGAATCAGCTTAATAATATAATCCAAATACACAGTTCAGTCACATTAAAGTGACCACTACGTACTTTCGACTTTGACGTTAAATAACCAATCACAGAAGGATGCTGGCATCGCAGTGCTATTGAGCGTATATAAAGAGTGTGTGAGGGCTTCGGAAAACACTACAATCGTTGGCGTAATGCAAACATGTAAAGAGTTATCCGAAGTCCAAAACGGCATAATTTTTGGCTTTCGGGAAAGGGTTGGAAGCATTTCCGAAACGGCTAAGTTTGTGGTCTGTTCGTGTGTCACCGTGGTTAAAGTATACAGTGCATGGCAAAATGGGACCGTCCAAAATCAGTGACGTGGCAAATGTGGTGTACCACGGGCCATAGGTGATAGAGGTGAGTTCGGGAGAATAGACGTGCTACCGTTAAGCAACATACCACCCAGATGAACCAAGGGTCTACCAACAGTGTCTTCCAAACTACTGTTCAGCGATCGTTGTTGCGTCTGGTTCTCCGAAGCAGGCGCCTGGTTCATGCACCTATGCTGACTGCTGTTCATCAGCAACGAAGACTGGAATTTCCATACAGGTACCGCAACTGGGCATCCAATGAGAGGCGACAGATAGAGTTTTCTGATTAATCACGCTTTATACTCCATCGGACGGATGGTTGGTGGCAAATACGGCATGAAACGTCTAAACGCAAACACCCTTCAACAATTGCTGGCAAGGTTCAGGCTGGAGGCGGGAGCATTATGGTCTGGGGAATGTTTTCCTTAAATTTTCTGTGTTTATTCATCATTGTGGAAAGCACGATGGATCAATAGAAGTGCACATCTGTCCTTTCAGACCATGTCTACCCCTTTATGCGCATTGTTTTTCCTCAGGATGGTGGCATCTACCAGCAGGACATTGCGGAGTGTCATACAACTGACAGCGTACGTGCGTGGTTCAAAGAGCACCAGGATCAGTTTATCGTTCTTCCGTGTCGAAACTCACTAACTTCATTAAATCAATCTATGGAACTCTCTTGAGTCGGGTTGTTCGCGTCTGGATCCCTCACGCGCGTAATCTAGTGCAGCAATAGAGTCGGCATGGCTCAACATCCTGATGAATATCTTGAGGATGCTAAATGACTATTTTCCCCTCTGCGAAGATGAAGATTCCATTAAACTTTTACGGTGGTCACATTATTACTTGACTGGACTGTGTATAAAACATCAATTATTTTACTGTAACTGTCTCAAAAAATTTTTTGAAAAAGTGCCGTGTAGCCTTAACCAGTGACTCGGGAGGATCCGAATGCAGTAGTGATTGAGATGTCATAAGTCAAACACGAAACGAATACCAATAGATATTCTCAAAAAATTATTTTTATTTGTATATGTTAACCCTGATTGTATAATGTGTTGACAAGACAAACTAAATAATAAAAAATAACGGGCACTTATTTTCATGATATTGAAACTGTGAATTTACGAAAGAGAAATCTGCAATTTCTAATAACAACTGTAATTCAGGAATAAGCTACTATAATTCCGGCAGTACTATCGTGACTATTTTATCCACATGATAATTATTCCCTATATCACTGATTATGCATACACACTATTTAATAGTGATGTTCATTCGCGGCGTTGAGTTGTTTTGCACTTTAAAGTGCAAATTTGGCTGAATGGGAAAAACCAGAGTTAGAGAGAATAGACCATTGTTACAGTGTTATTCATTAAACGGAGAGTCGAGACGCAAATACATGTCAGCTTAAAAACTAAAACACACGATTTTATATTGTGTGAATTGAACTAAAAGTAAAAATTATTCACTTAATATAATAGAATGATTAACGAGAAAATGTTATTGGGGTAAAGCATGGGGGGCTTATCATTACATTTTTACACTAACTCTTCATTTCGGAATAGAACTTGTAAGAAATTATAACGATTGATATCGAACACCCCGCATTTATCACAATGTCATTAATTTCCTCGTTTGTCATTTTATTCCTATATTAAAATTATTTTTGACTTTTTTTTAGTTCGATCTATATTATTTACTATAAAAGCGTGTTTTTTTTTTTTTGATACTATAATTTTATTTTACATTTTTAGTTCGATTTACAATAAGTTTTTAATTTTTGTTTTTTTTAGATTATCGTTTATTTTGTTTGTTATGTTGTATTAACCGTGAGTGTTTTTACTTTTAGGGTTGTAACATAAACTTTAATCGTCGAATCTGGAATTACTCACCAAATCTGCAAATAGGTTCTGGAATGAGTCGTCAAATCTGAAATGGAAATCGTTAATCCTGATGATCCTCACCAAGACAGTGGAACAAAATTATATTATTGTATTGTTATCGATTCTTGACGAAGTCTATAAAATTTCGAATTATTCTGACATTTTAAAGGGGTGAAAATCGAGTTCAAAAATATCCGTTGCATACAAGTGAAGCTAATAAAAAGAACGTGTTGAAAGGGAGAGATCCACAGGCACCATTACCGAAGTTCAGACAAAAAAGAAATTTCTTAAGACTATCTGTTACCTGAAGGATAATTTTTATTAGACCAGGGATGTCCAACCCGCGGCCTGGGGCCGCATGAGGCCCGCGAGATTTTTACAACTTTACAGAAATTCTACCGTCTATTTTGTACAAAACTTTTTGTTTAAAGAGTTTTTTATTCATTTATTATTTTATTTATTATTTTTTTGTAAAAAATACATCCAATAATTGTGCTATTATTTTTATCACGTTGCTTCTGTTACTGTGAAATCTCTAAATTGAAATTTATCAAACATAAATCGTGCTCAAAACTTAACGCGCATTTGAAATTCTGCAACATCAATTACGACACGCAAAAACACATGAATTGAGATCGACTTGTTGCGGAAAACTATGTGAAAGGGTTGAGAAACAGATATCTCACTAATTAAATACATTAAACATTGCTTGATCAATGCATTATTATTATTATTATACTATCTATATGTATATACATGAAAAGCAATAAAACAATAATGACATATCAGTCTTTTAAATTTTTTTACTCCAACAAATGTTTGTAATGGATAAAAATCTAATATAAAGATATATTTTTATATGCGGCCCGCTGGGTGGATCGTAAAGTTCTTCCAAAGTGACCCATGAGGTCATATGGGTTGGCCACCCTTGTATTAGATTATGAAACTCTAAAATGCTTCCTATCTTAAGATCTGAGGATTTTTTTTATTGATAAAGGAATTATCAACAACAATCCTCATTAATGATACAAATATCTTTCTCCCCACTACGAAAATTTTGATATATCAAAACTTCCATTATTTCAACAACTTAGCTAATTTCAGTCAGTTTATTATTTAGCTTCCCAATAATAATAATTGAAACATTACCCACACAGATTCATTCCTATTTTAAATAGACGCATAAAACTAGAGTAATATTGAAATATAGCTAGGAGTACCTTACCCTCCCCTCCTTCCGCCATCGTCACTTGAAATTAAAGCAGTGCTTTTAGAACTATAATATCGTCTGGACTTATTATCTCGAACTTCGGATCGTTCTCAATTAAACCGTCTCGATTTATAGAGGGCTATCATAATTAAAAAGCATACCTTCCATCAACATAACATTTTACGTGAATCCCAAAACAATTCTGAATGCACTTCACTTTAAATATACTTTTTAAAATTCTAATGAATGGTACTATCATTAATTGTATTGAAAACAAGTAATATAAAAAAAAAAATTAAGTCAATTCCTACCTTAGATCAAAAGAAAAATTTTATTTCAGTTACTTTTTTATTAAATAGTTACAATTAATAGAAATATGTCTGTACATATGACAGAATCACAACACTAAGTGGTAATTATTTTTTATTAATTATCATTAAAATATCATATTGTCATCCAAAACAATCGTAGTATATAAAATTTCAGTTCAACTAAATGCCTTAAAACGTGAGAAAAACCTTTTCAAGTCGCGAAAATGGTCGCTAAGTCGCCAAAAGGATATCAACGTGAAAACATATTTGCTTGAAATTTATTTAAATAATTAGTTTTAATCAAAGTAATTTTATTAAATATAATTAAATTATTGTATTATCAATCGGAAATAATCATGTATATTAAATTTCAGATATATTTTTAAATATATATATTTAAAATCTAATTTATATATTTAAATATATATATTCAGATATATTTAAATATATTTTATTAACGATTGAAAATTCCACCAAGATTTAATAAGTAAATATAAACAAACAAACAAATAAATAAATATAGAAAGAGTGTGAGTTAATAGTAGGAATTGAAAAAAGAAAATATAAACAATAATACAAATTATCTGTGATACAAAAATCCTTAATTTTTTTCATGCTATACATTCTTACTATGCACTTAACCTTAAATTTATAATCTTTATTTGTTACAATATAATAAAATATTCTCAAATATACACATAATTTATCTGAAAGACTAAACTAACTTACAAATGTCTTTCATTAAATGGCATTATGACTTATTTTAATGAATTTGATCCATCCAACATTACGATGAAAAGTTATTAACTTTTTTTAAATCCTATAAGGGTAAAATGCTACAGATTTAAATTACTTGCTACCCATCTTGGATTTTTAAAATTGCTTCAAAATTTATAGAAATCGTAGAACAAACAATGCAATAAAAATTATTTTTAAATCAGGATAAATGACTGATTTAAAAAAACTGATATTTTTAACTGATATTTTTTTCAAGATTACTTTCTCTCTATAAAAAAAGTTTTCCCAGAGATGCAGCAATAAATTCGTTACGTACCATCGCAACAATGCCAACATTCAAGAAAACTCACCATTTAGCAACCCGAATTCGGTATGTGCTGTACGCGCTGAATTGACAACCATATGTTTCATTTCATATAATGTCTCAATATGATTGTGATAGTATATTATTGCAAGCTCTCGCAGTAAAACATCGCAATGATTTCCAGGACTGGATCGTTGCGAGAGAAGAAAGCGTTATCATACTAAGACTTATTAACACATCAACCGAACTAAATACTCAAGTTTCCAGAAGGCTGCAAGTTTATCAAAATCTGAGGATTTTATCAATTAAGTGTTGGAAAATGCAGCTTCAGTGATGAATGTAACTGAAGGGGAGGCATAAGGATGAATTTTGCGAAAAAGGAACAAATAAATAGCATTACGAAATGCATGTAAATTATAGTTTTACGATTTGAGCGATGAGTAGAACAGTTTTACAATTTGTTCAACGTAGGATGGTTCTCGCCGTTAGTATTAAATAATAAAAATAATTATGTTGTATTATTTTATTGTTTTTTGTATGTGTGGATAATCAGAGTACTTATGATTTTCAATGAAAATAATACTTTCAGCCCCATTAGTAAAAAGATAGAACGTAAAAAGTTTCCATTAATGTTGTCTTTCACCAGTAATGCATAACTTTTGAAAGTAAATAACAAAAAGATAAGGTTTCCCTTAATATTCTTGCAAAACTGAAATAAAATTCATGTAGGAGAACTATAAATATGTTTATTAAAAGTCCTTGCATTATTGCAAACTCAAAAAAGAAATAAAAAATAGGGATAAAATAATCAAAATATAAAGACAATTGAATGCCTCCATTTTTTTGTCTTTATATAATCAAATTATTTCCTCTTATACTTGACATATTCTTGGCATATTTCGAAGCAAGCAATTTCAACACTGAAATAAATTCTCCCTCATAATATTTTTTTTTTTCAAGCTATTAATTCAATTCCATAGAAAAATATTTTCATGAGACTGAATTTAAACAAGTTCTGCAGTTAGCATGTTAGTCCACATTGTCCAATTATAGAGACATAAAGTTCTTACGTTGCTAAAAATATATTATTTAATTACATTTTTAAAATTAAATTTTTGCATGAGGTAGTGAAGAAAATTTTCTCTCTTTTATAATTAAACCTTATATTCCATATAAACCCTTGTATAAAGTAAAATCTGTGGAAAGTTATGAATGTATGTTATGACTGTTCTTGTCATCCAAGTACACTTTTATTTGTATTCTGAATAAATTTAATTTTAACTTTATTATACACTAACAACATTGAAAATAGTGACCCAAGAAGAAAGCATCTCAGTTGAAATAAAATTTAATACACATAATGACACAGATGAGAGATTCACTGATCTCAAAAACAAGACAATTAAATGAATACAGGGTGTGCAAAGGCACAAATACTGAGCAACTTCAATGCTTACGTTGGACCAACTCCAGCTGCAATACATGCTGCCACACGGTCCGGCATTGAGTTGATTAGACATCTTATGTTGTCCTGAGGTAGATGGGCCCACAAATATTGAACAACTAACTCTAAATCATGTACAGAGTGACACGATGGCATCTTCCGTTTTAGCTGATCCCACACGTGCTCTACAGGGGACAAATCGGGGAGTGGGTAGGCCATGGAAGAGTCTGAAAATGACGTAGGAAGTCTTGAGCAACTCTTGCTGTATGCAGATTAGCATTATCTTGCTGGAAAATTGCCCCTGGGAGACCATTTAGGAAAGGTCCTACATGGGGTCGAAGAATATCATCAACGTAACATTGTCCCGTTAGAGTTCCACGCATCACAATTAAAGTGGACTGGCTATCATAGGCTATTGTCCCCGGAGACCATTACACCAGCTGTGCGGGTAGTGTGACGTAAGAGGAGCAGGTGTGTGAGGATTGTACCGCTCACCAGGGCGTCTCCACACCCGTACACGGTTATCATCTGTCCCCAAAACATACCCGGAAGTCATCACTAAACATAACCGTTTGCCAATCTGTAACATTCCACATTGATCTGGCTTTGCACCACTGTAGACGCAGTTGCCGATATTCCGGTGTTAAAGGGAGTGCGGAAAGGGCCCTTGGATTTAAGATTTGCTTCTGCAAGATGTCTGAAATTGTTTGTGGAACAATTGTGCTACGCCACGTCTGCTCGTATCGTTCAACGAGTCACTGTGCAAGTCCACAAGTGCTTGCCACACGATCCTTCGATCTTCTCTCTCCTCGAGGTCTTCCTGGTCGCTCCAGACCCGTTTTCCGCGCGTGGAGTACCTTTTCGTGTCCACTGCTCCCAACAATTTCTAACGGCACTCGAAATCCACCTGAGCAGCAACGCACGGCGTGTCGACCAGCCTGCAGTTTTTCATCCCGATGGTCAGGCTTCTCTCAGAGAGCTCGCAACTGTAGAAATGTCTTCTGGCACGTTTACCTGGCATGTTTCGCTTACCAAAGTCTTTACAATCGGCGGGTAATCGTCACGTTTATGAATCTTTTGAATTTGCGCTGGCTTATATGGCACCCTCTTCCCGATTGTAGCGTCACCTCGGCGTGTATGAGCATGCGTATTGTTTGCAAAACTTGGATCATTTGCATATCATAAGCTTACGCTGTACTTATTTGCAAGAATTTCGCGATTGTACTTAGCTTCCTTCTTGGGTCGCTATTTTCAATGTTCCTGAGTGCATTTTTTAAATTCAACAACGTGCTAGAAAAGAAAGTTCGTTTACATGAGTCTAAATTTTATAGTAGAAATGTATTTAAGTTGACAATGAATAATTATTTTTATTTTAATTATTACTGGCCAATGCCAGAGGTAGGCAACCTTTTCATTGTGGCGTACCAAACCAATCAATCAATAGGGATTCAGCGTCCACTACAGTAGGAAATGTGGTAAAAAATTCGATTCTCGCGATAATGCATGTAGATAGAGAATAGAGGTCAATTACATAAAGATACTATTTTTTTTTTTTACATAGTAATTTTGCAACTTTTAAAGATATTCCTTGACATAAAAATAAACAGCATAAAAATATAACTATTTCTTCAACATAAATAAAAAACATTTAATTGTACATATATTACATATTTTTATAAAGATTTATTAAAATAAGAAATAGTCAACGTAAATATAAGTATTCCCCTTCGTTACAGTTAAATAAAAAATTAAAATTTTGATGCAAACCTAGTGCTTGCTCCGTTCTACTTCATGTAGCAAAATCAGAGGTATAATTTGGAATTCTAATTTGGCATGATTCTAAAAATTTAGTTGTTAACAATTTCTTTGCGGACTCGAAATATATTTCAAATGATAAAAGATTTGTTCACTTAGAAATGTAAAACCAAAAGCGAGAGCAGAGTACAAGAAATTTTCCCTCTTCGAACAATTAAATCTCTCCAGCAATAATTTACAAAATGCCTGTAGATTTATCTTTCAGATTTTCTTAGTTCTATAAATGTCAAAATTCTGAAGATGCTTGTCAAACAAAACACATTACAAATTTATCAACTTCTACCCACTTAAAAATTGACAAATTTGTAGAGCAATGTAAAGTGCCTCTGAGAATTGCTCCGCGTGCCACATGGACACGCGTGCCGTAGGTTACCGACCACTGCTCTGCATTCTACCCTGTTTAACTCCAAAGATTTCAACTATTATATAACAAAGCGCGAAATGAGTATGATCTAGATATTTTTGCTATTATAAAGTATAGTATTATGTTATCAATAATCATGAAAATGTGATTGCATGTAATGAACAAATATACACACATATTTTAAAAGAGAATGCACGAATCGATAAACAAGAAATAAGTTACAGACGAATCCATTGAATTATAAATAAATTTTAAGCTACAAGGCAAAAATACTTCAAAATAACCAATTTTAGGCTCTTATAATGTATACCATTAATAATGATAAAAAAAAAAAAAAAACATATTTTAATTTTTAAATACTATTACGAATAAGTTAATAACAACTTATATTTTAAAAATTTCTATGAAATTGAAAGCATCGCCATCTAAATGTATGGAAAGAGAAACAATTCGTAACTGGAAAGAAATTTGAGAAATCAAAATCTAATATTTTTTATGAAATTCAACATTAAATATAAAGATGAAATAAATTGTTTCATTTATTTAAATATCAGTATGAATACATTTCGTTTTCAAAAATCAAATGTGGAATTTTCTTCTAAGAGTATCAAAGGAAATAATTCGTTTTTGGTTTTATCTTTTTTTAATAACAAATATCGTTAAGTTGAAAAAAATTTACTATTATGTTTTTGTAAAAGTAAGCTGGTGTTAATGTTCTGTATATATAGTGTGCATGTATGTGTGCAACGATTTCATTAGAAATAAAACACCTTTTACATGGATATTCATATTTTATTATATCATAATAGAGAAATATTAGTAAGAAATCATTTAATATTGTTTCGATTGATACTAACATCATAAGGAGCCATAATTACATAGGAAAACAAAGGTGGCATTGCACGTGAGCTTGCAAGGTCGGGACATGTAGTTTCCTCAAATTCAGACGTGGACAGCGTGCGACGAATATGAATCTTTATACGAACGCCGGGTTGGTGGAAATCCACTTCACATTTACTACCTAGCCAACGGAAATGGATGCGTTGCTGTTCGTTTGTATGGGGAAAGAAATCCAATCAGGTGGCATCCGAATCATTAAACATTCACTCGGGAGCATCAGAGCCTGCCTGGATCGATAGGTGATGCGCTAGTCAATTCTGAAATGGACCTGGTGGCACGAATATCCAGCACTGCTGCTACGATCCGTGAAACCCCCGGTATTTTTGAACATGTCCACCAATCCATGTCGTGTCGGCGTCGCGCGTGAATACTTGCCAATGACAGCAATTTTAAACACCTCCTGGTATGCTTTAATGTCATACTCTTAATTTATTATTTTTTTTTTGTCTTTGTAATAAAAGCGTTTTACACTACATTCTGCCTAGTAGCCATACGGTCTTTGTCTCTCTACCTCGTTAGGGTCATGTTTCTGCCCATTCTTTCCTGTATACATATGACTCCTCAGGATGTTCTTTGCCTCCCCTCCAAGTTTGTACACGGCATTCGGGACACCCCTGTATATAGATAAAGTATTATTATTATAGATTCATTTTCATATAAGGAGACTTTTTAGAAAATATGTAATTTTTTTCTTCACTTTTCGCCAAAAAGTTACATTTAAATAACTTTTATTATAATAATATTCTAAAAAATTTTATATGTAGATTCAAATTCAACTGACACTAAATGTCAAGAAATTATTTATTTATACGCTTTTTTAAAATCACAATTCAATATATATATATATATATATATATATATATCTTGGTATTTAGTGTCACTTAGATTAGAATACATGTATAAAATTGTTTTAAGAATATCATTACTGCAAAAAATTATTTAAACGCAATATTTTGGCAAAAAATGAACATAGAATTACTTATTTTCAAAACATTCTCCCTCTTTGTGGAAATGCTTCTATAATAATAATATTTTGCTTGTGTATAGATCAAGCTACGATTTTTGAATTATATAACTTAGAACTGGATTTATCCATGTTTTAATACAACAAAGTGTAGAAATCTCGAGAGAGAAACGCCGATAATTATTTCAATTGGTAACTCTTAAAATAATGTGAATTTTTTAAAAACCCTAGTTCAGGCCCTCTGGAGAAATATTTACTTTTTATAAACAAAATATTATTATTATTACAGAAGCCTTTTTATAAAAGGAGAACGTTTTGAAAATAGCGTCATTCTTAAGTCTTTTTGCGAAAATATTGCATTTAATTATTTTTTTATTGTTATAAGCTCCTTAAAACTATTTTATGCATGTATTCTAATGTAATGACACTAAATATCATGAAAATTATTCATTTATGCACTTTTTTTAAAATCACGTGAAGTCAGATACTTTAAATTCACGAACTGTCACAGAAACATGAACATGATCATTCATTTTTCATTTTGATTCACTACATGTATAAGTATTTTTACGCCATATTTTAAGATCCATTTCATCCACCCAATATCGAGATAATAAAATTACCTCCATCGTATATAGTGTACTACCATTTTATTTTAAAGCAAGAAATAATTTCAAACGATGACCAGAAAGTAGCAATTCTCATGCGTATGCAACCATTCTCATTTAGACGCTCTTTACATTCCGGAACCACCTTCGAGGATAATTACGGTAAGTACTGCTAATTTTACCGAATATTTTCCATCTTGTTTAAAGATCATTAAAGTTGTATAGGGTCATTAGCAATTCGAAGGTGGAATAAACAATTGAATACATTCCCAGTGGTCTCTTTCAAAGACGATGCTATGGCAAAACAAATGCTGGCCACCAGATGAGTTATCCCTCCATTTCCAGGACTCGGCATCTTGCCAGGTTTGAGGATTTGCTTCCATCTGGAAGATTCTGGGAATAATTTATGATCCATGCCATTTGGGCCTCGAAAAATAGATTGGACGGAAAATTTGTTGTGGTAGTTGTTTATTTAGAAATTGTTTTTTAATGATGAAAATATTTGTCGCGTGGCATGTTTTTTTTTTTTAGGGATCCAATGCTTTTGTCTTTGAGTAACATTTCATCAGTTTAGTTGTTTATCAAGGTATATATATATTGTTTATCAAGGTATATATATATATATATATATATATATATATATATATATATATATATATATATATATATATCTTGTACAAATTTTCAATCGTTAAATAAAATACTTTTATTCGTCCACTCAAATTCAAATACATTTTTTTAAACTTGTAGTGATGACACTTGTTGTTAAAACACATTTTTCAAATATTAATTCATTAATTAAATTCAATTAATGAATAAATAGTAACAAACAAAAATAATAATCCAACACCATATATAAAAAGGAAAACCGTTAAGTGTGTCCCTGTAGTGCAATGGATAGCGCGTTGGACTTCTAATCCAATCGTGAGTTCAAATCCCACCTAAAATGGCCAAATTTCTGAGAATAAGATTTCTGTTTACTGCATCATTTTATTGGAATAATAAAATTTAATTAATGAATAAATAACAACAAATTAATAGTCGTACACCACATATAAAAATGAAAATGGAAAATTGCAGAGAAAATCGTTTTCTATTTTGCCACTAACATTGTGATTCTATGATATGTACATACATTTTTATATTAATTGTAAATATTGTATAAAAAAGTAACTAAAATAAAAATTTACTTTATTGACCTAGGTAGAAATTGACTTAAGAAAATAATTTTTACATAGCTTATTTTTTATGTAAAGGCCTGAAACATACACGTGCATTGCTTTTATGTTTTGAAGTCATATATTCCAAGCATTTGATAAAATAGTATACTTCTAGATCTACAAACCTTTGTTTTTATAAGCAATGACAGTTCCTTTAAATAAACAATATTTTAAAATTTATGAATGTCTAATTTTTTTTTCATGCTCATCTCTTTTTTTTTCAAAACTATAATTTTTATACCCTGAGCATAACACACACCCTTAGATTTTGATCTTATTTCTTGCGTTAAAAGTGTGCATTGTAAACCGGATTATACGGTAGTTTGACTTATTCGAAAAAGTTATGAATAATTTGATGTTGAGTATTTTGTTAACGCACGCATGTACAGTCGAACCTCTATTTTACGAACTTCTATATTGCAAGTTTTTCTACATAGCGAACTTTTTCCTGAAACCATTTTACGATTTTTTTCGTAAAATATGTGATTCAATGTTTTTTCCTTTCTTTTCTTAAAGTATTTCTGGACATTTCGAGTTATTCTTTCTTTTAACTCATTTTATGGTGTTCATAAATCTTGAACTAGTTTTATTAGGTACCTTAGTTCGCCGAAAGCAATATAATTCTGGGCTTTTTATATAAAATGTGCACATTTTAACCCCATCGTTCAGTTCACTGGAAACTTCTTCGATATCCCCTTTCACCATCAGTGGAGTTTTCCCGCGTCCTTAAACTAGTCTGCGTTGTATATATTGGTGATAAGTTGTACTGGTAACTTCGTTTCTTGTAGCTCGCAATTGTAAAATGTAAGTGCTTGAGCATCAAAGAAAAATAATTAATTCTTCAGGAAATGGTGGATACAGGTGTCAAAAAGAAACTTTTCTTGCAGTTTTCTTGCTTTCTTTTTGATGGGTAAAATATATAAAATAAACAGTTATTAATTTACAAAAGGTGTGAATAATTACTTTTTTAAAAAATATATAGGGTTTATGAATTTAAAATTTGTTTTATGTGGTTTATAAAGTATATTGAAAGATGAACCTCTATGTAATGAATTTTCCATGTAACGAACTTTTTCGGGATTTAACAACTTCTTTATATAGAGTTCCTATTGTATTTGTGTAATAAACATAAAATTAAATTTTACTAATTTTGATTGAGAAGCTTAAGAGGAAATATGATTTCTTCTTATAACTCCATGGATTTATAACTAAAAATTAAAAACAATTTTTCTTCTTTTGTCGTATTTTAATTGAAGAAGCAGAAGTCCTTTAGAAAGTTCAATTCAAGGTCGTATCAAATTTGCAAAAGCCCACTTTTTTCTTTAATTACTTCAACATAGAAACCAAAGTAATCAAGAGTACTTAAGAATAAGAAAAAGAAATAGAATTGTAGTATTTCATTTTAAATAATTGGATGCTTTGCCTAAAGTTTAAGTCAACTTCAGGATTCCTGTTAAAATATATTTAAAGACAATATATCATGCGTCGAAAAATTCTTCATTTTTATGATAAATTTATATTAATCTCTTAAAAGTTTTAAAAAAAACTTTATTTTAACTACCAAACATTACATAAAAAGTTAGTTTAATACTTCAAAATTGTTATTTATAAATTTTTTTCGAACGGAAGCTTAGAAAATGCGTTTTCAGTTTTTTAAGAAAAACCATCTACAAGAGTGAATAATGTTTTCGAAAAGGACTTTTCATGATAAATTGTCTTTGTGTGAGGACAAGGAAAACTCTAAAAACACTTTGAAGAGATGGCGATGTCTTTGACAGTAGGTTGTGTCATGAGTAAAATATAGCTCGAATTTTCACAAACTCAAGTATATCTTCATCGTGGTGCTCAACGAGAAAACGTTGTTTCTGACATTGAATGGGAAGTCGACTAAGTCGAGCTGAACTGTGGGGTTGACATACAGCCACAGGGTTCTGCTAGACCCCTCAGGTTTTATTTTAAATTGAACCTAACAATAAAAAAAAGGTACGAATAATAAAACGCTTCTTGTTATACTTCAGACAATTTCAGTTCAGTTCATACACTGTCTTGGCTTAGAAATTGGAGATTGAAAACCTTAGTTCAAATACTATGAAAGACGTTGATTTGTGTGAAATATTGAGGTTCCCGCCAATTTAGCAACCATCTTAACATTTTATAGTTGAATGTTGAAATGTAACATTTTTATACGTTGCTCTGGAAATTTTATAAAATAAGATGTATTTGTTATTTATTTTGGCACCTTATAGCTGTGGAAAAATTATGAGACTTTACACAAGCGTTTCTCAAATCGAGAGGGGGCGTGATAATTCTACGAGGGGATTGCGAGCATATTGAAAAGTCTAAAACAAAAGATAATTTTTTAAAAAATATATTAATTTACTAAAAGTAAACAAAATACATTCTACATAATAAAAAATAAAATACACACTTACACGGATGTAATATACTTATAAATGTATGAATACTACACAATGTATTTGATAATTAATTTAACAATACTAGTTAATAATTAACTTAACAATACTAGTTAAGAAAAGTTTAATAATTACCAGTGACCCCATGGTCTCGTAATACATAAAATTATATCCAAAAATTAACACTTATCTTGATAATTTGTTCGGTTCATAATTAACCCCTTCACTGCCAATTAAAAGATACGGAATTCACTCCCAACGCTCCCGGGCACATTGTCAAGGTCCTTTTATTGCATTCCATAGCCTTCGGAATAATTTTATGGATAGCAATGTACAGGAAATATCGTACTTCGGAAAGACGTATATATACGTCCGAGGAAAATAATGCTTTGACTGAGTGTGACATTTATATACGCCAGTGGCACTTTAGTGGTTTAAGTCGTATTCTAGCTTTAGCATCAATTATAGAATAATTAAATCCAATACATTGTTATTGTAGTGAGGGGGCGATGAAAATTATGATTGAATATTGGGTCACAAATATTGAAAGTTTTAGAAGCACTGCTTTATACCTATCATCAAAAACACGAACATGTGAATGATTTTAATTGTTTTAATTTATCCAGTGGAGAACACAAACTTGTTGGCTCGGTGGCTTAGAAGTAAGGTTCCGGTTTCGATCCCGACTGAAGTCGATAGATTTTCTGAATGCGAAAATCGTAAGCACGCATGCCATATGATTATGTGACACATAAAAGATCCCTTGAGTGTCAGTTTGGCTCTGGTACTCTCGTCAAAAATAAATCACACAAAGATTTAGCATCCGACGAGAGTTTGAATTAAAAATTATTTCAAGCGTCCAAATTTGATAGCAATGCCGCCCCATTAGATGGTGCCAGCATGAAATGGTTCTTCCATTTGGGGACTTATCGTGTCTGTATGAAGTCTTAGCTGCCAAAATACTGCCAATTTGAAAGAAGAGTACACAGACTACTAGTAGGAGTTACACTTTAAAAAAAGGCCCGAAGTGTCATTTTTATGCTAAAAATTAAAGACCTCTTGGTATATTGGAGAAATTGAAGATTTCTCACATACAATGAGAAATCATAGTTTTCATTATTGTAAAATTAAACACATTCTTAAAAATTGTTCTTACTGATTTTTTTTGAAAATATTATTATAAAAAATTTTAGTAGATGCATTTTACACATACGTCTTAGATTTCCAGTTGAAGAAAAGTTTTAAGATCTATTGTAAAATGTTTGATAATTGCTATAAAATAATAACCCATTAATGCAGCGTTTTTCAAACTTTGGGGCGCCCCCTTTGGGGGCGTGGTAACTCTACAAGAGGGCGTGAACCTATTGAAAAGTCGAAAACAAAAGGTTATTTAAAAAATTATTAATTTACTGAAAGTAAACAAACACAAAATACTGTCTCATATAATAAAATATAGAATATACATTTACACTGATATAATACACTTATAAATGTATTAGTACTATGGAATGTATACTTTATTATTAATTTAACAATGCTAAGTTAAGAACAAGTTTGATAATTATCAGTGACCCCATGGGCTTGTATTAACACTTATCTTGATAATTTGCACGGTTTATAATTAATTCTTTAGCTGCTGATTAAAAGTTACGCAATTCGCTCGCTAATGCCACCGTTTTTCCACGTAGACGAGCGTATTTTGATATTTCTTTGCGGGGCAGGAGGAGGAGGAAAGAAAGAAATAAGCAAAAATACTGTGAAATAAGTAAATCCTTCGCAAACACTGTCAAGGTCCTTTTATTGCGTTCCAAAGCCCTCTGAATAATTTTATTCATAGCATTGCATAGAAAAGATCGTACTTCGGAAAGACGTATATATACGTCCAGAAAATTAATGCTTTGGCTGAGCGAGACGTTTATATACGTCAGTTGCACTTAAGAGGTTAAAGTCGTAAATATATATATATTGTAGCTTTATTATCAAAGTATAGTATTATTGAATTCAATACATTGTTATTGCATGGAGGGGGCGCGATGAAAATGATGATTGAATAGTGGGTCGCGTATTTTGAAAGGTTGAGAAGCACTGCATTAATGGAAGTCCTTTTTCGCCTAATGATTTATTTTCTGATGAGTACATAAGAATCTACATCATAACAGTCTTATTAGCAAACAGCCTTAAATAATGATAAAAGTTTAATTCATGGCAACAAGCAGCAAATTAATTACTAAATAAATTGTATTCCATATACATACAATAAAATTTAATTATTTCAAATTCCAAAGGTTTCGCCTAGTAAAAATATATTTAAAATAATTTTATTCATAATTAAAATTACATGCATATCCAAATCTTGTTAAACAAGTCTGCATTTTTAAAACGGCCAAAATCATTTCTGTATGAAGTGCTTTTACATTTAAATAATTAAGCGTTATATTTCAAGGAACAGAAAGCAACTAGTTTGACAAACAAAAACTAAAATAAGCTTCAAAATCAGCGCGCGCGCAGCTTACTTCTTTTTTATTTTTTAATATTAATAATAGCTTATTTTTCGTCTTTAAGCGCTTATCACGAAAAGCGTTGACAGTTTCACTAATGTTTCTATAAATAAGTAGTCTCTAAATCAATCCTTCCTCTCCAAAACAAAAATTTTTTCGAGATTTTAAAATAAATAAACTCACTTCATTATTTAATTTTAAAAGAGTTTTCTCAAACATTCGTATCTTAAAATCAAATGTAAACTTTACCAGAAAAAAAATATCTTAGAGACTTTTAAGGAAAAAATAATCTAATCCATTCACACGTACTCTATTCATTATTTTTTGAGCATCTTTGAAAATGGAAACTTTTTTTTTCGAACCATTTTACAATTTCAAAAAGTCGAGTTATTTTTTCCTTTTCTTTAAAAAAAATCCCTAAACGCATGTTTTTGACAGTTTACTTCAACGCACCATTCATGAAAGCAAAGAATGAATACGGGCAAAATGTCACGTTTTCTTGCCCTCCAAAGAAAAGATGTTTGATTTCTTTAACAAAAACACCACAAGTAAAAATTTATAACTTCTTTATGCATAAAATTTGCTTCACAAATACAAAATTCAAAAAGCATTTCATTTTTATCGCGTCTATCAACATACAGCATTAGTGAGAAAAAAGAACTCGCACACTAAGTGCTTAGATGGCAACTACTGTAGAATTTTTATCGCTTTATGCTTTTAAAATGAAAAAAACAATTATTTTGCTTCGAGATTAATAGAATTTTTACAACAAATATTTGCATTATTAAATAACAAACCAGAAAACTTATCAATCTATCAAAATTAAATCAATTTTTTTTGTATTTGTAACACGTTGGTTATTAAAGTTTTAAAAGGAGCTTTCGTATATATATGCTAATATTTTTATTATTTTTTTCGTTAAAAATGTTATGGGAGTTGGAGATTCAGGAATAAATGCAAATTAATGCAAAATATTTCTCTTTAGCATGAACAGTCGCATTAATACTGGTATAAGTTAAAACATTCAAACTTATAGTGTAGAATTTTCAATTTCTAATTTAAAAATTGGGAGCGGTACTTACGGGAATTACTCGGAAATAAATTTTAAACATTTGTTCAACAAAAAGAAATTTTATGAATATTCACTATTTCTTAATTTTTTTTAAACTACTAAATGAGGAAAAAAATGAATATCTTTAGATTCAGTAATTAGAAGTAAAAAATAATTTTTGTTTCATAGAAGAAGAAAATTAATTTGCGAGAATCACTAAGAAAAAAAATATATAATTCCTAAAAACAAAACATTTTCATTAATCATTAATTTTCATTTCTTTCGGGTTTTATAAAATTTACATAAATTTTTGTTTTGAAATGTTAATTTCTCTCCTACGCCAGAGATTTTATTTCATATATATTCTTGATGTGTTTTAGAAAATAAAGAATGATGTTTAATACAAAAACATTACACTTTAAAAAAATGCAAATTTATTAAGAAATCTAATTAAAACAAGTAATATTAACAAAATTAAGTCAATTCCTACTTAGATCAACAAAGAAAATTTTTATTTTAACTACTTTTTATCAAATAGTTTCAATTAATATAAATATTAATATTAATATCGTATTGTCATCCAAAACAATCGTGTATATAAAATTTCGGTTCAACTGAATGCTTTAAAACGTGCGAAAAAAAATCTTTTATTTGACCCAAATCGCCAAAATGGTCGTTAAGTCACCAAAAATGATGCCAACGTGGCTGTATTTGTAATTATTTGAATAATTAGTTTTAATCAATTAATTTTTATTTATTATAATTAAATTACTGTATCGTCATCCAAAATAATCATGTATATAAAATTTCAGCTGAATTGAGCGCTTTAAAGTGTATTTTATTAACGATTGAAAATTCCACCAAGATAAATAAGTAAATAAATATATAGAGAGTGTGAGTTAATAGTAGGAATTGAAAAAAATAAGAACCAATAATTATAGGCATGATTGCATCTTTATTTGTTTACTCGCCATTATCATTGTTAAGTTTTTTCTTTATATAGAACCTTAAACTCCCCCCACCCCTCCTTGTAAGTCGATTTCCACAAAAAACATTGTTAACGGATCTGAATTCAAGGAAAGAAACAAGTTTTCCAAATTTCAAGTCTGTAACAGTACAAAAGCAGGAATTTCCGTCTGTAATGCCTCCGCAACTTCCTTAATGTTGATTTCCACAAAATCCGTCCTTAGTGGATCTCTATTGAACAAAAGTAATATGCCAGCTTAATTTCATGTATGTTGGTCTGATAGTTTAAAACTAAACTTTTTTACCTGTAACTGCCCCTTCAATTTCCTTTGGAAGTCAATTTTTGAAAGAATCATTCTCAATGAATCTCTATTCAACAAAAAGAACGTTTTTGCCAAATTTGAAGTTTGTATGCCTGATATTTCAATAAATGGGATTTTTAAATCTATAACGTCCTGCATAGTTGGCAATTATAAATTTGGAAAATGAATAGTGTTACTTATTTGGGAATGGAGATAAATAATGAAAATGAGTTGGCTCCAGAAATTAATAAAGGAATCATTGCTATAAATAGATATTTTTCTGACCTGAAAAGTTATTTAAAATGCAGCTTTCTCAAATTAAGAACTAAATCGCTTCTTTACAAAAGTCTTATAAGAACTGTTCTGACTTATACATCAGATACTTGGGCATTGACTTTACGTGATAAGGAAGCTTTGGGAATTTTCGAAAGTAAGATTTTATGTTGCATTCTTGGTGGGGTCCAAGTGAATGAATCACGAAGAAGATCTAATTTAGAACTCCAGACAATGTACAAGCAACTTGATGAAAAATTCGTCAAATTCTAGAGATTCAAATGGGCTGGTCATCTGGCTAGAATGAATGAAGATCGTTGCTGCAAGAAAATCTTTCTGGCAAAAGCCCATGGGAAATAGACCTCAGGGCAAAACCCGCTAAGATGGATTGATAGTATCGAAAAAGATTTAACATTTTTTGAAAGGTTAAAAACTATAAGATGGTTGCCAGAAGTAGAGATGTATGAAAAGGACTTTTGGTAAAAGTTCGGGCCCACCCAAGGCTGTTGAGGCATTGAAAAAGATATGTACGAGTATATATAGATGGAAAACATTACTTGTGATATATATTTTTATACAAGGAAATGTTGTAAGCAATTTATTACTAAAAAATATTTGATTAAAAAAAATACTAAACCAGAGATTGGGAACCTGCGGCCTCTGTGAGTTTCTCGTGCGGCCTTCATAAAAGCTAGTACTTGTATTAACTAATATTTAATTATATAGATTAAAACTTTCACATCAATGGAATTAACCCCTTCCCGGCTTTTCCCGAGCTGAGCTCGGGCAGGAGAAACTTACCATTCTGGCTCATCCCGAGTGTAGCTCGGGCACAGTGAACATTTAAACTGTGTACTCGGTCTTTCCCGAATTATTTCATATGTGTTTCTTAGGGTTTCGAATAATTAAAAAGTACCACTCGGTGGAATTTTCTGCAAGAGGACTTTTTCTTCTGCTGAATCCCCCTTTACGCTTGCCTGAAAGACACTTTGTTGACCACCTTCCCCCAATTGAGAAGAAATCTAATCCATCACGTCAGTGTATTATTTGATGCTTTATGAGAGACAGTCAAGGGGAGAAGGTAAGAAGAAAATCAATATTTTGCTGAACAGATTACTGAGTTGGGTTTGTGCAGTTTCGTGATTTTGAATTCACCGTGCACGATCAAATTTGGATTAATAATTTCATAGTCCGTTAAGTAAATTCAAAAGGTGCGAATAAAATTTGTAATTCTAAATATAAGCTAAGCTTTATATTTATAGTTACTGTGTGAATGGACTTCATAGTTTAATGATTTCTGCCACACAGAAAGCCGACTTTACATGTAAATTATTCCTTTATTTAAACACTTTACTTTTTAGGAAATTTTGTATGCGAATAGTGCTAAAACTTTTAAAAAGATATGTATGTTTCAAAAGAAGCATAAGAAAAATTGACGTTTTTAGATCCATAATCCGGAAAATAAAATGAGCCTGGAAGGGGTTAAATAAAGAACGGCTTGAATGTATGTATGTTTCGATGACTACTTGTGGAAATGGCCACACAATTGTCTATTTCAAATGTTAGAATCACCACCTAGTGCAACACTACCACACATGGTATATGGTCTCTACACAAAAACTATTTTATTTCTATTATTGCTATGACTAATTCCATGTACGTTAAGACGCATTCTTCTGCATGAATGGCATTTTAATATTAATTTGAACATTAATGAATTATTTTATTATAACTTTCTGTGTTGACTGAGATACAACAATTATGTACTAAAAAAAAGAAGTCTGTGGCTTATCTTATGTAAATCTGGTAATGTCCAGGCAACAGACTTGTTTCGCATTTCTAACAGTCATTGTCAAAATCTAGTTACTGTTTTACTTATTCTGTGGTTTTACTAGTACTTTTGTGTTATTTTGTCTGTAGGAAGTGTACGCTTTCATAGAGAAATTATTTAATATTCGTCCCCTATGTTAATACAAAAATATTCTAGTGTACTGTAACTTTTTCTGTTAAAAATAAATAAATAAGAATTCAATTTTGTGTAATATTTCTATATAATACACGGAATTATTAAAATTGTACGAAAACTATAATAATTTCATAAAAGTCGCATTTATATCGGTACATTAATCCATGCGGCCTCTTTAATTACTACCTAATGTACATGTGATCTCTAATAGTAATACACTACCTTTGTAATAAACTATTGTATGCATAATGTTAATTATAAAATAAAATCCAATTAGATGTATAATACGAGTATTTTAAACATCTGGCATCTCAAATCTGATCCTACCCTAATGCAAAGCAAACCACCAAACATTTTTACCGAATAAACTTCCAGATCTACTTTGAAATAAAACGATTTAAAAGCCTTTTATTTGGATATTTTTATAGAATATTCAACATTGGAGTAGCTAAACTGGATTAACTTATAGATTCCTTTATTCGCAAGAAAAAAATATAGGGGAAATATGTAACGATTCATGGATGAGAAGCCTGAGCAGAATTCAATGGTTCACATCAAATTCCTTTTACATCCATTTTATTTATTCAATTCGAAGCTTTTAAGTGAATAAATAACTAAACCAAATGCTGACTTATTTTTCCATTCAATTTTTTCCGTGGAATGTTTTTTGGGTTAAAAGAATTCTCTACGAAGGCACTTAAGATAAAAAAGTAGATTTTAAGCTTGAGGCAAACATTGGTTTTCCCGTTTGATTTTTATTTCGTTTAAGCTTTCGGCAGTTTTTTTTTTTCAAAAATGGACAAGAAATGTTTTAATTTTATAAGTAAGAAAAAAGCTATTAGCTTTTTTCGTTACCATTTCATAATCATTTAAGCCAAATTATTTTAAATTTAGTAAAAAAAAAGGAGTGCATATTTTTTTCTACTGTTATGGGAATATTGTGGGAATTTTGTTTCGATAAATGTGTTTTATTAGATTTCGACCACAAATTGTTTGCCCGTACGCCGTATGGGCTACCGAAAGATGGTTGAAACCTGTTTGCCCGTATGTTGTACGGGCACTGATAATTTCTCCTTTCTATCTTTGATTTGCACATATTTTTAATTTTTGTAGTCAGATTATTAGTGCAAGTGTTTTTAAGAAATGCAGTTTGTGTCCATGGTACTAAAATACTTCTCATCCGGGATTTCCTTTGCGGTGAATTAGGGAATTTTTCATTGAAGGCAGAATTTTCGATTCTTGAAAATATTTGATAGGAAACAGAGATTGGTAGGATAACGTGCAGTTTGTGTGTTGCTTGAGAAGAAATAAAAATGGAAAGATAATCCAAAATAAAGGTCGATATTATCTCTGCCTCTGTTGCAATGTTACACTTAGTATTACACCATGCTTCAAATAGTGTGTGCATATAGAAATGCACACACATACAAATCCTCAACCATTTTACAAAAAAAGGTACAAGCGGAGAGGAAGTTTTTTTCGTAAGTATGAGGGAAATTCTTATAGGATATTTGAAGCATTTTTCATTGAGTGTAGAGTATACTTATAAAAAGCAAACAATTACGGGGTTTCTGTGTTCCAGAATTATAAAATAAAAAATGGTGCGTAAACTTTAAAATTGAAAATTAAAATAAAATTGTTTCATTTTAGGAATTCTGTTAAGTATTATGCTTAGTGATATGATAGAAGAAATTGATAACATATTTATTTCTAAGCTGTATATCTACTTTTATTTTACTATTACCTTTTAAACAATTTTTTTTATTATCAAATTCGACAAAAAAAGTTACTTTAAACTTAACTACATTTTTAGTATTTTATTAATCCTCATGGGGAGATGGCGATTTCTCTTATCAAATTTAATGCATTTTATTCTGATATACAATATTCTGATAATCGTGTATAAGCTGCCATGTTCATTAAAAAAAAATCTAAATATTTAAAATAGAAATAATAAATGCAGATCCCAAAATAATGAAATCCATAGCACAGTCTATGTAAAGGTATAATGGGCTAAAATATTGACGATCATGTGATAAATGCCTTCACGCGTTAACCATTGAAATCGAATATGACATTAGACTTGTACTTGTTATACTTGTAAAATTTGTAGATTTGATTATTTGGTAAGGATGTTCAAGTATTAAAAATCTTCAGAAAGTTTTTCAAAATTTAAAGGAAAAAAAACAATTTTTAAGCGTGTATTTTTAAATCAAGTGCATTTTCCATACCTCTGTGCATTATTATTAATGAAAAATATGCACTTTTAAAAAGAAAGTTGGTACAAAAAGCAACAGTGGAGGTCATGAACTGACTGGTTGGTAACATGTGATTGCATTTATCATGACTCTATGACGCCCCATGAATTTACAAATTGATTGGATGAAAACATGTGATTGCAGTTATCATGGGATTATGACGGCAAATGAATTTTGTCTATCATAATAAAGCATTAAATGATAAAGGATATGCCTTTTTTCGAAGCAAAGATTTAAAACAAGTAATAGTTGTGTAATCTTGTAACGTTTTTTTTTTTATTTAATAGACAAATAATGCGTTTTAATCTTTTTTTATCAATTTATTCCTTCTATTCAGAGACGTTAAAAGGCTAACGACTTTCAATCTAATTTTAAACTTACTCAGTCTCTAATTGGGCATGAAAACTTTAAAACCTATTTGAAACGCTTCAATTCATCGCCTGCTGACCAGTATTTCTGCTCCAGTATTACAAACCAGGATGGCAAGCATCTGACACTTGCTTGTATAAAATTCTCTTCCAAAAGACGCACACTCAGGAATTTCCTACAAAAGAACAATATACGCGGCCTCCTCCTTTCTCTGCGTTGGTTCAGAGGAAATCATCTTTTGCATCGTTTTGTGCATACATTAATAGTATTTTTCCCGTATTATTTAGATTGTAAATTTTGTGCGTTTGCTAACATTTACTGTGCGTATACATATATATATATATATATATATATATATACACTCTGTCGCAAAAAAATATATGCACCCAGAAGAAATTGAGCTACATTCACGAAATTTGGTATGCATGTAGTGTATATGAAAATAAACAAATGATTAAAAATTCAGAACAAAATATCATTTTATTAAGCGGTTACAGCTTGCAAAAGGTTAAAAATCAGTAAGTAGTAAAGCCACCTCTGGCAGCTATACAAGCCGAAATTCGGCGTGGCATCGATTCAATTAGATCACTTATGACCCCCTGTGGAAGATCCTGCCATAGTCTTTGCATCTGCGCAGTTAATTCTCCTGTATCTCGGTACGGCTGCAGTTGCCTTCCCAGCGCGTCCCAGACATGCTCTATTGGCGAAAGATCTGGTGACCTGGCAGGCCATGGTAGGACGTCATATCCTTGAAGACATTGTTGGGAGAGTCGCGCAGTATGTGGACGAGCTTTATCCTGTTGATAAATGGCACCTGGGCGACTTGATAGCATGGGTAGCACAATCGGCGTTAAAATATCGTCCACGTATCTGCGAGCTGTCAAAGTGCCTTGAAGGACCACTAAAGATGATCGTGTGTCCCAAGAAGTTGCTCCCCACACTGTCACACCTTGTGAAATTGCTGTATGCCGCTCGACAATAAATGCCGGATCGCACCGCTGGCCGGTGCACCTCCAGACACGTGTGCGGTGGTCATCAGCACTGAGACTGAATCGGGATTCATCACTGAAGATGACACGTCTCCAGTCTGTCACACTCCAAGTTGCCCGAGGTCGGCAAAAATCCAGTCGACACTGCCTATGATGTGGGGTCAGTGGTAAGCGTCTTAGCGGACGTCGGCTCCTCAAGCCAACATCGGTCAGTCGTCTCCTTATGGTTTCTCTTGATCGCACTGGATGTCTGGAAGGAGGTAAGTGGCGTTGAATCGATGCTAGCGACGTTGTTGGTGCCGAAGTGGCCACTCTTCTGATTGCACGATCCTCGCGATCATTTGTGTTCCTGGGACGTCCTGACCCTCCGCGACGGTACACTCTACCTTCTGTGATCCACTGTTGCCAACACCGAGCAACTACCATATCGCTCCGACCGAGGTGGCGGCCGATACGTCTATTCGACCAACCTGCTTCTCTGAGGCCTATTATACGGCCCCTATCAAAGTCCGTCAGCTGCTCGTACTGCCGCCGGTTACGTCTTAGAGGCATCCTAAGTCTCAATATCGTCTATCAAAGTCATCAGATTCGTTTGGATAGCCGTACGGCGCTCGTACTCATGCTTTTAAACTCTCCCAGTTGCGCAATTAATACGCGCATAGCACACTTAGCCTTGTCTCATTGGCTTCGAAATTTTAATCATTTGCATATCTCTTACCAGACTACATTCTTGCCGAGTTTCGTGATTGTAGCTTGATTTCTTCTGGGTGCATATATTTTTTTGCGACAGAGTGTATATATATGCATATACACATATGTGCGTATATGCATATGTGTGTATGCGTGTTTATGTATTTGTATTTTGAGAATCTTTTCATGATTACATATTTCCAAATCTTCCCATTGTGTAATTTTAATTATTCAATGTCTCTGCTTGCATGTGAGCAATCTTGTACAGTGGGTGATCGGTTAACGCAGTGTTTCTCTAACTCTGTGGCGCGCCCCCCTGGGGGCTGTAACCCTGCGAGGGGGCACGAGCATATTGAAAATAAAAGGTTTAAAAAAATAATTTTTTGGAATGAAGTAAAACAAAATGCTTTCTGACACAATAAAAAATACACATTTACACTGATATAATTTATTTTTATCATCTGGTGATCATCAAAAATAAAAGATTCCACTTCAAACGCTCATTAGCCATCTTCGATCCTATACACAAATTAAAAAAATATTTTGTTTGCTTTACGATCAATATGAGAATGATGAGAGATTTTTTTTTTACGTTTCTTTTAACGATATCAAACAATGTGAGATTTTTTATTACGTTTCTTTTAACCTTAAATATTACTTTAGCAGACCTTAGAACTTACTGGTATGGTTATCGCCGTCTTTTTTTTAGGGAAGTTGTAAATATATATAATATATTTCTGTTTCATCTTTTTTTCATGTGAAAGAGTTTTATGATATATGGATAAGCATGAGTATTCTGAAACATATAATGCATAATGAAAAACGTTTTACACAATTATTTTTTAGAACATGCTACACTTTCCCTATAAACAATTTTGTAGTTTTGATTGCTGTTTTGTACGACTTTTTATCGTTTATAAATGTAAATAAGCAGAATATTAAAAAAATGGGCATCTGTGATCCCTATTAAAGGAAGTTGAAACTGATCAAGCAATTGAAGAACCTGCTGAAATAATGCATATTAATCAAGATATAGCGAAAGTAAATCTCAGAAAAGTGTGAGACATGAAACGTTTGAGTTGATTTGAAATTTTCAAATGTTGCCTAAAGATATCTATGAAGAAAACTATGAAGCCATAATGTAACACTTCGCCTTGTCAAAAGACACAAAGAAGAAAAAGTTCAAAATGCTGTTTGTAGATCATCAAACAACAGCAAAACTACAAAAACGTCAACAAAATATGACAGTTTAGCTGGAAAATAACGTTCCTGTGTTGTTAGCGAAAAGTGTCTGTGGTTTATGTCCTTTATTAAGGACACGCACATTTGGAACATTTTCTTTAGTTTTATTGGATTTTTTCTCAAATTTTCTAAGAAAAATTGAAAAGTCCTTGAAAGTAGGTAAGTATATTTTCTATTAGTTAAATTATTCACTGGAATTGTGATTTTTATCGTGTATAGTAAAAATAACTATAAAATAAATTATAGTTTTAAAACAAACTAAAAAACACGCTTTTATAGTGAATCGAACTAAAAAGTGAAAAAAAATATTACTTAAAAGTAAGATATACAAAATTTAATACTTATCTTGTTAATTTGTAAGGTTTATAATGATGATCGTATTGTAGCTTTAGCGCTAAAGTGCATTATTATTGCATTCAATACATTATTATTTTTAGGGGAGGCGCGATAAAAATTATGATTGAAAATTGGGTTGCCAGTAGTGAAAGTTTGAGAACCACTAGGTTAATGAACATAATCCGTTCCAAGACTATGCTCGCTATCCGAATTGTTCAATAACCGATCATCGATTCACCATAGACTTCTATGTGAAATCGATTAATTCGCTCTGGAGACCCTAAAAATTAAATTTTATAAAATGTATAATTTCTTAGTAAGTTTTTTAAAAAATAATCCATACATATAGTCTTGCATATTAATCAGTCCTTTTCATTTTTTGCTTATGGGGCGTTGAAGAACATGTCCAGTGGGATTGCTTTTCACTCCTTTTCAGGATTTTCCGGAAGTAATTAATAACATTGTCGTTGTAAAGATCCCCAACCCTACTGACATCAGCTTGGTTTGGGTGCCATTCTAAGACCATTGCTCTGACAGCCTCCAACTTTTTAAAAGATCTTTAATGGCAAATGTCGGCATTGGTCTTCTTTCGTCTTCCTCTTGTTCAGAAGGAGACACATTTCGTTGTGTTTCATGGTGTTCTTCATTCAAAATTTCTTGGAGTTCTTCTATCGTCAGTTCATATTCATGTCCCATTACGAGCTCTTCTATGTCATCCTCGTTCACCTCCAATTCCAGATCTCTAGCAGTTCTCAAAATTTCATCCATAATTTAAGTGGTGTCTCCCTGATCACATGCGAATATGTGTTCGTTGTCCAAACACAAAAAAATCTTTCTTGAAAGTCTTCGTTATCCGAATATGTGTTCGTTATATATATATATATAGAGAGAGAGAGAGAGAGAGAGAGAGTGACAACGGCCAGATTGAGTTAAATATACATTTATTAAGGGGAATTATTTACAAGGGAGGGCTAAAAGTTAGTAAAAAGTAATCGAAACATCATTAGATCGTTGGATTCCACGAGGCGTTTCGTTCCAGCGCCCTCGTCATCGTCTCATCGCCGTCGCTTCTCTCGGTCGTCTCTCGCGCAATCGTTCTATTCCCGTCTGGTTTACTCGTTATCCTCGAACCGCCTTGTCAGATAGGTGGCGCTCTCTTGGCATTACGTCATTAATGAATATAGGAGGGATACGATATGTGCACATCCATTCCTACATCGGCCATCATGACCAAGCATGCGTCCTCGCATGTAAAATACAGTGTATTTCAAAATTTCATGAAATAAAACTGAAAAGCTAGAGGAAATAAACTTACAAATAAAACTATTAAAACAGACAAATATGTATCAGAAAATCAAAACTAATAATAAAGAATAAAAAAATAGATATACAGATGGAAAGAAGACAAACAATACAAAGCAATCTTGAGTATGGTGATAATGTCGAAAAAAAAATGTTAAAGTAAAAGTTTGCGTTCGTAATGTAACATTCATTTGTTAGGCCATGGTTTCAAGTATTCGGCACAAGTACTTGTTTTGGTTGGGCCATCAAAATTTCCACATTTTTCAACGTTGTAGGTATCGTTAGGTTTTACTTGTGTTATTTTATATGGACCGATAAATTTATTGCAGAGTTTTTGTCCAGGTCCTTGTTGCGTTTTTAATAGCAACTAAGTCCTTAACACTGTATAAATAAGGAGATTTTCGTCGAAGATTATAAGACTTTTTTGTTTTCATTTTGCACTTTAAGTATTTGCGTTTTTGCCGCTTTACGTAGGAGTTCTCTGTTTTCATTAAATTCGAGTTGTAGTTGTTCGTCGATTAATTGTTGAATGCGCAAATCAGTCTTGTTATTGATTTGTGTTCCAAAGAGTAATTCAAAAGGAGTGGTGTTAATGCTTCGTTGGAATGTTGAGTTTAAGACTTCTTGTAGTGAAGGAACATGTTTGAACCATTTCGTGGGATCGTCTTCTGACATCTTAGATAAGACAGGAATAATTGTTCGATTAATGCGTTCTACTTGACCATTAGCACGTGGCAAACCTGTAGTAATATGGTGAAGTGTAATTTTTGTTCCGAACAATAAGTGTGGAATTCGTCAGAAGTGAAAGTAGTTCCACGATCAGTGATAAGAAAACGAGGATTTCCAAATGTAGTTTTTTGAATGTCTAATTTTTTATTACCTCAGAAGTAGATGTAGTTTTTTGTGGGTATAACCAAACAAATTTAGTGAAAGAGTCAATGACAGCTAAAATGAATTTGTAGTTTTTACTTGAAGTTGCTAAAGGACCAAGATGATCGATATGATATGTATTTAGTGGTATATCATCTTTGACAAGAGGATGGAGAAATCTTTCTTGTTTACCAGACTTTTATTTTTCAATATACATGTTACACAATTAGAAATATATTTTTCAATTTTGGATTGAAGTTGCGGTATAAAATATTTATTTTTTATATGTTCTAGAGTTCTTTTAACTGAAAAATGTCCTTTGTCGGGAGCATTTTTGATAAAGTGATGCTGCATCTCGTCGGGAATAACAAGGACTTCGGCACCGTCAATAAATTTATATAGTATATTATTTTTAATACAGTAGTTATCATATGGACCCTTTTGAAGAAGAGCTTTTATGGAAAGAATGTGTGGGTCCAGCTCTTGAGATTCTTTTATCCTATGCACAATAGAATCATTACACTGGTTTGTTAAAACCTGTATTCTACTTAAAGCGTCGACATGGGCCATTTGTGAGCCAGAGCGATGTAAAATGGTGTAATCATAATCTTGTAAATTCAGGGCCCAACGCGCGATTCGTGTGTTTAGATCTTTCTTACTCATAGTTTTTGTAAATGCATTACAATCAGTAATTATTTTGAAAGGCATTCCTAAAATGTACACTTTAAATTTTTTGAGAGCTTCTATGATTGCTAAAACTTCGAGTTCGTAGCTGGTATATTTTCTCTCCGTTTCGGACGTTTTTCTAGACATGTAATATATAGGATGTAAGGAATTATCATCGGGGAATCTTTGTAATAAAACAGCAGCAAGTCCGTCGATTGATGCATCAGTATGTATTTCGGTTTCACAATTTTGTCGATATATACCTAAGACAGGTTTCTGACAGAGCAAACGTTTTAACTCGTCAAAGGAAGCTTTTGTTTTACATCAAAATTGAAAGGAGTATCTTTACGTAAAAGATCACTAAGTGGCTTAGCAATTACAGAATAAGCAGGGATAAATTTACGAAAATATCCAGTGAGACCTAAAAAACGTTGAACTTCTTTAGTTGTTTTTGGTTCGGGGTAATTGACAACTGATTTAGTTTTAGAAGGGAAGGAAAAAGTTTATTATTTTCAATAATATGGCCTAAAAATTCAATTTTCCTATGCAGAAATTGACATTTATCAAAATTTATTTCCAATCCGTAATCACTGGACACTGAAGAACTTTTTGAGTCTCTCAATAGCCTCAGATTCATTTTTAGCAAGGATAACTATATCATCCATGTAAGGGAGAACAATTCCTTGAACAACTAAGTCACGAAAAACTGTATTGATAAAACGTTGAAACGTTGAAGGGCATGTAGAGAGTCCGAAAGGCATTTTAAGGAACTGAAATTGACCATTTTGTGTTACAAAGGAGGTATATGGGCGACTCTGTTTGTTAACAGGCACATGAAAAACCATTACGTAAATCAATGGTACTGAAAACTCTAGTATCCTGAAGTTTATCTAAAATATCCTCAATGAGGGGCAGAGGATAGTGATCCTTAACTAACACACGATTTAATTTTCGAAAATCAATGCAGACTCGTGGACTGCCGTCTTTTGCGGACTACTAGGACTTGGCTAGCATAAGCAGATGAACATGGTTCAATAACACCATTTTGTATCCATTCATCTATTTGTTTATCTACTATATCACGTTCAGTAAAAGGTAAATCCGTCTTGAGAATGATAAATTGGTTTGTCGTCCGTCACGGTAATGCTTAACTCAATATCCGTCGTTTTAATTTTATTCGGCCTATAACATACGAGTAATGCCTCAACATCATTACGAGTTTGTTTTGGAATTTCAGGGCCAATATCAAATTTAGGAATGTCGTCAGTAATTGCGAAAACAAATGGTTGTGGAGAAGCGTCGGATACTTCGTTTTGTAGCTTAGAAAACATAACACTATCAGGGGTGATAGTCAAATTAGCTTGTTTAATTAGATTACAACCAATAATAATATCAAAGTTCATTGAGTGGTTGGGGACAACATTAATTTTAACAGGAAAGTCTTGGTTGTCAATTGAAACAGTTGAGTTGAACGAACCAATTACATGAGTTTTGAAAGGCCAAAACCAGTTAGTATATTACTACTATTTATTAAAGAAGGGGAGCCTAATTGATTCCATACACTTTCTTTCATTAAGGTTACTTGACTTCCGGTATCAACTAAAGATAATATTTTTTTAGATAAAATTTTAACTTCTTTACACATAGTAGTTAATGGGGTAATTTCATCAACATTATTAGAAGAAGGGATATTTTTTGAGGACAAGCATCAGATTTGTGGCCAAAATTTTCGCATAATATACACTTTGGACCACGATGTTTATCTGGGCAAAATTTAGAAATATGACCGGATCCCGAACAATTAAAACAAGTTACGTGATTCCTATCTCTGAAATTTTTATTCTCAAATTTTGAATTAGGCTTTGGTGCATTGAATTTTGGATATCTATCATTTCGATGTTTATGAAGTGTACTTTCAACATCACGGCGTTGGCTACTAAAGTTTGGACTACGCGACGTATCATAAAGAGTGATTTTTGCTTTTATTTTGAAATATTTTGTCATAAATTCCTAATTTTTCTTTAAATTCCTGAATTGTTGTACATCCATATAATATTAGCTTATTTGAAGGAGAATCGGGGATTCCATTAATACAATATTCCATAATTGAAGTTTCGTCGAGAAACCCTTGACCTCGATTCGCTAATTCCCGAATAGCGACTAAATATTGGAATACCGTTTCATTAGGCCGCATTTTTCTATGTTGTAATTCCTTATGCAATTGAGCTTGATTTAATTTTTTTCCGAATTCCTGAATAAGTAATGTTTTTATACAACTGTAAGAGTTTATACCACGCTGAGATTGAATAAATAATTTTGCAGTTCCTGTCAAAGCCGTTTTACAAAAACAATTTTTGTTGTTCGGTTATTGGGCAAAACGTTAAATTTTCCTCTACATCAGAAAAAAATGTTCAATTGAGTATGAGTCATCTGCACTGAAAGAACGAAGAGTTAGAAGTAAATCTTTAACAAAAGCCACGATAAATCGTTTTCGAAATAGAACAGCTGACTCATTAATTTGGTTAAGTGCGTCAGCCGATTTCCTGTCTGTAGAAAGTGGGGAAGCAAAGGAATTCTCTGCATCCCGCGGGGGCATTCTTCTACATCTCGTGTATTTAATTTATTATGAAAAGCGGATAAATCAGCTAGTGAAAACAAAATATTATTACAAAGTTCTTCGGCAGTTCCATTTGTTTCTAGTTGTAAAAAATTAGCTAAACAGATTAAATCGGGTAGGTTTTAATTTTTTTTAAAATAACGGCGGAGTAGTCTTCAATATCAAAATCTTAGCGAAACCCGTAAACTTTTCGCAATTGTTCTCTAGAGGTCCAATTGAATGGGTGATAGTTAAAAAACAACAGAATACAATAATTTTACATTTTTGCGTATTGCCAAATTTCAAAGCTTGCGCGATAACTGGGGATATCATTCAGTGTTAAATAAGACATAATAAATCACTTAAATTGAACCAAAATACGTAAAATATACAAATATTTGCAGATCACTTAAAATGATATATGAGTAAAATATTTCAACACAGAAAAAAAAAATAATACGCTATGAAAAGATTAAAGTCCAGAATAAAATGTCACTAGTAGCAGTTGTACAAGTTAAAAAAAATATATCGTATCACAGTCACATTAGCAGTTTCAAAAAATATTTTCACAATCACTGAGAGTTTGTAAAAAACAATGGAAATAAAAACTCACGGTAAGCTTTTGCATACAACGTCCTGATTGTTGAATATTAACTTTCATGAATGTATAATAGTGTTGAAGAAAATCTTGATGTGTCGGCAAAATTATCGAATAAATAAATATCTTCAGAATCGTGAACTTTCACACAACACTTGAAATAAATCGTCAAACACACGTTGAAAAACGCTTTGAAGAATAAATGCACTTGAATAAAATCGTCCAACACACATTGAATAAATTCACTTATCTTGCATCGTCATCGTCCTTTTACTTCGGTTTTCTAGGGGATTTTAAGTTAAGGGAAAGGCCGAGCCTCCATATAGAGAGTGACAACGGCCAGATTGAGTTAAATATTTATTAAGGGAATTATTTACAAGGGAGGGCTAAAAGTTAGTAAAAAGTAATCGAAACATCATTAGATCGTTGGATTCCACGAGGCGTTTCGTTCCAGCGCCCTCGTCATCGTCTCATCGCCGTCGCTTCTCTCGGTCGTCTCTCGCGCAATCGTTCTATTCCCGTCTGGTTTACTCGTTATCCTCGAACTGCCTTGTCAGATAGGTGGCGCTCTCTTGGCATTACGTCATTAATGAATATAGGAGGGATACGATAATAGCGCATCCATTCCCATCAGCCATCATGACCAAAGCATGCGTCTCACGCATGTAAAATAGTCTAATATTTCGAATTTCGTAAATAAAACTGAAAATGAAATAAACTTACTGGAGTAAAACTATTATACCTTTCTTTAAAAGCAGACAAATATGTATCAATATCAAAAACTAATAATAAAGAATAAAAAATAGATATACAAGATGGAAAGAAGACAAACAATACAAAGCAATCTTGATATGGTGATAATATCGAAAAAAATGTTAAAGTAAAAGTTTGCGTTCGTAATGCAACATTCATTTGTTGAGCCATGGTTTCAAGTA